>VZTN01036605.1:269626-310633 GCA_013400515.1 Erpornis zantholeuca | reverse complement strand
CCCGCCCCGCGCCCTCCGCTCTGCGCTGTAAATACAAAAGGTTCTGCCGGGGACGGGGGGAGGGAGCTCTCGGCCGAGGATGGGGGAGGACAGTGTACAGTTAAATGTGGGGCGGAGGAACACTGAAGATATTTGTACCCAAGAATTTAAAAAAAAAAAAAAAAAAGGATATTTATATATTTTCTTAAACAGCAGCTGCTGCTTGTGCCATAAGAAGAAAAATTTTTGTATAAAAGAACCCAGACGTTTGTACAAAAAGTTTTTATTTTTGCAAATGGAACACAAAAACATGCCTTAATCCAGTGAAGTGACTGAGCACATAAGGAAATGGAAGGACTGGGATATGTTACTTGTCCAGCAAGTGATATGTGGGTTTTGTCAATACCAAAAATGTTTAAAGTAATTAATAATAAAGAAGTCCGTCTCAGAGCAGCATACCATAGATACTTGGAAGTAGCCAAATAACCTCTATGTTAACTGCAGAGGGCCAGCAACTAAAGTTAAACTTGAAAATGCAGTCAGGACAGATATTAACCTTACACAAAGGGCTTTGTTTTCTACAGGAATACAGCAATCGTAGCAGTGAATCCAGAAAAACAATCGCACACTTTTTTAAATGAATACACCTCTGGTTTTCCTTAATGTATTTAACAAATGAGAGCATTTAGAGCTCTCTCTCTGCTTCTGGAATTTCAATGATTTTTGTTGGGTGTATTTTAAAATTTTGGTTTTTAATCCCAGTTAGGTTTTCTTACTTATTCTTCATCCTTTCTTCCTGCCCATGTCACTGAAATTCATAATACTCCTATTTAAAGTACTGCTAGAACTGGGCTGCTGTAAATTCCGGGTTTTCTCCTAATTAGCCTTGTCATGCAGTGATTATCATGCTATACATTACCCTCCTCGTTTTGCCAGCATGGTAGGACTCTGTTTTGTACCAGGTCAGTACAATTCTCACGTCATCGACAAGGGTAATATGCATATACCTGAATGATTTTTAGTCCCTTAAAAAAGAAAATCTTATTTTGACCTAGTGCCCACAAAATGTCAAATATTTTTATACCACATATAATATAGACAGCATATTTATAAACTATAAATTTAACCATGGATTGTTAGTTTTACTGTAAATGAATAATATATCCTTGCAGTACTTTCAGTGTATATTGATATCACACTATACAAATCATATATATAAATATATATATTATTTTTTCCTAGTAAGGAAGCATTTAACTTTCAGTAGAGCAACTGTCCATAAGAAAAATAGATGTTTTGATCATTGGAAGGGGTTCCCCTGCTGTATTAACTGCTCCTGTTTTCTTTGTGTTAGGCAAAGCCAGTTTTTCTCAGTATGATTTTGACATACCTCCTCTTTTGCGTGGTGTGAGTTTAATACTTAAGTATTAACCGCTGTGAATGTCAGATTTTAAGATATTCTTAACCAAACCGTTTTATATTCACATCTCTATTTTTGTATATTGTCATATTTAGCCCCTTCTCCTGTCAGCCTCACTGTGGTGGTTTTGACAGGGGGACTATTTAATCAAGTGAAAACATTCGTGTAGGTTAAGGGGCAACCTAGGATATCGTTAACTCCTCTTGGACTCCATGCAGTGCTTTGAATTTGTTTTGTTGCAGCAGAGCTCACAGTATACCTGATCTTAGATGGCATTGTGCATTTGCACCTTCTGTTGACATCACATCCACTGAAGGTGCTCAGTGCCTTCACAGACTGGCCCTCTGAGACTTCTCTCTCAAAACAAAGGTCCTGGGGAGTGCTTGCCTCCTCACCTTTGGGTATGGAATGGGGATAGCAACTTTCCAGAGGCGCCTCTTGGTTTTATTGTTCTCTGTTGCTTCTTTCCCAGCCAGTTTCAACTAAAAGAGAAGTTACCTGAAAATAAGGCATGGGCTTGCAATTGATACTGTTGACAGAATTAGTGACAAGTTATTCTTGCTAGCTACCATTCATCTGGAGTACTGGATCCTCATTTGGTTTCAGCTCCAAGGAAAATGGTGTCATTGGGATTCCATCTGTAATAAAGGGTCTTTCCTAGTCCAGGATATCTGAGGAAACTTTAAAAAGCCTTGGTGATCTGCAGGCTATTGCTGTTGATCTCTGAAGATGGCATACTAAGGGGGTTTTTGCCCAGCTTCATTCTAGGTTTCTAGGAATTGTGGTAGCTGTTCTTCTGGCTCTTCCTTGCTGGTGGAGAAGCTTCCTTGTGTTGTCCAGCAAGATGGATGTTGAGGAGGGTGTTGTGAACTATAAGGGAACTCGAAACCATATATATGAAGGGGGGGAGGGTGGGTGTGTCTGGGTGGGGGGTGAGGCTGGCACGCCGATGAGAATTAGAATTTCTCTGTTGTTTACATTTTTTCATGTGCAGCATTCCGTGTGGGGTTCACATGTGGAAACTTGCACTAATGAACTCAGAAGAATATTGTATTGTTGTATCTCAGTCCAAGTGCTTGTACTGCAATGGCAATGGTCTCTTCTTGCAAAATACTATTCTCAGTGTGCCAATTTTTGTTTGAAAAACTCCAGGATGGTTGAGCTTAAGGAGTGGTATCCTCTTTCTGGTGCAGCTGAACTGCCTCGCTGAGGCATCCCCTTGGAGGGAGCTTCCTGCAGGTAAATTTGTGTGTTAATTACAGCAAGGATTTGTTTAGAAAAAAGACATTCTCTGCATATGGCTCGTGCTGCCTCCTGTGCTGGTTTACATCCACATAACCCAACTGAAGTCAATGGGGTGGACATAAAATCACGTGTAGGATTTCATCAAGTCTTTCTGATACAGATGTTTCAGTATGTGCATCAGATATTTTGGGTGATCTGCCTCTGGGAGGTTCATGAGAGGGGAAGTAGATGGGCTGGGGTTTTCCACTGAAAATGCCCAGCACAGAGAACAGACTGCTCCTTGTCTGAGCAGGAAGCTATGGTCAATTTTGCAAATACATATATTTTCTCAGTAAATCTGGAGTAGAGTTTTGCAAGAGGTGATAATCTGTGAAGCTCCTCTTGGGCAGATCTCCAAATTACAAAAGCATTGATGAACCAGTACCCACACCTGACACATTCCCAGTTGATAAACTCTAGACTGAACACTGAGACTGAACATTTTCTCTTCGTTCTCCTTTGCTACTGAGCCAGTTGTGGTTCGTATTTTCCTTCCCTCAGTGAGGATCGTCTTTTCTCCTGCCTCTCCAATTGACTGAGGTGTTGGGACTGTAGATAGCACAGACATGCCCATTCAGGAGATTGCTGAAGTGGGTTCTCACTGACCACATTGAAAATTGCTCCTTGTCCTTGAAGATAAGCACAAAGGTCCTTATCCTACAGCATCCGGTACAGTAGGGCATTAATACAAGGACTCATGGTGTACTTTTTCTTCTCTGTAGACACCTGGGTAGTGTTCTCTCTGGTGATGAGAATAGCTGGCATGCCCAGTCTGGAAAGAAACAGTCCACTGTAGATAAAAAACCAAAACAGGGCATTACAGCATAATTTGTTGAAAACTGACTTTTGTGTGTTTAAATGGCAGCATTAATGAGACCTAAGCCTGCCTTTTAAAGTTATACCTGGTGTGTCATGCTGCATGCCATTCATACCTTCCTAAGGAGCACTCCTCATTTCCCCACTGCTTTTGGATACCAAGATATTTATTAGGAAATAAC
Organism: Erpornis zantholeuca; assembly: GCA_013400515.1. Classification (NCBI taxonomy): domain Eukaryota; kingdom Metazoa; phylum Chordata; class Aves; order Passeriformes; family Timaliidae; genus Erpornis; species Erpornis zantholeuca. Next base: position 306,952 of record VZTN01036605.1, on the reverse strand, counting down.
TTGGATGTGATAAATGGAACATGCACATGGCATTTGCATTTGAAATAAAGAATGGTTTCCATTAATATGAATTTATGCAACCTGTGCATATACAATAAATGAAATATTTACAGTGATGCAAAATACGTAAGTGAGCCATTTGATATCATTTTGCTGTGAATTGAAACTTTCTGCATTGTAAATTCCAGATTTCTGCCACAGCATTTCCCTCCCCATGTGCATGTACAAGTGTGTGTTCAGGTACCCGTATCTTTGATAATGGGCACTTACCCAAAGCTCATCATTGTCTCTTGTGCATACAGATTCAGCCTCCCTGCCTCCCAGAGAGCTAATGCTGAATGTTGTCCTGCTGTGTCTCACCTACCCTGGGCTCCTTTTGGCCAGGTTGTAGGACAGACAGCAGAATACCTGAATATTGAACCCTCTATCAGGCCAGGCAGGAGAGGAAGCACATTTTTTATACTCTTCACCTACTTTTGGTATCCATTTTGCAGATGTGGATGTGCAAAGCTCCTCTGTGTTTTGTAGGGACATGAAAAGCAGTCTGCTGCAGCCCTAGCATAATTATGAAGAAAATGGCACCCAAACTACTTGGCATGGTGGGTGCTACAGTCAGCTGCAAGTGAAAGTGCACGTGGAAAATGCCTGTTATTCCTATTTATTACACTAATGGGACTTGATGGTGTTCTGGTCTCCAGCTCTGCATTGCTTCTCTATTTATTACAGCCCATTCTCTAGAGATGGCTTCATTGGCAAATCCTAAACACAGTTCAAGCTTTAAAGTAGTGAAAGCTGTGCTAAGATGAAGAAAAGGCCACTGTCTTGAATATTATTTCCATTCCTAATTGCTTGGCAAATCTCAGATTAATTGATTACCCCCATTCTGGGGGGAAACTGCTTGAACTACAGAACTCCCCGGTCACACATGCTGTTAGATCAGGTGAAGAGGTATTCAAAATACCTCTGAAGAAGTAATCAATCACTTTCCTTTCCTGACCTTTTTGCCTTGAGCATGTTTGTCACACAGTATTGTTAGTGACAGAATCTGCTTCTGAACGTGTACTGTGCGTGTAGCAGATTACTTATTAGTTCTGCAACAGAAAAATAACTGGCTCATTGACTGCAAAAATAATTTGAGCATTGCTATTCAGAAATTGCTTTCTTAGCAATGTGATTTTTTTAATTGCATTTTGGTATTGGTATGGCTTGAAAATTTAACTTAATTAGCAGGTGACAGATAAACTTTGCAGATAAGTTAGGAATTAAGTAATAGCTTGAAAAGGGCTGCAAAATAGTCAGTTTCTCTCTAAAAGAAGTCAAAATAGAGTAGAGATCCAAAATTTTCTTTCTTTTCCATCTTTAAAAAAGAGAAGAGATGTGTAGCATTTATAGGGACTGGGTGATTCACACCAGAATGTGCATGGCAGGGTAAGTAAGATGTCCATGTTTCAGTCAGGACACAGATTGTCCTAGCAGAGGGCAGGGTGATTGTTGCAAGCTCCTCGAGAGCAGTCTTGTTCCCCTCTTTAAATGAACCAGGAGCAGCTTTGAAGTCCTGGTTGAAGTGGCTGTAGCCTTAAGCCGTGCAGGGAAGAGTCAGTGAGGGAAAAGGGAAGTGGTTTTTTGTAAAGAGGATACCACCAGGCTTAAGCTGAACTAGCCTTGTTTGCAAGTGAAGGATCTGGTGCTGCTTTCAGATTTTAACTCTTCGTTTTGTTTTTGGTATGTTTTGTTTGTTCTTTTTTGTAAGCTTTAATCACTGTTTGTCATTGTCTTAAAGCCAGCTGGTGTCTCTTGTTCATCAACTTCGGTACGATGGTGCTTTGCAAGGATGTATTTATATTATAATGGCCAACATTTGGCCAGCCCTATTCACTCATTCACTAACTTTTTTTTTTTTTTGTAAAATAAAGTGCTTTACTTGTTCGATGTATATAAACCTTGTACAAAAATCCTTTCCAATTATTACTATAAACCGAGTTGTAACAAATGAAATGTTGATTTTTATAATAAAACTAAGAGTGAAAATGGAGAGGTATGTATCATTTTATTTCAGCATCTGGAGGACAGGTAATTAAAGGTACAGTGTGTGTCTTTGCTCTCCATAAAAGTCAGAATGGGCCAAGTTTTCTGATGCTGTAGAAGGCCCTGCAGACACATGGATTTGCAGTGCAACTGGCTATATTTTAAAGCTTAAAGTCTCAAGTATTGATCCCTTAGACTGGTTTACAGGATAAATACTAACCAGAATATTTTACCAAATGAATCTTTATCAGGTGCCAGGTGACTGTTTTGGGGCACCGCTGATTCTTACTTCAAGATGTAAAAGAAATTTTCCCCAACCCCTCATCCTCTTGCTATAACAAGTAATTGGAGAGGAATTAGTTTCGAATTTATAAGCTCAGCACAGGAATTCCCCACTCCACTTGCATCCACTGGTCTTGGAAAAAGCACATGGCTTTGTATCAGCGTGAATCTGGCTGTACTGAGACTGTTTCACAGCTCCAGTTTCTCTGCATCAAGGCATGGACAAGCCACGTCTCACTTTCCATGTCAGTAAGTCAGGGTCTGCATTTATCAATCTCACAGAGCGTTGTAAAAATCCATCCCGTTCACTCTCAGCCAGGGTGCTGTGCTTACTTTGTTTCAAGGTGTTACATTTATTTTTGCCCTGGAAAACAAGCCATCAGTTTGGAGCTGTGGGGTGCTGCGTTGTTCTCTGAAATGCCACTTGGGAATTGCTGCTGGGCTGCAAAAGGCCCAACAGTCCTTTTGTTTTCATTTAAACAGTGGTGGCTGCCTTTAGAGTCTGTGCAGTTGTAATATGGAAGAAGTCTGTGCACAGCATTCATGTTCTCGTGGATTCCCTGAGTCTTAGACTCTCCAGATATAGCTGTTAAGCGTCAGAGTGCATTTGTTTCTCAAAGTGCATATTAGAGAGGGGGTATGGACAGACACACAAAGAGCAGGATCAGCCCTCTCCATCAGCAACTTGAGTTAAACCTTGGGGAGAAAAACCAAAACTCTGGAAACAGAACTTACTCCTTGTCAGTTGTCTTACCTGTGCCAGGTAAGGTCTCCACTGATGGCAGAGCTGCTGAAATTGTGTTTGCCAGGCAGCAAGGGGCAGCAGGCTTAGTGAGGAGCACTGGAGTACTTCCCATCATTTAAAAATTTATTCCCTGCCTGGCCAAGTAAAGAACAGTTGGAAATCTGAAAAGAATGTGCGACTGGGAACAACTGGCCCTCCCTCCTTGCACCCTCTGAGGCACAAAGAAACTGCTCAGTGGGGAAGGTCTGAAGCTCGGGTTGTGTGTCTGGGTGTGGCACAGCAGTGATCTCCACCCCAGCTCTGCTTCCACAGCAAGACACGTTTACAGGAGTCCAAGGGGAATGAGTGCCCTGCAGTAACCACCAAGTTTGCATCTCTGAGGACATGTGAAGAGCATCCTTTGGGTCTGAGGAGATGGAGGGATTTCATCTGGTAAGAGTTTTCTGCTTGTTAGTGTTTCCAAGATCCTTAGCCCTGTCTCCTTCCCAAGAAAGCAATAACCTTACCTTGCAGAGCACTGAGCTGGAGAGGGGACAGCTGAGGGAGGGACACTCCACCAAGGTCCCCCAGCACTGCCCTGAGAAATGTGTTTCAACCACACATGATCCCTGTTGGTGACTCTGAATAAAGGGCTACAGGCTACTGCTGGCTCCTGCAGAGCTGGGAGCGTCCAGCTGTCCAGGGGACAAGCCCAGGACCTTCACCTGCTGCTCAGGTGCTCCAAGAGCTGTTCTGGTTTCCAGGGCCAGGTGTCCATGCAGCTGAAGAGTAGTAGGGAAATGCTGCATATCAGAGATGCGCAGAGAGGACTGTGGGGAGAAGAGAGGTGCAGAGAGGTTGTGGTGTTTGTGCTCTGGGCTCCTTTATTCAAAAATGTGGATGTGATGCCTTAGGTTTTAACGTTTATCTTTTTCAAATCCTGTACTGTCAGTGTAACTCTGAAGTTTCCTGTAGCTCATTAAGTGCTGTTCTCTTATGCTGAGATAGACATAACAAAGCCTCTCCAGCTCGCTCTCCAAGGACACCCAGATTGTCCAAGCCAAAAAACTGTAAACCAACATCTTGGGGAGAAAGGGGCAAGCTTGGGGAAATTCCATCATTGGCTGGGTTCTGGTTGGTGAATTGATGCTGATATCAAAGTGTGAAGAACTCATGACCTGTCGTCCATTTTGGGATGCACTGAGGCAGGACCCTCTGGAGCCCAAAGTGTACATCTGAAAGCCTTTCAAATAAATCCCTCCTTTATTCCTTTCTTCCTGTCTAGTCTCTGTTTCTAGGTAGCCATTTAAGGCATCAGATGGAGGGGATTTAGAAAAGTAGTGTGTAAAGTAAGACAGTAAAGGATTCAGGCCATAGAGTAGGAAGGATCCTGGAAGCCAGTAGCAATAAAAAGAAAGGATAATATTACAGGTGCCTTCAGGAAGTCAGTCAGGAACACAGCAACTGCTCCTCAGAACATGCCTGGTTGGCATGACAGGGATCCCAGGCAAGGATGGAGAAAAGGAACACGTTGAGCAGTTCAGGGTGAAGAGCCAGAGGAGTCTGGTAGAAAAGCAGGGAGTCCTGTTGTCTGCACCCTGTATGTGCCCGAAGGACCAGAGGGGATGGTTTAAGAGGTCTCTCCTGCCACACCACCTACACCCCCAGCACTCTAGCAGGGAGACAAGCTGCTTTCTGCCCAGGGCTTCTTTGACTTGGCTCCCAAGAAGACATCCAGGCCACTTTTGCCTGGAAGAGAAGAGCAGCAGGATGGAAATCAGCACTGTAGCTTGATGGGGCAGGAAATATTTCTGCATGGAGCGCTTCCAGAGACTGTGAGGGCTTTCCAGTGGGGACAGTCCCTCTCAGGCACAGCCCTGACTGGTTTTCAGCAGTGAGGGGCTGTCATGCCAGCAAGAGTGACCAGCTGCCAGTGTTTGGGGCCAGCCAGAGGGGAGCAGGCAAGCTGGAAGAGGAGATGGCATCAGGAATTACCTGAGACACCCCAGCAAAGCCCTTCCTTCTCCCAAAATTCCCCTGTGAGCTGCACCTGCATATGGCCTCTTTCCTGCCTTGCACATCCCCTGCCTCTCTAATGAACACCAGACCTTGGCCTCTGAGGGCATTCCATGAGCTTTTGTGGCTCCTTCCTTAGCAGAGGTCCATTGTCCTTGCTGTGGAATCACACTTGTGGGAATGCTGCTTGACACTGATTCTGCTTCAGGTGGGGAGTGAGCAGCAGGGAAGTCCTACTGATAAAGATCCAGATTTTAGACAAATATGTCCTGTGCTGAAAAGTCAAGGAAGAAATTACCAGAACACGACACCCACTGTGGACAGGATGAGAGTTTGGAAATGATTTTTTTATTTAAATGTTTCATGACACAAGAGATGCTTTAAAAATATAAATCCATTGGTTTATTTTTCCCAACTTTGTATTTTGTGGGCATGCTCTGTTTGCTGTATTTGTATAGAGACATACATCTCTAAATGCCACTGTATTCTTTCCATCTTGCAAATATTTTGAGAAACCCTGTGGCTGCAGCATTGCTGTGCAGATGGCTTAATGTGGGCTGATGTTCTGAAGCACAGCTGTGAAGGATTCATTATTTGATGGAAGAAAACCAATTTTAGATGCTTCTAATAAAACTTGTTCCACCAGCAGCACTAATAAAGAAGGTTGATGTTTTTTTAAAAATTCCCTTCTCTCTCTTAACTTCCAGTGTGATGTCCACAGGTCCACTCCACTCTGTGTTGCAACTTGGATAGTGGAATAGGAAAGACATATTCCCTCAAATTTTGAAAAGGGAAGTATAATAAGTATGGAACTGATTCGTGTCAATTAGGTGGTAAGTATAAAACTTATGTCAGTTAGGAATATAGAAAGTGATTTGTGTTGATTGCAAATTTTGTTATAAGACTGTGTAATAGCTAAAGAGTTTTTAATAGCAAAACATGCGAAGCTTACTCAGAGCTTGCTGCTAGTCTTGGCAGGATATAGTGGTTAGAAAAAGGGAACTTAGTAGATTAGAAAAAGAGAACTAATTTGTCTAATGAAAATGCTGAAGATTGATTATAGAAATGACTGCTTAATAAAGAGCTGGAACAGTGCTTGTTTAGCAGAAAAGCAGTGAAGAGTCTCCAGACCATCCCAAGACCACCAGAAGAAGCCCTGTGACCACCCAAAAGACCGTGAATCTGCTGATCCAAGAGAACTGGAATCTGCTGATGCAGATCAGTGCAGGTGCACTAGAACATGCTGCATTACCATAAACACTGTATAAATACCTTGATCAATCTGTATTCAGTGAACATCTTGGTGGAGCAAGACTCCCCACATTCCCAGCCCTGCCTGCTTCCCTTCTATCACAAACGCTTAATAAATTCTGATTGGCAATTTACCTGGCATATTGGAATCAGCCTGGATCATTTATAACAGAAGGGATACCAATTGTCTCCTTCACTGGCATCCCTCTGTCTCCCAAAGAGATCCAAAAAATGCTTAGAAGTCAAAAGTTAGGCAGAAGCAGAGTCTTGTCATGAAGCTGGAATCCGAAGGACAGATTTTGGCAAATGGCAGCAGGTAAGGAAGAGCTGCACGTCTCTCTGTCAGCACAGGGCATGTGGGAACAGGCGGGAAAGGGAGACATGGTGGTTCTGTTGTTTAGGATACTTAGCTCCTTCAACCACATGGGTATTTTTTTTCTCTTCTCATTTGATGTTTGTGTTGTCCTTCAGCTTTGGATGGCTCCAAAATGAGGACCAAAAATATGACAGATGTAACCATCATGTCCCCATTGTTCGTTTCTTTGAGTTAATTTTCTGTTGGTAATAAAACATCTGTCTTTCCATGAGTGTAAAAGACAGTGGGCAAAGTACCTATAGAACTGGGAAGGGTTGGCAATTCAGATCCATCATTTACTGTGGGATTCCTCCAATACCTTTTTCCAATGGACCTGGCACTCGTCACTGTGCACGATTAACTGCAGCTGCTGTCAGCAGGTACTTGATGATTTCTTGGTGGATTTCTTGGTGAATTTGGTCTCCAGCATGCGCTGGAAGGCAACTTTTAAGTGATTAAAAAGATTGTTTCAGAGAAAAGGACTTGGAGTGAGCTTTTTTTTGGTTTTGTTTTTGGCAAGATGATCTTCTCAATTCCACAGTTGTGTGAGACCACTTCATATTTGAAATTATCTCTGGCCAGTCCTATCCCTGTGTTATTTTGTGACATGGAAGTGTTGGTGAAAAACAAAAAGCACTGCAAGCAAAGACTGCATTACATGTGAAGAGCTCTTCCCTATTCCCAAAGGGGAAGGGAAGTAGTAAGCCTACTACTTTGCTACTTGTAAGTCTAAAAGTCCTTAGAAGGAACTGAACTTCACATGCAGAATCAAGAAAAGAATGTTCCTCTGAATGTTCCTTCTGTTCCTTCTGCACTGCTACTGTGATAGTTTTACAGTTAATGATTTCCACATTGGTTCCTTCCAGACAGAATAGGTTCAGTGATCTGATGTATCTTTTACTTTTTTGTGGGCTTTTAATGTATTTTATATATATTATACATACATTTATATATCTAGAAGAGGTACCTTATTTGTAATTACAGCCATCTCCACTGTTTTCATTGCAGTTCTTTCAGGAAAAAACACAGATACTGGATTTTCTGGTTTTATGTAGATTTTTATTTCAGAATGTACACAAGAAGCTGACATCCCATCCTTCTTGGGAGCAGCTACAGCAAAATACTCAGCTCTGTGATAGCTGTGAGAGCACCAATCTTCACCCATCCTTGGGCTGTTAGGAAGAGGGACCCTGAGGCCAGAAGGCAATTAGTCGACTTACTTTAAGGCTGAGATGCTTGATAATGTCCCTACTGAATCCTCATGAATAAACTCACATGCATAGTATTAACACCAAATTTGTTCCCAGAGTTGTTTCCAGTTTCATCCTTGCTTTGCTTGAGCCACTACCTGTAGGTAAAATGATGGTTGGTCCCTTCCAACCCTTTCTTTTGAAAACCCCTAGTATTTCATGCTGCCAATTAGGATATTCTGCAAGTTTCCCTGCTCCTCTTCCTTGTGTGAGAGGCCTGGTGAGCGATTCCACACAAGTGTGTCTGTGCCTTTTCCTGTGCTTTATCCTGTTCTCTGTCCAAACAGGAGAGGAGGTGGAGCCTCAACCCACTTCCCTTCCCCAAAGCTGAGGTACAAAACAAAGGGTGGGGGGTGCTGAGGAGAAAGGAAAGTTACCCCAGGCCCCCACACTGAGAGCAAAATACACTCTCTGAATCTTAAGACCTTTCCCAAAGGCAGAAAGTAAAAAGAAAACTTGGCCTTCAAAGTGATTGAGTCACACCCCTTTCAAAGCATTTCCATGGATTTCTTGAAGTTTCTTTCCAGTGTGTCTTCCAAACATTTTTGTGGGGATGATAAATATTCTTGTCTCACATTTTATTTTGGTCCATCAAACTGGCCCTTGTTTTGCTTTTTATTCTGGCACCAAGAGCTAATTTGTGTTCTTTAACTGAATGCAGACACTGCTTCCAACATGACAGGCACTATCACTCAAAAATGGGATATTGTATTTCCTACTTGCCTTAATTGAGAGCAGAGGGTGGCCTCAGCCCTGAGCTCTGCCCTCGCTAGGACTTCCACACATCACTTCACGCTAAGGCACAACAGAGCACATGCAAGTTCCTGGGGGTACAGAAATCCATTTTCAGGCAGGGCCTAGCATCTAGTGTACATTCTGTGGTCTGTTAGATATCCAGCCTGGGTTTCAGGCTTGGAGTTGGGTGCTTAAACCTTCAAGTTTTGCAGTTTTCATCTTGTGTCCTTTCGTGACTAAATTTAGGCCTTTGTGTGCTCAGGTCTCTGTCACTTAAACCAGCACAGGCCCTCTGGTGTTCAGTAGCCCTTGAGTTACTTTGTGAACTGTGAGGGTTCAGCAACAGCTACCCCGGACTGGCCACAGGGGAAGTGCAACAAATGAAGCCCTGCTCTCCCAAAGTGGGATACAGATGGGGCAAACCAGGGGCAGCAGTGGCTGAAGGGATGTGGCACAGGGTGTGAAGAGGTGGTGAACGCTCCCCTCTGGAGCTGGGCTGTCCTTGTGCGGGCACTGCCTGGGGAATGGCACACAGCAATCACCTGTCCATACAGTGTGGCTGTGCTGTGTGTATTTGTTGTAATCATCTCTACAGAGAAGCATTTTGCTGAGTCTCCAGCACCTGGAAGGAGAGGCATCAGAGAGCTCAGCTTTTTGTAAAACACCTTGGCTCTCCCACTTCTGGAGTGAAGGTAACCACGGGATCTGCATTAATCTGAAAGGATAAAGTACAGAAGGCAAACATGACACCCAACCTCCACAATTTTGAACACCTCAGAACACCACCTGAGGGAGGAGTTACTCTTTCTGTGTTGTCCTGGAAGAGCTTGAGGTGCTCTCTCGGGGCTGTTGGATGCCGGGCTTGGCCAGGCAAAGCACAGGACACATCTGCCACCAACATCCTTGTATGGCTGTGCCACAGCTGCTCAGACTCAAGGGCACCCTCCTTTTCTCTACTGCTTAGCATGGTGGTAATGCCTGAAGCAATTCCTGCCCCACAGAAGATCTTTGTAACCTGGGTGCTTACAGGAAAGCACCTTTCCCAAGACCCAAACTCAAACAAATTTGATGAAAAACAACCTAAGCCAGCTGAAGCCTGACACACAGCTACTTTGAATACAGAGTGTGCAGGTGTTTTTCCCGTATCCCTGGAGTGCAAAAGCTTTTTGTTATGTTTCTGTTGAAGTGTTTGGGAAAGTCTACCTTCTGGACTCTCTTGGTCATATTGGTTTGGAGGAAGACAGAACGCTGTCCTGTACCTGACAGTCAGTAGTCTTCCAAATTGTAATGCTTATGAAAAAAACAGAGATAGAAAAGCTGCTTTGATTTGTTGTTTCATCTGATGGCCAGCACAAGTTATTTATTAAACAGTAAAAATGAGAGAGAAAGTTCGTACTCCTACCTCTGACTGGTCCTAAAACTGTCACCAACCAGAAGATTTAAATTTCCCTCCCGGCACCTGCATAGAATACTTAGGCACTGATGGCAGCACCAAGGACTTCCTTCAGGCCTTGCTTGACAAAAATAGTCCCACACTTGCCTGCATTTCTGCCACAGACACGAGCACTGAGCAGTGATTTGCTCCTTGGTGCAGGCTGTCCTCTTGCCTGGGGAGCAAACAGGACCGATCCAGCTGATGCTTCCCTGCACAGATCATTTCAGACTGGGTGAGCAGGGAGGATAAGACTGGTGGAGTTCTCCAAGAGGCAGAATTACATCAGCAGGGCTCAGAACAGCTAGCTGGCATTCAAGAAAATCCAGGTTCAGATCTCTAGGTGTTGCGGTGCCCCTGCCCTTTATAACCCGGTTATCAGCCACAGGGGCTGGGGGAACATCCCCCTGGGTTCGGGGAAAGGGAGTGGTGTACAACAGCCTTACCGGGGCTTCTGGAGAGAAGTCTTTAGGTAGCAGATCAGCTAACAGCACTGCACAGACAGCAAAATACATACACAGCTTCTGAGGGTGCTGATTAGGTGAGGCTTTATTGGGGGTCCCACGCCGGGAGGGAGCATGGTTCCGAAGGGAAGAGAGAGCAGGACACACAACACGACGCCGAGGGGAAGAGAGCCAAAATGCCTCGTGCAGCAGGGTAAGAGAGCATTCCAGAGTCGGGGTGGATACAAGGCTTGGGCCAATGGGATACTGATAGGGGAGGAGTAAAGGGGGAGAACACATCTCAGGGACCAACGGGAACGGGAGGCAGGAGGGATTAGGTGACACAACAACAATTTAGGGGAAGGGGTACAGTTTAGGAACGAACCATACATTTGGGGGTGAACCGAACAAACCATTTAAAGAAAAAATGCATCACTACATCTAGGGAAGAGATCATAAGCATAATCCAAAGCTTCCATTGCAGTGCTGTGTGTAATTAATATTAAAGGCAGGACCGCTGCAGTGGCAGACAGAAAGTTCCACTTTGGGTTTTAGACTTCTAAAAATGATCTCTCTCCAGCAACCAGGGATGGGTTTGTTTGGTTTCCCTTTCAGCATGCCAGCTTTGGCTGGGAAGCATCTGAGCTTCCCCTAAAAGAGCTGTGTTTGGCATGGATCTGCCAAGGGACTCTGGGGTGGAAAGATGAGGGGCAGACTGGGTTAAAAATCAACACAGAGATAACATCAGTCAGTAAAGCTGCTGACTCCGGCAATAATTTTTTGGAACCCCTTACTTCCACCTCCCCAGGCTGGAAAATGCATCCTCTCTCCATCTCAGTGAGAAGTTTTCTACTTTGGCTGCAGCAAGTACCCAGTGGAGCAAGACATGGGACACGGGACAAACCTCTGTGGGCTGACTAGGAAGGACCACAGTAGCTCCAAGCCCAGAATGTCTCCTAACCCCACCCCACAACCTGCTGTGAGGGACATCATGCAACAGCACCAGAATGTCTGACTCGCTGCTGGAGTTTGCACCATCCTTGGCTAGAGTATCCCCGGTGCAGATAAACAAGCACAGCATCAGCTCTAATGGTTTGTGCCTGGTTCTCACCCTTCTCACAATGCAACGCCCCAGCTGTGAACTTTTAACCCTGAACTTGTTCCAGATTGTGAGCCTGTGCAGCAGACAAGTCACAGGCAGTAAATGCACTTTCAGCCAAGTGCCTGAGCACAGGGGAATGGAGCCGTTCCCCTCTGTGCCTCACTGCAATTCCCCTCCTGCCTGCCTGCTTTCTGCCCGCTCAAACGAGTGTGCTGCGAGCAGAACTCACGGGCAGCCTAAGAAGGGGAGGACTCCGCGATGCTGTGAGAAGAACCAAGGATGCCTTCTATGACTCGTCAGCCTGGTTTTGGAGAAATACTGAATTTACCATCATTTCCTGAGAGCTGAAGCAAAGGTAAAGCAACAGGCAAGTAAAATGTTTGGGTTTGGCTGAAGGGTATTTTCTACTATTTCTGCCTCCTGCTTACTCCCTGCAGCAAGGCACGCCATGGCCATGAGCTGGGACAGAGCTCCTTTGTGCAACACATGTGCACATGGACATGGGATCTTCTTACCTGATGCTGTAGCTGCTCCAGGGAACAGCAGGGGGACAGGTCCCACTCTGCTGGGAGCACAGGCTGCCCCAGTGGGCTGGCTCCCTTTAACACAGCAGAAATCAGCTGCAGGACATATCCAGCACCCTTTAAAAATAAATCCCTCCATCACCTGCACAGGTCTAAATGCTGTTGTTGCAACTCCAAAACAGTGAAACCAGCAGATTTTAAACCTAAACTTGCTGATTTAACAAGTACTGATCAGATGCTGCTCTGGGTGGGTATACAAGAAGAATCCCAAGTGATACTTCTTGTATTAACAATAAACCTCTCTACCTTTTGCAGGAACACCTCAAATAGACACCAGAGGGAACTACAACAAAACACAAAGATGTTTTGTGAAAGGTTAATGTAAAATAAAGGTATGGCCAGTCACTCTGAAATATGACTGGCACTTGCCCTTGCTAAACTTCACATGGTTGATGATTGCTCATCTCTCTGTTCTGACCAGGTCTCTCTGCGGGGTCTGTCTGTCCTCGAGGGAGTCAACAGCTCCTTCCAATTTTGTTTCATCAGCAAACTTATTTGATGTCCCTTCCAGTCATGTATCCAAGTCATTTAAACAGATATTGAAGAGCACAGGGCCAAGGATGGAGCCCTGCAGAACTCCCCCAGCGACTAGTGCTAGCTTCATGTCACCCGGTCATTGTCACCCTTTGTGCCCAACCTATGAGTTCCACACCCATCCCATGATGTGTTTATCCAGCTGGGAGTTGGACAGATTGTCCAGAAGGATCCTGATAGAAGCAGTATTGAAAGCTTTGCTGAAGTCCGAAAACATCACATTCCCTTGGTCAAAACCAATTGTGTTACCTTGTCATAAAAGCAGCTTTGGCTGCATGAATTTTCTCTCTACAGTGATGAGCAGCATCTCTGTATTCCTCTCACATCACCTGACCTTGCTTCCATGAGGCACACGCCTTCCTTTTTTTGCCTTATCTCTAAAGGAAGATCCCTGCTTAGCCAACCAGGCCTGCTGCCTTGCCTGCTTGACATTTTGTAATTGCCTGTTCCTGTGCCCGTGGGAGATGATATTTAACAAATGACCAGCACTGATGGACCCCAGCACCTGCAAAAACACTTTCCCAGGGGACTTTACTCGCTGGTTCCCTGCACAGCCCAAGGTTTTAAACTGTATGGATGGTGTGGGAAGCTGGTTTTGCACACAAACCCACCTGGCAGGACCTCTCTGCGTGGTACAGTGGATGCATTGCAATACAGTTGCCCCTAGGATGGAAAGCAGTACTCACAAGCTGAAGGATTATGTCCCCTTATTTAACCTTAACTAAACAAGACACAACATTATGAGTGAAGGCAGAGTTGCACTAGGATGCCAAGGAAAACATTCCTAGTGTCAACAGATGCCTGGTGTGAAACAGAGGCAGCACATGCTGTAGGAAAACACCTAGGCTGACACAGGTCCTTCAGAAGAGAAGCTGTCTGCTGGTCTGGGCCTGTCCAGAAATATTCCCCACGTTCCAAACTGAAAGGCTGCCACAGGCTCAGCCTCTAGAAGAGAAGTGATGCACTGCTTGGCTTTCAGCACCAGCAGAAGTGGTAAGTCACCTATTTATTACCTGCACTAGACTACATTAGCCATCACTGGGCAGCAAAGATCTGCTAGCAAAAATGGAATACCAGATCTGCTTGCTGATGATTTTAGGGCAGCCTGTCACCTGCTGGATCACTCCCACCATTCACTGGCTCTATTAGAGCTCTAAAATCCCAGGGCAGTTCCTTCCCTTTTTGGTACCACAAAATATTTGATGCCTGAAAGTACAGTGTTTGGTATATAAATTAATGATGATGGATATAACCACTTAATCCATATAGAACTAAGACCCAGAGAATCTTTTGCTGGATTATAGACAAACATTATGCAAAAGAAACTGAGTTCAGACAAAAAAAAGGTTTTTTATTACCCTCCGTGGTCATTGCACCTGGGTGCCTCCTCATGTCCATTCTTTCTTCTCCTCTTCCAGTGGCCAGACTTGTCCTGCCAGAGCCAGCCTTGTAAGCACAGCACTTCCCTGAAGAACACAGAAGTTCACCTCTTTTATTTAATATTATCACTCTTTCATCAAAACATGTGTTCATAAGCTTTCACTAAGAAGGGCACTGCACTTGCCATAAAATACAATGCCTGTTGGGCTTCCTTATAAAAACAACATTCAAACAAGTCAGTCTGCTTATTGTCCTGGTTTAGGAATGGTACTCCCCAATGCAGTGTTCCTACGGAGACTCTTCTGCTGTAAACAGCCATAAACTAATCTATATTTTTTCATATGGCATTGCATTTTTTCCCAAACTCACATTAAGCATTAATTAGGTAAGGTCAGTAAAATGACAGTACTGCTCTTGTAGACTGTGGACCAAAATTATGATTTTGTTATCTGTATAACTAACCCCAAGCACAATTCCATTTGAAGCAGGATTTTCACCATGTTGGTGATCCTCCATTTCCAAAATAAGCTTGTACATGAAATTGCAAGCTAGGAGGAGCCTGGTGCATATGAAACAGCTGAATGGGGGGACACTTGCATTTAACTGTGGCAGAGAAATAGTTTTAGGAGATGCAGAAGGATTTGTGACTGGGAGGAGAACAAAAGCACTTGAGGCTGCACCTTCATCTGAGGCTGTTGCATGGATAAGCTCACCCTGGTGCCTTTCCTGCCAAGGGAGATATTTATTAGTATGAACAGAAATACAGGCAGAGTGAACTTTGGATTTTCCAAGGAATAGCAGCTTGGAGTTCTCATATACATTGCAGGCTTATAGAAGGCTTTTTGTTCGTGTTCACTGAAGCTTCCTATTTCCTTCCTGCTTTCCTTGGACCAGCTGACCTCAGAGCAAGAATAGCAGATGGAAATCTTGCATATTAAGGATTATTAATGATCTGTCATTCTCTGGACTGCAAAAACTTCAATTTTCGTTTTCTTTTCAAACATACCCCATATCCTATGGGGTATGCAGACTATAATTGTTCCAACACTACAAGGAGGGCAGGGGGTGGGGGGAAAGGGAAGTGGTATTTGAGGCCCAGTAAAGGGAAGGGCAGCCTGAAGGGAACAGGAAGAAAAGAAGTGAACAACCACAGCTTTAAAGGTGAGCTTTTGTATTTTATAGAAACAGTCAGACAGAGAAAAGACTGAGCAAAACCAAACTAATGTCAACTCTACCCTGGTCCTGTACAAATTATTGCCTTGTTGTTCTGTGTCATATCATGACAAAAAAGGGGAAAGTTTGCCACTTTCCACTTGGCCTTTATGTTGACCTTATAGCCAGAGCTATATTTATAGCCCTGCATAACTTTTGAGATATACTGGTAAAGAAAAAGTTTCATTTGGTTTGATTTGATTTGATTTGATTGATGCAGCATCACCACCCATGGAGCAATATCCTCCTCCGACATACAGTCACTCACCCAACCCATACTTCCACAAACTTCTGCCACTTTCCACCTCAGAATATACCCTTGAGACAGCCATTCTGGCCACTATTCTAAACTGAAAATCAGAACAAAAAACCTTTATCCTTTTAAATCCCTCGTGGTATTTATGGAATAGTGTGGCAGAGCATGTTTGCAAATTGCCAGCCCTAGCTGCACACAGGAAAGGCCATAGCCAGCTTTCTTCCTTGCCTGGAGCTCTGGTTTCCTAAAACCTCTGGGTGGAGGGACCTGACTTTGTCCATTGCAGAGCAATAGAAGAACAATGTAAGAACAGATATTTCTAAACGTGTTACAGCCAGCCTGGGTGGATGTGGGTGTAAGGGAAGGTGTGATATGAATCCTTCTTTAATTTGGCAGCAGCTTTTTCAAACAGAACTGGAAACTGCCCCAGAGTGGACAAAATGGATGTAAAGGGGAAACTCTCATAGAGACGATACAATGTAATTTTTGATGTGCTGTAATTATTTTTGCTTCCTTGTGCTTATCTATTTTCCTCCTTTCTCACATGGAAAATTTATTTCAATAGCCTTTCCTGAAAGAGTATAGAAGAGGAAACATTCTGAATAATGGCAGTATAATCCTCCACTTTCCAGAATGTTCACATTTGGTTTTTCTTCAGCTTCTCAGTCTCTTCATGATGCTTCTCATGTTAAGACTAAAACTAGGTTCCCCATCTTCATTTTTATGATAGGTATTGAGCCAAAAGTGTAAGAAGCTTTCCCCTAAAAATGGGAAGAGACTGTGAACTCTGCTGAGACCAAATACTTTTTTCCAGGAGGGAAAAATAAATCAGAGGGAAAGAGCTTCTTTTGAGATATAGAAAGGCCTGGCTTAGGGTTTTTCCTCACCGCCACCAACAGCTCTGGGGGCTTCCAAGCGCTTTCCTAAGCTGGGCACAGCGGGACCCACTCCAGGCGGGGGTCAGCGGTGCCTCCGCGCATCACCTGCCAACAAATGCCAGCATCTCTTGCTCTGCAGAGCAGCTGCCACGCTCACAGCGGATTTCGGGCTGCTCAGCAATAGCTCACGGGGGAATTGGGGTGTTTGGAGCAGCGGCTTCGGCCGGCCCCGCCCGCAGCGCTGACCCGGCCCCGGCCCCAACACGGCCCCAACACAGCGCCGGCACGACACGGCCTCAACACAGCCCCGGCCCGGCCCAGCACGACCTCAACCCAGCCCCGGCCCTACCCTGCTCCAGCCCCAACATAGCCCCGGCCCGGCCCCGCCCGGGGAAAAGGCGTCGGGCAGCGACACCCGGTGGGGGAAGCGGCTGCAGGCCCGGGAGAGCCGCCCTCCCTCGGAATGAACCGGGCAGCCCGGGACGAGCACCCCGGGACGAGCTGATGGCTCCGCTGGAGAACCACGAGGCCGACCCGGCGTGAAGGGCTTTGGCTCTACTGCCTGGCAAGAGTCCGCCTAGCCGAGCTGGTGTTTGTGTGCGTGAAACACAGACTGAGCTCCAGGGAGGACTGAGGCACCGAAAGCCGGCTGAGCGTCCCTCCTGGCACTTGTCACTGTGCCAAACCAGGAATGAAATGTGCAAGGAGAGATCACGCAAAGATACACCGGGCATTGAAGTGTGTTTCTGAGCAGTGCTGCTACCCTTGCTTCCTTGGTTTAGAGGGAAAACAACTTTTATTTTAAGTTACCAAATGATGGAGCTTTTCCAAATTGTTTGTCTCATCTTCTCGCTGTGTATTGCAATGGAGGGAGTGGTGTGGCATGGTGAAGTTGGAGGTCAGAGGCACTACTCTCCTTCTCCTCCTCTTTTTACACTCTGGCGTTCTCCACTCTTCCCCAGGGTTTGGCACTGATGCTCCGGCCACCAGAGGTGGTGTGACTGGGTAACACCAGATGGGATTTCCGGGGAAAGCCATGGTAGGAGCCTTTATTCGGGAGGAGGCTTTTCCCTGCTCTGCTCAGGGGTGACATCTCACTCAACGCCTCACTCTTTGTGCTGCAGCTCTGCCAATCCAGACCTTGACTCCTCATGAGTGTCTTGGCTGTGCCTGGTTAGGATCACCAAGCCAGCTCTGCCCACCTTGCACAGGCACTGTAGGGCTGCCCTGTGCCCATGAGGATGCTGCTCTGGGCTGCTTGCTCTCAGCTCCAGCTTCTGCCTCCCTTTTCCTACGGAGCAGCCTGCTCTGGTGGCACCCAGGCTCTCGGAAACCTCAAGCTGTGCCATGAAGATGCCAGCAGAAAAGTAACCCTGGCCTGGATTTCTTTTGGTGCACTGCATGGGGAAAATCCATGTCCTTTTATTTTTCTTTTTATTTACAGTCACTTCTTGTCTTTCTTCTGATTGGCAGCTCAGCACAGTTCAGGTTGTGTAAGTTAAAGATGCTCCAGTCTCCCACTACCCTTCCCTTTAACCAGTTCTGTTTAGGATGCTGTAGGCTGGGATCTGCCCTGAGTGCCAAGGAGCCTGGGAGTCAGCAAAACACTTGAGTATTGTCCTCTTTTCTCCCAGCCTTTTCAATAAGACATTAAGTAGTGTTTCCCTGAATGCCACTGAGGCAAAATCCCTCTAAGCAAGTTTTTCTTAATTCCTTTATTTTCTATAAGAATAAAGCCAAACCACAAAATGTGTAAATTTCTGGATTAACAGTGAAATATGAGAGAGGCATTGACTAAAAAATCATGCACAGCTGTCTCGGGAAAGCATTTTCACATTTGAGCCGAATTTCCTGACGTCATTGAGCTGTTTCAGGTTCTTGAACTGTCCATAACTGTACATTGCTGTTTGTGAGGGAGATGTTGAGACCACACCTGCAGTTACATCCAGCCTTTAGCAAAGGAAAGACATGGATCTGTCGGAGCAAGTCCAGAGGAGGCCACAAAGATGGACAAAAGGCAGGAGCACCTCATGTGTGAAGATAGACTGGGAGAGTTGGGAGTTGTTCAGCCTGGAGAAGGCTCTGAGGAGTGAGAGCTTATTGTGAATTTTCAGTATATAGAGGGGGCAAAGACAAATGGAGAGGGACTTTTTACCAGATCCTGCAGTATAGCCCAAGGGACAATGGTTTTAAAATGAAACCAAGTTTCATTTGGCATAAGGAAAAAATTTTTAACAATAAGGGAGGTGAGGCCCTGGCACAGGCTCCCCAGAGAAGCTGTGGCTGCCCCATCCCTGGAAGTGTTCGAGGCCAGGTTGGACGGGAATTGGAGCAACCTGGGATAGTGGAAGGTGTCCCTGCCCATGGCAAGGGGTTGGGCTAGAGGATCTTCAGTGTTCCTTCTGACCCAAAACATTCCATGATTCTCCTGTGATCCCATTTAATGGCAAATTACTCGACGCACATTGAAAAAGTTTCATCAACTCCCTAAGTATTTCCTTCACACATATAGATAAAAAGATTTGCCTAGAAGTGCAGCTGAGGTGGATGTGCAGCTACCACGGCCCAGCAGGCAGAGGGGAACTCACTGTCCCTCAGGTAACTCAGCCCAAGGGAAAGTTTTCACTCCTCCTGTTCACTGCTGACATTTGGGGCGGTATGAACACATCCTTGTGTAAGTGTGCATGGGGTTTGGTTTTTTCCTTGTAGAATGGAAAACTTTCATGAACTTCAAGCAGAAAATATATACAGTGTTCATACACAACTTGACACACTGCAGCTGATGGCTGTGAATGCAAAAATGGTTTTGAGTGGGAAGCACGGGACTGGAAATCACAGACTGAATAAAACCATCTGAATTGAGAGGCTCAGAGGCTGACAGAGCTGCAGTCTGTGCTGGTTAGTTTTCCTCACAGGTCAAATGGAATAAATTCTTTTATCAGGTTTTCTCAAAAAAAACAGTATTTTAGCAAGATTTCCAGTCAGAGAAAAACTCTGTATCAGAATGAAAAGCACCCTAAAGTGAGCTAAACTGCCATGATTTGCACAGCTACTAGCAAGTGGAAGAAGCCTTCGTGGATAACAATGATGGCAGATCTATAAGCCTCAATAATTAAAATATAATTAATTTATTATTTTGGGTGAAATTAAGATAATACTTCCCAAAGGAAAATGTGGGATAAAATCTTTGACTTCTTCAGAAAGAACCATGGCTTCTGAATTTTGGGATATCCCAAAATTTTAAGCAATGCTTTTCAGACTTACTACCTTTTTTAAATATCAACAGTAAAATCTGCTGCTTCCATTTAATTTGAAACCAAATTATCCTTGTGCATAAGGGTCTTTTCCTCTGAGACAGAGATACTGAGTTTCCAATCTTCCTATTTCTCTGGCATTTGTTACTCCATTAATCATAAGAATCAGCACTGCTGTGGTGCTGTAAATCTCCAAAACTCCCTGCTACCATGAAGGGACTTCATTCTGTAAATGAATTTAAGTAGGTGGATCAGTGGCCTTGGTGGAGCCCACATTCCAGTGCTGGAAAACAGCATTCCTGGGAATGTAAGTGGGTCTGAGGCCTGGGGTATGGTTTCTCCTGACAACAGTGTTGTCCTCTGTGTGTTTTTCCAGCTGGAAACTCCAAGATGTAGGTTATGGCAAAGAAGAGTCAATGTTGTTATTCCAAACAGTGTTTGGAACTTCTGGTCTCTCAAGGGGGAAAAGAAGTCTTAATGAGCATTATGGCTTGTTTTATTGTCCTTTGAAACCGGGTCTGAGGCTCTTGGTGAAGGTTATTTAATGACACAATTTACTTACATGGAGACACAGAACATTTGCAGCACCTTGCTCACCAGGAAAGCTGGTAAGGGGCTTCTCATTGATATTATTCCAGCTTTGGTGAATACTGAAAAAACCTTCTTCAAGGGGCTATGAAATTGAAATGAAATGCTTTTTTCCTCCCAGACCAAATTGTGGTATTTTATCTCTTTGGTCTAAGGTGTGTTCAGACATGTGTTTTCAATCACACGGAACTCGCATTACAACTGCCTTGTCTGGGGTTGCTTTGCTTCCTGGGACTTGTAGTTTAGGTCCCATTTTGTGCCTTGGGTTTGTTTCCCTAAGGAACAACCTCTCCCCTCTGGCTGGGCTGGTTAAATAGAGGGGACAATGATCCACCAATGTAGAAATGCAGTTAGGTAAAACACTTATCTCTGCTTTGACCCAAAATATTTTATTCAAGGAAAATTTTCTACAGCAATCCATCCAAAACTGGGAGGAAACAAAATACTGAAATAACAGAAATCCCCACAACTTCGAATCTCTGTTTTTTATTTGTCCCCAGGCCAAAAGTGCTGTGCCTTGTTGCTGCTTCTCTTTTGGTACGACATAAATGAAATGCCATCTTCAGGGCACAGAGGGATACAAGAAGTTCTGGAGATCAAGGTTGGGTTTTGGGGGGTTTTAAGAAATGATGCTGGGTGTTTACAAGTGTCCAAGCCACGAATTCTCACTTTCAGAAGCAGCTTGCAGTCAGCACTGCCCAACAAACTGCAAACAAAAATTAGGGTCCTAATTAGTTATTAGGAGAAGACTTTCTATTTGATTTAATTAGTAGAATATCAGGTGTAAGTCAACTTCTGTGCTGAAGTCTCTTGACAGATGTGGCGAGAACTATCTGAATTTCAAAGTGACTTTCAAGTTATTTTAAACAGAAATCTGTGCATCTATATATAAGAAGAATTTTTGTTGTTTTTGTTATTATGTATCTGACAACTGCTAGGATTTTCAGGTGTCACTGTTTCTGGTAGGGTTGCACAATTTTGGAGGGCTATTGTTTTCTTTACTTAAGACATGGTAAAAAAAGAGATCTACAGTAAGTTCTATTCGCTGAATACAGATGCTGAAAATGTTGAAGAGATTTTCTGAAAGCTGCCTGAGATTAGCTTTATAATGGATTATTTAGATTAAAAAAAAAAAAAAAAATCCAGATTTTAAATAAGCATTGCTTTTCTGTGTCTAGAATGTGTTAGTAAGAATAATACTATTTACCAAGTCAGGCTATTACCAGTTTTCATACCAATCATTTATATTCAGGTTATATTTATCGTGTGCTGAGTGTCATCCACACACATGGGAGGATGTTTGTCCTTTCCTGAAACTGTTATAGTCACTGGCAAAGAAAAGAACATTTTATTTGCTGAAGGTTGAACAGGCCCTTCAAACATCTGCATGCTTTTAAACAATCCAGAAAATAATAATGGCTATAAAAATAAAGTAATGACCTGTAGCTTCCTCCATGTCTGACTTTAAAGACACAGAGCCCCTTCCCCACAGTCACTGAGCCTTTTGTTTTTAAAGATCAACCTCCCCGTTCTGGAGCTGGGAACAGACTCGTTTTTGCTCTTGTATCACAGCAGGGAGAAAAGAGCAGCTTGTTAATAGCTCTTGGTCACTACAGCCTGGATAAAATCTACTACATTTCTTTATCTCAGGAGGAGGAACACCTCATGTCCCACATCCAAGCTCACTCCCAATGCTGCTTTCCTCTGTCAACAGATATTTCCATGCCAGGAAGACTGACTGATGATTTTCTAATGACAGCATTTGCCCTCCTGCCCTGGAGGTTCTACCTTGTAAACTTGTTTTGAGTAATAAGATAGATTCAAACCATTTGAAGGCTGAATGAAGCAGAAGGAATGATGATGGAAGGAAGGATGGTATGGAGGACCTTGAGGGGTCCCTGCTGGACTTCCAGCCCCAGTCACAGCCCAAGAGCTATATGACAAATAGCATCTTTTACCACTTTAGGAGATAAAGTGGCCAGTAATTTGACAAGTAAAAATTGATTTTCCCCTCACAAACTCTATACGAGCACCCTGAACATTCATGAACCATTCCATTTCTCATCCTTTTATCCTCACATAATTCATTGGGAATTTCCCCTTCTTCGCCTACTGACAAAACTGCTCTAGCACTACCCAAAGATCTCTGTACCACTGCTAATGAGAGTGAGGCAGTGAAATTCTAAATGGGACCTAACATACTTCTGTTCTTTATTTTGTCCTAGAACCAGTGCTGTAATCTCCTGAGGACTGTAAGGGAATGTATTGTGATGGCTCAAGGCAGGACCAGTCTCGGCTGCCTGTTGTGCCCTCTGCTCAGGATCTGGAGGGAGTCTGGGGAGGTGAGAAGCACTTGGGATGCTTGAGTGTAGAGTGAGTTTTTCCTCCCTCAGGGAATCTCACGGCAGAACCTTGGGAGTCAGCCATGAAGCAGAATGATGCTCAGGAGATCTGGCTGATTTTATAGAGGAGTTCTGGAGAACTTAGGGACACATCATCCCATTGAAGAGGAGGACAGGGAATTTTACGAGATGCATTTCATGGTCTGGCAAAAGACAAGTTACTTACAAAAGCATCACTCAGGGTCTTGGTCACAAAAGAGTCAAAGCTCAATTGGAGATAAAGCCAGCAATTGGCATTAAGGCTGGATAAGGAGCGGGGCATGGAGATACTCTGATTTTAATGAAGCTTCCCTATAGCATCTCTTACAGCACTGTCACTTGGGAAGGAGGAAGAAACAAAAGGACTGCTGGGAAAGCTGGTTTAATTGCTGGACTCACAGGACAGAGGTCAGCAGCCCATCACCTGACTCGTGCTGGTAGTGGGGAGCTCAGGAACCAGTATTGGGACTGATACTGTTCAACACCTTCAGCAGTGATGGGGAGGAGGGCACAGAGTGCACCCTCAGCATCTCTGCAGGTGACACCATAATAGGGAAAGTGGCAGAGACAAATGCCAGATCTTCAATCCAGAAAGACCTCAAAATCCTCAAGAAAAGAACCAACAAAGACCGCAGTAAGAACTCACATGAAACTCCACACTGGGGCAGAATTGCCCCACATACCAGCAGCTGGCTGAGCAGCCATTCTGCAAAAGAGACCTGAGGTTATGGTGGATGCCTGGTTGACTGTGAGCTGGCAGGGTGCTCTCACTGCAAGCAGATCATGACAAGCTCCTTCCGCCTCGTGCGCAGTGCAGCTGGGCCCATACCTGGAAAAGAATGTCCAAAGAAGGACATGGAAAACCTGAAGAGGGTCCAGCAGAAGGCTCCCAGATGGTGAGGAGCCTAGACCTCATTCTTCTGAAGGGAGGCTGAGAGAGACAGGCAAGTTTAGTCTTAAGGCTGAGCTGTTGTCAGCTCCCCACAAGGTACTGGAAAAGCAGAGCCCAACTTCTCTCAGGAGTGACTGAATGGAATAGTGAGGGCTGCAGCTATACCTATCTGCCATCCTTTCTCCTGGAAAGACCTAGAGCCTGTGTTTTAACCTTGCCTCTAGCCCTGTCTCCTCTCCCAGCTTTCTGCATGGACCTTGAAGCTGGTTCATCACATCACCTGGTTGAGGGCTGTTAATGGACACTGTTCAGGTCCTGTGGGACTGTGCCAGAGGGCTGGAGGCACGAGGGCACTGTTTGCGCAGTGCTTGGCCCTCAGCTTCTGGCTCATCCTGTCTTGGGAAGCAGTTTCTTCCCATAGCCCATTTTGATCCTTGGTGTTTCATGGATCTCTGTTTTCAAGGCCAAAATTGACCAATTATATGATATACTTAGACTTTCCTTTCAGCACAAGGAATAAACCTTTATATGGTTGAACCTTTGACTCTAACAGCCTTTCACTGACTGACTGACTGTATCTAAATGCTTCTGGGGATTTTTTTGCTTCAGGTATTTTCCTTGGTTAAATAGAAGGTGACACCCAAATTTCATTGGATTTCTATTTGGATTTTAAGACTTTTAGTTAGCTAATAACTATATTACAGAATACTTTGTATTTTAAATTATATTTATTACAAGATGATGTCTGCTTGTTTTAAGTCTTGATACTTCATGCTGTAATTTATCTTATGGATGAAAACTACACACACAAAATCTTATTCAGTAGCTGTTGCAGGAATTGGTTTGAGGATTGTGAACAGCCCTTACTCCTTGAAGAGAGCAAATCGGGATGCCCAGCAACTGTTTATATGTAACATTAACCATTTGTGTGCTGATCAAGGATGATTGAAAGTGGAAGAAATCTGTATATTTTCAAAGGAGAATCAATCTCTGCTGAGCGAGTTAAAATTTTGGTGTCATGAAGCACTGATGCCTGAGGAAATTCTATCACTTCTCTTTTCCTTCATATGTGTAGCAGAAAGCCAGAAGAGAGCAGCACAGAGACAACTGAAGAAACAATTGCTTCTCCTGAAAATGGTAAGATATACTTGTCCAGCAAGTATATCTTACTGTATATATAAATATTAAATATATATATATATATATATATATAATTCACAGATAGAGCCCAGGACAGCAACCCAATGTTTCTTTCTTTTCATAAATTCTTGCTTTATTAGCTCTATTTCCCTGGTTTTCCATAGAAACTGGTAGCAAAGTGTGTTCTAAAGGCCAGCCTCATGCAGATCACAGGGGCGATAGATCGATCCACGAATTATTTACATGGGAGTTGCAAGTGTCCTTGTCATCCTCAGGTCTAGAGTGTTTATTTAGGTGCCACCATGGGCAGAAATGTATGCAGTGTTTCCTCTGCTGAAGTCTCACCTACAGCCTAGAGTTCAGCTTAGGAAGCTCCATAACTGGGTACTGATGGTTCCAAAGACATACGAATATTTAGGCACCAAAGATTTTGGCTTCAAAATCACGTTTTAGGAAAATGAAATTCTTAGCTGAATAATAGCAATGTGGCCAATACTTCACCGTTTCAAACACAGCTGAACAGGAAAGGCTTGATGGGTACTCCTGAGGAAGAGATGATCTGACACAGAAGGTAGCAGCACAGTTTCCACCATAAGGCTTTGGGATGGGAGGTAAGCCCCTTTCTTTGCGGCTTTACTCTGTGGATTCGGGGTGTTACCCACCCTCCTGTGACAGCGCTATGTTCCCGTCACGCTATTGGGAAAATTCCTAGAAACACCAACATCACTTTTAAGTGCTTTAATCCACCACTTACCAATGTGACGCGGCTGCTTGGGCAGCTGGCTGACCGTCGGAAGGACTCCGTAAAAGCCGGGACTCAAGCCAAGGATTTGTTTATTTTTTTTTTTTTAATTACGTGTCAAAATTTTGTTTTAATTTTGTTTTAATTAATTTTAAATTTTTAACTGACTCGGGAGGGGCCCCCGGCGAGGCCACCCGCGGTGGCGCCAGGTGGCGCCATGGAAGCGTGAGCGGAACAGTGCCGGGACATCCCGGGATCCACCCGGATCACCCCCGGGATACCGCCTGGACATCCCCGGGACACTGCCTGGATACACCTGGGATCCACCCGGAACACCCCCGGGATACCGCCTGGACATCCCCGGGACACTGCCTGGATACACCTGGGGTACTGCCAGCACACCCCCGGGACAGAGCCGAGGTACCCCTGGGATACCTTCAGGACACTGCCGGGACAAACCCGGGATACTCCCGAGATACCCTCGGGACACCCGCGGGCCACTGGCGGGCGGTGCCTGTAAGGGACGCCTGATGTCGCGGTGCAGTTTTGGGGAACAGGCTCCGCGGGTGTTGGTCACCTGCGAGTGTGGGCTGGTGCTTTTCAGTTCCACACGGGCACATCTGCCCTGGCCTCACAGGAGCCCTACGCACCCCTCCCGCCCCGCCATCATCCCTCCAAACAGCCTCCTTTCCCCAGCACGACCCTGCCATCTGCCAGGAGAACACAAAACCGTGGCATTTCCCTCTCAAACTGGGCTGCATCAGTTCAAAAGCGGTGAGAACCTGTGGGAGGAAATGTACGGTGGGTCTGCTTTAGGGAGACACGCTTTGATGCTATTCACTTTTGCAAGGGGGGAGAGAAAGGGGAGAAAAGGGATGCTCTTATTTCTCCACATTGGAAAGAAAACCTCACCTTGTTTCAGGTGTGTTCCCTACCCACAGGCAGCTTTTCCAGCCTCCCTGCTCCTGCCTCACACACCGTGGTTATGGCTGCCATTACCTGCTGTCTGTTCATCTGTTCAGGCCTTGTGCTTTGCTGTTTTCTTACCGATTTTAGTTTAAAGCCTCACTCCCCAGATTTTCTAGGATCAAGGATCAAGGTCTGCCTTCCTCACACCTCTCACTCCTCTGGGGGGCAGTTTCTACCCAGCCGGAACAGTTGATCCATCACCAAAATATTAAGGACCTTCCTTGTGGGATGGTGCAGCAGGGGAGCCTTGGAGCAGAGCAGGCCCAGAGGTGTTTACACAGTTCCTTCACAGCCCACAACTGAGCGAGGTCTTCCCCCCTCTCTGTCAGTGGCTTGTGGCTGCTGTCATGTGAAGTGTCCTTTAACAACAGCCCATTTTAAAACAGTTTGATCTTACTCTAAGGTGTTTATGTGATACCGTTTCCTCTGCCATACAGGTACCGATGGGCGTTTGCCGGGAGCTGGATGTCTCTAAGCATGAGCGAACAATGAGCAATGGTTTTCCTCCTGCTCTTGAGCGGTGGTTCGTGTGTGCCTCCAGTGTCACTGTCACTCCAACTGCTGCCACTGCCACCAAGAGGAGCAACCCCTTCATTGCTTCCCACCCTCTTGCACCACCCTTTGTGTGATTGCACAGGGATCTGATCCAGCTGAGATCCAGAAAAACAAAAAGGGCAGGGAGGGGGGGGAGTTAGTTTTCAGTGGGATCAATTCCATGCTCCAAACACTTGCATAAGCAAAACAGAGGACTTGGCCTGGGCACAGGAACAAACAGCGTGGGCACAGAGGGAACACAGTGTCCATATCAGCTAAAACTGGTACTGGTAACTTGTGTGTCAAAAGATACCCTGAGGGCTCTTGACATGAAAGTAGTTGAGACATAATCTTCCACACCTAGAAATTCCTGATCTTACCCAGTGAGCTGGAAGTAGAGGAGCTGGCAGTGGTGGTATCAACACACCTTCACAAAGGTGTTTTTTCCCTTGGAATACNAGGAAGGAAGGAAGGAAGGAAGGAAGGAAGGAAGGAAGGAAGGAAGATCACAAACCAAAATCCTCAGTTTTTAAAATATGGTCATTCTATTCTTGGATTGTTTTTCTAGTGCTGCACCATTAAATGGAGAAGCTTTGTCTGCTTCCCTTTCCCCTCTCCTCTTCCTGTGGCAAAATACAGATGGACCTTAATACAGATGGACCTTAAAGAGGAGGGCGAGGGGGAAAGGTGCCCTGTTGATTCTTGTGAAGATGTTGCTTTTGTTCTTTCTTTGTTACTGCATTATAGGACGAAAACAGATGTTTCTTCTCTTCACAAGACACTGTATGGCCTGTCTAAACACAAGGAAAACAGCACTTCTGCAGGCGGCACTAAGTTCTAAGGCTGGAGTCATCTTTATCATGAGGCAGTAGTACTGTGGTGGATACTTTGTGAAATCTGCATCCAGATTCTTGCAACACCACAGCTCAGAATTCAGTTGAATTCTGTTTCCATTAAAAACTTAACAGTTTTCAAGATTCCCTAAAATAATTAAATAAATTAGTAAAAAGAGGGATGGGGGACATACATGTTCATCTGCCTGCCTTTCTTGCATGCAAAACAAATGAATGCTCACTTGTTTCAGAAAAATAATTTCCTAGAGATCTGTCTACCAGAGAGTGGTTCACATTTAGAGAATATCTTCTGCAGAAGATTAAGTGCTTTGTCTCATAACCAAAAATATAAAAAGCTTTTAAAGAGTGAAAGCAGATGACAGACTTTTCTTTTTATGGTAATGTTTGTTGCTGATTTTGTTACAATTGTTTGTAAGTTGGGACGCTCTGTTTGCAAGGGAAAAACTCTCGTTGGGGAGGTAGAAGTACTAGAGTGGACACTGTTTTTTTGAATAGGAATGCTGAGGACACCTGGATACTGGCAGTTTAGAAGCACTGAGTCTTGCTTGGCCAGAGTCATCAGTGTGCTGGTAGGAAAAATTCAAGTCTAAATTAATACACTCATGTAAACAGTTATGCAGAAGTTAAACCTTGAAAGCGTTCACGCTGTCACTCTTGTTTCTCATTCATCTGTTGCGTTTCTCCACAGGCAGTTCCTGAAAGTTTGCAGGGAAGTAGCTTTGGCTTTTAATTGGAGCTAATTTCTGCTAACAAAAATAACCTTTATGCTTTTACTTGCTCATGAGTAAGTCTGGAAAATCTTGACTCCTGAGCAATTAACGTGCGTTAATGCAATAACATTTCTTGCCCAAACAGCTGACAATGGCCAGGTGCTCCTCTGAGGGCGCTCGGTGCCAGTGACCATTTTTCCCTCACCTCGGCATTTTTGGATGGAGTCACTTGGCCCCAGAGGCCATGCCAGAGAGGCTGATTCACTGCCCAAGGCATCTGCTCCTTGGCAGGCTCTGTAGACATCTGCATGGGTTGCTCTCCTTGCTGTTACATGTACCTGGGGGACACAGCAGGGGACCTGCTTTTCTGTGTTTTTTATTCCCTTTTGGTTTCCTGGGGTTTCCTGAGCAAACAGAGAGGCATTTTCTTTATAAGGAATTGTTTGTACATCCCATGTGTCCCTCTATTGTTCAGGCTGAGGGAAACTGCACTGCAACAGGATCTTTGTTTCCGGCACCGCCGTCCCTCTCCCTGTACACAGGCTGAAGTCATAACCCTCTCCAGGAGTCCTTAACACTGGTTACTCTAGAAGCAATTGTGTTGTTGTAGACAGCTGCTTATAATTTCAGGTCTGTGAGGGAATGAGTGACGAATTTAGAGAAGCAAAGCTACTTGAGAGAATTTACCCTATTTGTTGGAAAGAAGTAAGGAAAGTTTGGGGAAAATAAAACAGCTGGAAGGCAAGGAGACACTGCAAGAAGTGGGTAGTTGCAAAATGAACCTTATAAGGGAATAGATGCTTGGTCTTACCAAGTTTAGAGCACTCAGCCTAGAAAGGCATTCTGGATAATTGCATTTTACAGCAGCTTGAGTCAGGGAGCAGGATGAAACAATTTTTCAGCTCTTGTAATAAGCTATGAGCTATTGTTGTTTTAAGGAACGCAGGAAAGAAGTTGTCCCCTGTTGTCATTCACCTTTCTTTCTCCTTCCCCAGGCTGATCTTCTGCCAAGGATTTTACCTCACTGGTCCCAAGGCTCAGCTGCCCTAGTTTTCATCACAGGTTACCACAATCCCTCTCAGTCTTTATGCTGAGGGGGTGGTGGCACAGAGAACTGGAGTTGTGTGCTGAATGGCTTTTATCTGTTGCTCTTTGCTTCCTGGGAAGTGTTCCTCTGGCCTTCCCAGAGTTGCTGCTGTGGGGTGGGACCTCCATAGGCTGCAATCACTCTGGGGTATCTCTGACTCAGTGAAAATTGCCTTCTTGGAGAGTGGGTCTCCAGCCATGCCCTCATCATTTTTGCTCTCCACGTGCTCCTATTGCTCCTCTACACAACTCTTCTCCATGTTTTTCCTTCATCTCCTCACCTGTATCCAAACACATCTCCTCACGTCTCTCCTAACAGCTGCCACTCATGTTTAAATATGTTTGAGTGGATGTGCCATGTTCTGCTTTGGTTGGAGTTTTTGCTTACTGAGGACTGGTCCCATCTGTTTCAAAGCTCCAGGAGGTGGCTGTGCCTGGCCCAAAACAGTTCATGGGTCACCCCCACAGCTCCTGACAGTGAAACCCTCCCAATTTTGCCCAGTTCACCTCCTTTTGCCAAACTGCCAGTTTTTCCCAATTTACTTCTTATTCGTCTCTGCCCATCTCTTGCAGTGCACTGCTGGCTCCTCTCTCTAGGTTATCTCAGGATTTACTTTCAAGCAACACTACTTTCGAAGTACTGGTTCCAGTATGAGCTACATACTGGAAAAGTGTAGGGATTTTTTCCCATGACACTATTGTTCCTGGAATCCCACTTTATTATTAATGTAATCTCATAGCTCTTGTGCTTAAAGAGGAAATCTTCAAAATGTAAATTGTAGAAAGGGAATTAAAAAAAAATATTATGGGAATTATTTTTGTATTTTAGCTTTTGGGCCAGTTCATGATGTGTAAACCCTAAGAGTTTGCACTGTCATGGAACTGCCTCTCTGCAAAATTATAATAACCTCTGTAACTCCCTTGTGTTACACAGAATCCCAGGATGGCTCAGGCTGGAAGGGACCACAGTGGCTCATCTGGTCCCACCTCCCTGCTCCAGCAGGGCCATCCCAGAGCACACGGCACATGATTGCGTCCAGAGGGGTCTGGAGTATCTCCAGTGAGGAGACTCCACACCCTCTCTGCTTTCTGGGAAGAAGTTCTGCTTCATGTCCAGGTGGAACTTCCTGGGATCAGTTCCTGCCCATTCCTCTGGTGCCATGGCTGGGCCCCCCAGAGCAGAGCCTGGGCCCTGCTCGGAGCCCTCCCTGCAGACAGGGACACCCAGGGCTGAGGGCCCCTCTCAGCTGGGGCTCCTCTCCAGGCTGGACAGCCCTAGTTCAGTCTATGCTCTTATGAGAGATGCTTACATCCCCACCAAATATGATAGTTTACATTTCAGCACATTTTTGTCTGCTTAAGTCACAGCCTACAGCGCTCTACAAACTACTAGTCAAATCCATGCACAGTGATAAGAATGGACATGCTGCAAAGCGTGGTCTGCAGCAATAAAGAAGAATCTGGATTTAAAAGAAAAAATGGCACTAACGTTGCCCTTTATAGAGAGTATCACAGAAAATTAAATTTCTCAGAATCTCTGAAAATATCAGAGAATTTTGAGTCCCTTCGGCAAGACATTTTTTTTAAGAAAAAACTAGCTGTGTTTTTCCCCATAACACTATCTTCACCTTCCTTTGGCAAATTTAAAACTGTCAAGCATAACTCAGCTGCTCACTCATTTCAGCCCCTTAGTTTAATAACCTCAAGACAGCCAAACCTGTCATCTTCTAATGCTAAAATCCCTATACATCAGAAACTGTTAACCAAGAAACTAATTTATATTCCAGGGGTGACCATGGCTACACTTAACACTTTCTGGAAGTCTAGACCACGGAAATGGGTCTTTTACATCCATGTTATGCCCCCAAAGTTTTTGTCACAAGTCAAAGCCTTGACCATCCAGACAGTATAAACCTAAATTTTACATGCAGTGCATAAGGTAGAAGGCACACACTAGGCTGCTTTCTACTGCTGCTTTTTGCTGGATGAAAAACCACCACAACTCACCCTGGGGGACATCAGAAAAAGTCTTCATGAATAAACATAATGTTGTCAGATTTTCCCTACTTTTACTGAGGGTATTGTTATGACTATACCAGTGGAAACAACCTCTGGACAAGGCAGGTCTGTGTTCATTTATTCTCTGCTTAAAGCCAGCTCAAAGTGTTGTTTACTTGTGATAGCCCCAGGGGTGTGGCAGCCTCACCTTGTGTTTCTCTTGTATTCCTTGGCCTCAGCCTCCCAATGCCTTCGCCTTTGGATGGCAACACCACCCCTTCCTGCAGCTGTGAGGGGATATTTGGGAAGAAGATGTGAAGGCATGGAGAAGTGTGTCTGGGTCAGAATTCAGCTAAGCTGCTGCAAGGCCACTTGGGACAGAAGCAGCACATCCACCCACTGAGATAGACCTCAGTGTAGCTCATTTGGATGTGCAGAGAGAGAAGTCAGGCTTGAAGCTGAAGCCTGGAGATGTGTGCTGTGTGGAGAGACCACCTTGAAAGGTTGGGTATGAAAATGTAGGTGTTGAGGGCTAAATTTGCCACTCCTGGTTCTTAAAATTGAGACATTTGATCTGACGTGGTTTAATGAATGTGTGTCCCCAGTCTGCCATGAACTGACTTAAAATCAGTACAATTCTGAGGTATAAACCAGACATAAAATAAAAAGATAATAAAATTCTCAAGAGATTATGTCTCTTCTTAGTCTTTATTCAAAAACTATTTCCTCTTTGCAGTAGGTGTGGTCCATTACAGAACTACAGAGGAGCAGAAAAAGCTTTTCAAATATGAAGCATGAAAGCATAGCCATACTGTCTTGAGTGTTACATGCTGACAAACAGAGCATTAGTTCAGCTTCTGAAGTCAATTAAATATGGAAAATAATCTGCGTACTCATATAAAAAGAGAAACAGTAAGCAAGGTCATGTTTTGGAAACTTTGGGAAGTTGGAGTCAGACTTGCAGTTTCTGAAGCCCTGATTCACAGTTCCTGAATGTGTGGGATTGCTGATGTGGTCAGAGATTTGACCCTTGGAGCGTGACAGACAAGTCATCTCCTGGCTCTATGATGAGGCTTGTCTCACTTGTGCTGCATATTGGAAGCCCAGAAACTCCATGTTCCCAATGTATGGGGAGAGGAGAAGTGTTCCCATTTTTGTTAAGTCTTTTTTTAACACCTTAAATGCTATGCAAGCCCTGGTTTCTACCTTACTTCTTCCTCACCACCCATCTTCCACGTAGCCCTTGCAGCAACAGGCCCATCTGTGCCTCGGCTGCAGATGTCACCTAGCCCTTCCATGTCCTTGCCAATGTCCAGGCTGTTCCCAAGCAGTAGTCATCAAAGGAAGCCTTTATTTCCAGGGGCGGTTAAGTGACTAACCCAAGATCAAACAGTGGGTCAGTAGCAGAGGCAGGAACTGAAATCAGGTCTTCTGACTCAAGTTTCTCTTGGCTGTAGCCTCTGGGTTACACAGCAGAATTCATTTGTGCTGTAAGTTTCAGCAGTTGCTGAGACAGAACTACATTTTCTTTCCCTGAGATACCGTATCTGTGTCATCCTGTTCTCTGCCCACTAGGAAGCAGCTTCTTAGCATTTGACTTTAAAAAGGGAAGGCAAGCAGGAGATGTTTCTAAGCAGTTGCACTCTTTTGATCGATGAGAAAGGTGAGCCAGAGTGTGTTCCAGTGACCTCCTGCTATATAAAAGCTTGGCCTGCCTGACAAGACTTCTGGCTGCTGAGTTGCTGTGAGTCACAGCCTTTACTGCTTGGGTTTGATGCGGATTTTTACACCAGGCACTGCAGAATTGAGGTGGCCTCTTGAATATTTGCATTGCTTGGCAAGCAAGGGTAACCGGGGGTGGATTCAGGAAGTTCTGGCAGGGGCAAGCACAGCTGGTGTTAAGGTCTTTGCAGGGCTCCTTTGTGTGTGTGTGTGTGTGTGTGTGTGTGTGTGTGTGTGTGTGTGTGTAGGAAAATAGCAAGGCCCCTGGATTTTTTTCCAGCCAGGGTTCCTGGGAAAGGATGAGTAATCTGGAGATTTCCTGTTACTTTTGGAGTGGGGAATAAAAACACTTCGCCTTTTGGGGAATTTCCTTGGATCTTCCACTATCCCAGTTTTTCCCTGAGTGGCACAGAAGCCTCCCTGTACTCAGCTTTGTTTATGGCAGCAACACGAGCTGTGCTGTGCAAATACTGTGCTCTGCCCTTGTTTGCCTGGACAGCCCAGGGTCCAATTGGTACAATTCCTATTGCCTCCTTGAGTCTGCTTCAGGAACTAAACTCCACATAGGGCATGTGTGGTCAAGCTGAGCCTGGCCTGGGATGCTGGGAGTGTTTCCCTTTCATGTCTGAGAGCATCAGCCCCACCAGGGAAGGATTATGTGGCCACAGAGTGTTTGCACAGCACCTACCACAGCTGGGGTCAGGTTCATGACTGAGTCAGCTGGGTGCTGCTGCCGTGCAAATGAGTAAATAGGAAAGGAACAAGAAATGTGGGGGTTTCCTGTTGGCAGAGGTAGAAAGGAGTGAAGTACCTCAACTCTGAAGTTATGACTATTTATTATTTCAATTGCAATACTCCCTACAGGCTGCCTTCAGGGACAAGGGCTCTGTCGTGCAAGGTACGTGCGCTCAGAAAAGGCAGAGCCATTCCCCACCCTGAAAAAGGGTGTTCTCCAACTGAGGCAAGTTGTTTGAGCCCTTTGAAAGCAGGGATTCAGGGCCTGGAGTGTAAAGCAAGGGGTGCTGCCTCAGCCAAGAGCCATACAGAGGCAGTATGTCCAAACACCTGCTGCTATTATTTCTATATTCTTGTCACCACTATTTGGCCACGACTTTCCCTAACTGGTATTTCTTGATGTGTGCTTAGGCATTTCATGCTCTAAGTGCTTTACAAATATTATGTAATTAGGAAAATAACCCTCTATTTGTGCAGGCAATTGCACAACCACATGTTCAAAATTCAGCCTTCAGAAATGCAGCCTCAACTGAAATTTCCTTATCTGCTCCCAACTCTCCCAGCTGCTCTTGCCAAAATGGTTTTTCATCTCTGCAACCTCAAAACGGACGGTGAGGATGGTAATAAAATGAATACAGCCTGGGCAGATAAACTGCTCTCCTCTGCAGTGTAAAATGTAAGGCTGGTAAAAGAAAGTAAGGGTTGCTAGGGAGTACATGTTTTGGATTCTAGTGTCGGTCCCTTTACTAAATATGCTGGCTTTTAGTGAAGGAAAATCAGTGCAAAACAAACAGCCGCATCCCCCAGTGCCTGATCTCCAGCTGCTGCCATAGAACCATGGGCTCAGGAACAGCCCAGTCTCTTCCCTTTCTCACAAGCTTTGGGGTTGGGGGGCTGGGGAAGGATTTATCCCCATGACTGCCTGTATGAAGTGTGAGCCGTTGACACAAAACTCAAGAATTTTCTCCCTACCAAAATCCAGGGTATTTTTGTTTCGTTTTCCCTTTATGTTTTTTTCTCTTCTCCTCTCCCTCAAAGATTAAATGGTTCCCACAGGGTGCAAGAAAGGGTTATTGAAAGCAGCAGGTCCACTTTTGAATATTGCACTTCTGGTAAATCTCTGATCCAGCATCTAGTGGTTAACCACTGATACAGGAAATGACATTTAACGTTTTATCACTCAGCCAGAAATGGAAGAACAAGGCAAGTCTGTATGTGGTGAAGATGGATCATTGCCTACTACCTACCCCTTAAAGGCATATCATGCCATTTAAAAGGAAATGTTTTTCAAGCAGGGACTTTTTTCCCTCTTTGTATACCTTTCTGCTTAAGGCAGACCAAAAACCTGGAAAACAAATCCTCTTCTTCCCCTCACCCCCGCCCCCCGAGGTTTTGCCTGCTAAAATAGGGGTTATGGCCTTACAANCGGGGTGGGCAAGTAACCAGCGATGGAAAATCCGTGTTTCAGTAGGTGGCACTCGCTGCCCTGACTCAGGGCTCAGCTCTCCCAAGCATGATGCGCTGCTGCCTTAAGTCCAGGCAGTCCTGAGCAAATGTGCTAAAGTGGCAAAGGAAGAAAANTGCCTCCTTGAGTCTGCTTCAGGAACTAAACTCCACATAGGGCATGTGTGGTCAAGCTGAGCCTGGCCTGGGATGCTGGGAGTGTTTCCCTTTCATGTCTGAGAGCATCAGCCCCACCAGGGAAGGATTATGTGGCCACAGAGTGTTTGCACAGCACCTACCACAGCTGGGGTCAGGTTCATGACTGAGTCAGCTGGGTGCTGCTGCCGTGCAAATGAGTAAATAGGAAAGGAACAAGAAATGTGGGGGTTTCCTGTTGGCAGAGGTAGAAAGGAGTGAAGTACCTCAACTCTGAAGTTATGACTATTTATTATTTCAATTGCAATACTCCCTACAGGCTGCCTTCAGGGACAAGGGCTCTGTCGTGCAAGGTACGTGCGCTCAGAAAAGGCAGAGCCATTCCCCACCCTGAAAAAGGGTGTTCTCCAACTGAGACAAATTGTTTGAGCCCTTTGAAAGCAGGGATTCAGGGCCTGGAGTGTAAAGCAAGGGGTGCTGCCTCAGCCAAGAGCCATACAGAGGCAGTATGTCCAAACACCTGCTGCTATTATTTCTATATTCTTGTCACCACTATTTGGCCACGACTTTCCCTAACTGGTATTTCTTGATGTGTGCTTAGGCATTTCATGCTCTAAGTGCTTTACAAATATTATGTAATTAGGAAAATAACCCTCTATTTGTGCAGGCAATTGCACAACCACATGTTCAAAATTCAGCCTTCAGAAATGCAGCCTCAACTGAAATTTCCTTATCTGCTCCCAACTCTCCCAGCTGCTCTTGCCAAAATGGTTTTTCATCTCTGCAACCTCAAAACGGACGGTGAGGATGGTAATAAAATGAATACAGCCTGGGCAGATAAACTGCTCTCCTCTGCAGTGTAAAATGTAAGGCTGGTAAAAGAAAGTAAGGGTTGCTAGGGAGTACATGTTTTGGATTCTAGTGTCGGTCCCTTTACTAAATATGCTGGCTTTTAGTGAAGGAAAATCAGTGCAAAACAAACAGCCGCATCCCCCAGTGCCTGATCTCCAGCTGCTGCCATAGAACCATGGGCTCAGGAACAGCCCAGTCTCTTCCCTTTCTCACAAGCTTTGGGGTTGGGGGGCTGGGGAAGGATTTATCCCCATGACTGCCTGTATGAAGTGTGAGCCGTTGACACAAAACTCAAGAATTTTCTCCCTACCAAAATCCAGGGTATTTTTGTTTCGTTTTCCCTTTATGTTTTTTTCTCTTCTCCTCTCCCTCAAAGATTAAATGGTTCCCACAGGGTGCAAGAAAGGGTTATTGAAAGCAGCAGGTCCACTTTTGAATATTGCACTTCTGGTAAATCTCTGATCCAGCATCTAGTGGTTAACCACTGATACAGGAAATGACATTTAACGTTTTATCACTCAGCCAGAAATGGAAGAACAAGGCAAGTCTGTATGTGGTGAAGATGGATCATTGCCTACTACCTACCCCTTAAAGGCATATCATGCCATTTAAAAGGAAATGTTTTTCAAGCAGGGACTTTTTTCCCTCTTTGTATACCTTTCTGCTTAAGGCAGACCAAAAACCTGGAAAACAAATCCTCTTCTTCCCCTCACCCCCGCCCCCCGAGGTTTTGCCTGCTAAAATAGGGGTTATGGCCTTACAAACAACTTAAATCCTCTTTCCTGCTCTTTTGTATCTTTTGGAAGTGTAT
>VZTN01036605.1:119925-269597 GCA_013400515.1 Erpornis zantholeuca | reverse complement strand
GGGCAAGTAACCAGCGATGGAAAATCCGTGTTTCAGTAGGTGGCACTCGCTGCCCTGACTCAGGGCTCAGCTCTCCCAAGCATGATGCGCTGCTGCCTTAAGTCCAGGCAGTCCTGAGCAAATGTGCTAAAGTGGCAAAGGAAGAAAACAGTTAAAAAAAAAACAAACCAAAAGACGGGGCTGGAACTTCAACAATGATAAATTGTTGTGGGTTATTGATTTCCGTGTAGCTGCATTGGTTTACAGCAGCAAGGACCTGCCTGTTGTCACCACAGCAGCCCTGCTTTCTGTAGGAGATGCTAAAACTTGGTCTGATTGCTGAGTGCTTATTCAGGAAGCAAGCAAGCAAGCTCAGAAATTTAATGGTTACGTGCAGTTAAACTAAAATTCAAAAGGCTGTCAGATCTGCCTATATAAACTCTAACAGTTTCAGATGTTTTCATCATACATGCTGGAGTGAAAAAAAAAAACAACAAAAAGATGCAGCACAGCATTTTCTTCCTGAAAATATGATATATGGCAAACACTTTGATTTTTCAGCTGTTCCAGAGGCCATTTTCACCTAATGACATAGTATGAGATGTTTTCCAAAGAGCAAACTTCACAGATTGCCAAAATTTTCCTGGAAGTGAGCACAGAAATGCATTAGAAAGCAACGTAATAAAGGTAGACCAGCCCTCCTGATCTGTGGGGCTGCATAAAATGATTTTCATGAGCCCAAGAGCCACAAGAAGCAAAGCAGAGGCCTCCGTGAGGAGTTCAAAGGCTACAGATGAGGGCAGCTCTCCAGAAGTCCTGCTGTTCTCTGGCTTGGCTGGAAGTGAAGCTGGATGACGGGGTGAGCACTTGGATGCTGGAAAGCTGGCTTGCTCAGTCCTGCAGCAAGGATCTTGGATCCCATCAGCCAGAACCTACCAGCACAGCCCTCCTGTAGCTGAAGCACTGGCTCACTCAAAGTGTTTGAAAGCCATTCTTGCAGCACTACACTGGTAGCTCAGGCAGAGAAAATCAAAATGTGTGACATAGAGACAAGCTCATATTTGTGTTCAGGTGGGTCTGTGTGTACTGGAAACAGGGATTAAGGATCTGCAGTTAAACCGTCAGTTGGTATCAAAAATGGGGAAAGTGTAGTGGTAGTTCTCAAGACACTCACTGTTCACTTAGAGTGTCCATTCTTCAGCATCCTGCTTATTTTTCCAGTTGTGGAAACCTGTTTAATGCAGAATGCCAAGTGAGAAAGCTGTGGAAGCTGCCTGGAGCATGTGGATAAGGTCTCTGCAAAACCACACACTCACACCCTGTCCACAGAGTGAAGATGCACATGCATGAAACCAGATTCTCAGCCTTTAAGGCTGCATATTTTTGAAACTGCTATGATGTATTTTGTGCAGCTGAAAGCCCACCATGCTCAGGCATCCTGGTCTCTGTGGAAAACTCTCGTCTCTCCAGCCTTGCAAAGACACTGGTCCTGCCAGAAAGTCTGCAGAGACTTAAAGCAGGTCTTTGACCCCTCTGAATGCTTGCCAGCAAACAGTGACTATCAGGATCGGAGCCTTGAGCTACACCTTGGGAAGTGCTAGTGTTTATCTCTGCACTTGATTGCACCCAATTACTTGCTAGGAACATGTTCTTTGAAGAAAGATCTGGAGCTGAATCCTTCTCTCATGGTGACTCTGCCAGCTGCCGTCCCCAAAGCTATTTTTAATCAGACAAGCTTCTCCATTCTTGCCAAAAAAACCTCGTAACAATTAATAACAATAAAATGAAGGCAGCCTGGATAAATGAATTGTGCTGGCTCTGTAAATCGGTGGCAAAGGCAGCTCAGGAAGATCAGTGCTGCATTGTTAATGTGCTGTCTTCCATTTTGATGTAGCCTTGGTCTCCCGGTTCATACTTGGTTGTGCTGCTGGTCTCCACGCTGCCTGTCGCAGGTAGGCTGGCAGATGGGCACTAGCACCTCTGCACAGCGGGCTACTTTGATTTGCCTTGTTGTGGATGTGAGGAGGGTATGAATGATACCCTTTACGTGCCAGCCATGTTGCACGACAGTTCATTAATTCTGATGACACAGAGCTGCACCCAAGGCAGGCTCGGTGGTTGGGTTAACTCCCAGCCCTGTCACGTCGCAGCCTCTGGTGTGATAATTTGCCTGCAGGCATGTGTGTCCCTGTGCTGTGATCCTGTCAGAAGCTAGGCCGTGTTGGGCTGGATCAGAGTGTGGACAGGAGGCCTCCAAGGACAGGCTGCCACGGAAGCCACTGCGGGCAGTGATGCCATTAAGCAGGAGGTTGTATTGTGTGCTCTGCCAGCAGACCCCACGCCATGCTGCATTGCTGCTGGAGGCCTGCTTGCCTGGGTGCAATCTGTCGTTACTTTAACCACATGTTAACAAAACATTTCCTTTAGGAAAGGCAGTTTTCTTTAGGAAAAAAAAAAAAAAGAAAAAAAAAAAAGAATAAAAGAAAGCATAGGAATACAAGTCCAAAGGTGCTGTCCTGACCAAGTCCCATGCTAGGTGTCTGTATTTGGTTTGTCTTTCTGCTGGACAATGTATTTCTCCTCAACCCTCCAAACTGTTGATAATATTGCTCTTCAGCTGTTATTTCCTACTCCAGAGCTGGAGGCCTTCTCTGGTGAGGAGTTGCACAGTTTTAAGGGTTCTGGAAGGAAAGATAAATAGGAAATGGAAAAAGAAGAGCAAAAGATAGAGAAAAAGTAAATAAGCAAACAACACTCACCACCTCCAGCATAAAACCTGTCCCCCAGAAGAGCGTGACTGCTTCATGTGACTGCAAGGACAGCTTTCCCAGGCCCTGTTGGATGGCACTTTCATCTCCTGGGGAGAAAACTGAAGCTGCTCTATCAACTCCTCAGCCAGCAAGGACCCTGCAGAGATCACTGAGAAGAAAAGAATGTGAAAGTAGGGACAACAGGACAGCAGCCTGAGGAGGGCCCTGGTAGCCATGGGGAAAGAGAAGGAGAAAGCTGGCTCCCATTTCTCTTGCCTGTTAATCTCACATCCTTGGGATCCATTTCTAAAGTGTGTCTGTGAAACAGAACTGAAAGTGGTGTCATTTCTGAAATTGCTTCTGGCAGTAGCCATCTCCCTTTAAAAACCTGTTGGGCTCACCATGAGGAAGCACATGGAGAGAGCCTCTCATAAGCCTAGTTTCCCTGGGCTCTGAGACTTGCACAACCGAAGGGAATGCACATGTTTTACACAGATACTTTTTTTCCACCAAAAAAACCCAACAAAACAAAAAACCCCAAACCCCCTCAACACTACTTTCTGCTTGTTTCTGAAGAATAATTGTTCAAAGGACCTGGGAGGTGATAAATGTGAGGTGAGTGGCATCAGTGCTCATCAGATAAGCCACTGCAACACAAAGCAGCAAAAATTCCTCTATGCCTGCCAGCTAGGGAAGCAGCTAACTCTGAAACTGTGTACTCAGAAAACTCTTACTTTTCTCACCTACCCAGAGTTTCTTATTGTCATCTATGACACAAGTACAGATCTATTTCAGGTGGTGGTTTTAACGAAAACGGGTGAATATCCAGATATTTCCCACTGGAAGTGTATAGCTGTGAACACTAAAATCAAGCTGCCTTTCCTGGGCCACTCTGAAACTACCCGTAGACCTTTCCCAGCCTCTGCCAGACAGCAGCCACTGAGGTGGGATTTTAAGGCCAGAGATCTAGTGTCATAATTATCCTGAGGCATGGTCTCTACAAGTTAAGGTGCTGAGCACAAAGATGTGCCAAACTGGCCAAGTCCTTAGCTTACATGTGCCAAATTGGTTTGTATTGGTAAGCTGGTGCTCCAGAAAGGCAGAAATGGATATGCAATTTCCTTCCCTTGTATTCAGCTCCTTCCCTGGATATGCAATATCTCCTTCACTGAACACTTTGATAGTTGGTGTCATCTGTTGGCAGAGCTGCTGAGAAGACCCCAAAATACTAACCCTAAAAATAAGGTGACATAAACAAGGTTGTCTATATGTTTTAAGAGATGAAAACAAAGGTTTTCTGTGAGAGTGGTGGAATGTAAGCCGCTCTGATTTTGCCTCAAGTGCCTTGCACAACTGGTGCTGCAGCAAGCTCTGCACATGCATCCAGATGCTGTTGAAGTCACTGTGCAGGCTCTGTGCAGCCACACGTCACCTTTCCTTTAGGGAGTCTCAGCTCCTGCCATTGGGTGAGGAATTCACACCTTCTCCATTCAAGTTACCCCCAGATGGTCGTCTCAGCCCTGAGGTCAAGGCCAGCCTGCAACATCAGGTCTGGGAGTGTGGTGGTCTGGCAACAGGCTGGTGTGGAGTGGGTGTGTAAGCACAGAACACAGGATTCAGGGATGAAGTCAGGCTGACTTACCATGTTCTGCAGGGAACACCTAAGCTTTATTCCTAAACTTGGTATTGTGAATTTATGGGGATGGGCTCTACCCATTATGCTGTTGGAACTAGTGGTGGTGGCTTTCCACTGTGAAACAGAGTAAGCAGCACTCCAGTGAAATCCATGGGTGATCTTGTGGTTGTTGGGTATTCACTTAAACACTTCATGAGCCCTTTAGTGGTGGTTTGAATTTCAGAAAACAAGCAGAGCAATAGAGGAGGAATAAAGGTAGATCTTAGAGCTGCGCATAGTGTGTTGTGCAAATGTAGTCTTCTACTGCAGATATTTAAGTGTTCTGATGGTTTGTGTAATTACACTTTTAATTTATTTTTTTTAATAAGAAGTGAAAAACACATCAATGCTGCACTGGGAAAGACTGTGAACACCCTTATAAACAGGAAAGTGATATGAAGCAATTCAAGAGAGATTAAAGAATGTCTGGAAAACAATACAAGTTTCAACTTGGAAAAATGCAAACTGGAGAAAAACAACTTGAAACTCAAATATGCAGCAGGAATAAATTGTGTTGAGGAGATCTATGAATGATAGCAGCTAGCTGATTGGAAGTGGTATGTCTTAAGCTGAAGAAGTGGGCAATGTGTGGGAAGGTACCCTCTTACATGTGGGAAGGCAGAGCATGTGGATTATTGCCCTGAGTCCTGTGTACTGTACTTCTAGGCAGACAGAGGCATGCTGGAGGGGATTAAAGAACAGCAACCAAAAACAGGGGGAGGTTGTCTGTGAATATACCATCCCTAAATTTTTCTCCATGAAGTAGTCATAGGATGACGAAGCGGGAATGCAGTAACTGTCGCCAGTGTTAGAAAAAAGTAAATGCTAAACAGATTTACTTAAGGGTGTATCCAGGGGGATAATCAGGAGTAATGGGAGTGCTCCTATAAAAGGAACATTGAACTGAATCTCAGGAATCTCCTCGATGCCTTGCAAGGAAATGGTGGAAACTTCATCCCTTGGGGACATCTAACACTTGACCACACAAAGCACTAGGAAGTTTATTACAGGAAATGACTGCATTGGATAGGCGGGGGAAGTATGATACAAAAGATCACTTTCAATTCATCTGAATGTATGATATGAATGGGAAAATATGTACCAGGACGTTTGTGATTTCCACATTCAACAGTCTTAACCTGACTTTCATTTATAGTAATGAGAGACCAATTTATTCTCAGGTTCCTGTTTTTCCCACTCTACCAACTGTTTCTTTCCTCATTTGTGCTGTGAAGCAATAACCTTAGACCACAGAGGATTGGGTGGCTTTTTCTCAGAATAAGCAACAGTTGTGTTGGAAAATCTCATTTTCTGTGTGGATAATGCCAAAACGTAGGGCAGAAAGTAGTCATGTTGAATTCATGGGTGTCACATGAGTGTGATGCTCCTTCTAGATTTCATTGGGAAGCAGTTCGGTGTTCTTCATGGAGGCACCTGGCTTTTATAAGTTCCTGTGGGGGTCGTAGGAGCCACTTGCATGTGCCCTTAAAAGTGGCTGCCAGAATGTGAGGTGCCCTGGTTGTTTTACTGGAATGCTTAAAAGCCCTACTATCCCTACAAAAAGACAAAGAGAAAGTTATGCACTCAACGAAACAGAGTTTACAGCCACAATATTTTGCAAAGCACACACCTCCCATCTGTGGAAGTGCTTCCTCATCCTGCCAAGCACACAACTAGCACTGTATTTCCATGGGCTCCAAAGGCTTTCAGTGTTGCCTAGGTATTTGGAGATCAGGTGGTCAAGCCATAGATTCAGGGCAACAGGAGCTAACCCAGGGAGAGTGGAAAAAGAGATAGAAATATGCATCTGGATGTGCTGCAAACCCAGCCTCGAGCAGCTCCTCCAGAGGTGTCCCTTTGCTGCAGCACTGGGTTAACCCTGTGCTCATTAGCCTTGACAGTCTCTCTTGACAGTGTGCCCTCTCTATAATCTAAAGCTGTGCTTGGGAGATAAGGGCTTTGTGTACTGGTTATAAACAGTGAGGCTGGAGTGGAAATTCACAGGGCTAGAAGTCAGAGAGCAGCTTTGCAGCTACATTGAAAAAGCCTCAGAGAGGGTGAGGGCTCCTTCTCTCTGCACATTCAAAGCAGCTTCTCCTCCAGTCTCTCACAGGGCATTTGTTTGTGCTTTGTATTCTGTCCCCACCTACACAAGTCCTTGTGCTGAAAGGCTTTTCTTGTTTTATTCTGGAGTCACTTTGGATGCATTGTCCTCTCCCAAGTGCTTTGTACTTTCGACAAAGCAAGGTGCTTGTATAACATTGCTGAGGGGGAGGGAAAATAGCAGGATTGGAAGAAAAACACTTACCTTGGGAAACTTTTAAGAATCTAGTTTTGTTTTGTGTCTCAGAGGAAAGGCTGATTGTCTCTTGAAATGTCCATACTTCCATGGTATTTGTCTTCTTGCAACTCTTTGGCTCTTAATTACTTTGGAAAATTCCCATGTTTATTCACTATTACAGTACAGAAAGCCCTCCCACCACCATTCTTGCCCTGCATATTATCAGATCTCAGGGAAAAGCTGGACTTGGTAAGTTTTTCTTCATTACAAGAAAAAGAAAAATCTAACACTTCTATGTGAGTGAAATGGATAGAGATGCAAGTGGTTCTCAGTAAAGGATAGATGTGGGTTTGGTAAGAGAATATTGTCTAATAGCCTTGGAAGTCATCTAAAGATACAGCAGTGAGAATAAAGACATCAGCTGTGAAAGGATGCACAGCCTTTGAGCTTTCTACCCTCCTGTCCTCCAGCTTTTGTGTCTCCCCAGACTAATATTCCTTTTAACCCATCCACCTGCTAGGTGCTTTTCAGTGGGCTTGTCAAGGCAAACAAGGTGAAAAACATGGGAATCTAAAGAATGGGTTTCTGAGCAGTCTCCTGTTTAGAGCAATATTTTATGACCCTGAAGTGAATGTGACATCTTACTCCATTCATCTCTGTCCTCTATGAGCACATACTAAGTGT
Source organism: Erpornis zantholeuca (assembly GCA_013400515.1). Taxonomy (NCBI): domain Eukaryota; kingdom Metazoa; phylum Chordata; class Aves; order Passeriformes; family Timaliidae; genus Erpornis; species Erpornis zantholeuca. The sequence continues at coordinate 262,228 of VZTN01036605.1, read as the reverse complement.
TACACGAGCAGCTGTAGCCCAGGACCTGGTGGGGACATAGGAAATCAAGCAGAGGAAATACCAAAGGTGTACCCAGGTCTGCAGATGGTCTGTGGAGGTCCCCAGAGTGAGGAATTAAAATACCAAGCTGTTCTTCTTTGATTCAGCATTCTTACTGGACTCCAGCATCCAAACTGTTTTCCATTCCTGGGGTTTATCTCAAATCCAGCATCTCCTTGTCTGTCTGCAAGCACGGTTAAAACCTAGACATGGGACCTTGGTATGGCCTCCCTTCCTTCACTTCTACTGAAGCATCCTGGGTGTCTGCAACACTGATCCTCTCAAGTCTCCTAAACAACAGCCTCTTTTTTGGCTCCTTGCTCTGACCGCTCCATTGCTCATCTCTTTGCTTCCTTTTGCTAGATGACTCCTCCCCACTTTTGCTGGCCCTACCCTTTTTGTCAAACAGCTGTATCCCCCATGGGACTTTTGCCAAGGTGACCTGGCTGTCACACCCCAAAACCCCATTCTGGCTGGGACACATTCTTCCCAGGTGTCTGCAAAAACATTTTCCTCTCCTTTGGATCTCTGAAAAGCTGCCACTCCCCACACTCCACTGGCACCTACCAGGTATGTCAGGAGCTGAGTTTGCCTGGTCAGTGCCAAATAGTGTGTAGTAAAGAAAGGCAGGCACAGGGAGCAAGGGGGAGAGAAACGGAGGGGAGATGAGGATGAGAGACTGGGGTGATGTGAAAGAAAGAACATGAGATGAGATGAGATGAGATGAGATGAGATGAGATGAGATGAGATGAGATGAGATGAGATGAGATAGTTGAAAGGATCCTCAGGAACAAATAAACTTAAGAGGTGGAAGTGGAGGAAAGATAACTGCAGAAGAGACACTGAAGGAAAAGGGAAGAGAGCAGCAGGAAGGCAATATGATACTTATCGGAGAAGTGCTTGTAAGTGGGCAGGCAGGGAGCAGCCACCAGGAAGGAAGGATACATTTGAAGTAATAACAAATGTGAGTCTGGGGTAGAAGCCAGCTGTGATACTAAAAAGCCTGAGAAGGAAGGAAAGAGGAAGAGGAAGGGGAAGGGGAAAAGGAAGGGGAACAGGAATGGGAACAGGAATGAAAGATAGTAAGTTCAGGAAACAAATGCTGACAAGCTTTTAAGGAATGACACTGTGCCAGAGGAAGGTTTGGCTAAACCCAATTATAGAAATGGTCAGACAGGGGAAAAAGCAGCAGTAAGTGGAGGACAAATTAACTGAGGAAAGGCATTAAAAGGAGAATAGGCACAGAGACCAAGGGTCTTGGTTTGCTGTCTTGGAGTCTTTCCAGGGACTTTAGCGGGAGCAAATTTGAGCCTGGGGCATTTGAAATGACTGTTACATAGACTTTAGCCAGAACTCATTCTCATAACTCCTAAGTAAAAATTTTGTATCTTCAAAGCTTTTGTGGATCCGTATGTATTCAGCCCCAACCCTGCCAATCCCTGCCCTGTAAAATCCTAGATGATTGCTGCACCCCCTGAGGACTGAATAGGATTTGAGCTCTTCAAGTATGTAAACACTCACTGTTTGGGTTGCACCTTGCCACTACAAATAGAACCACTGACCTACAAAGTACAGCAGCTTAACTCTCTGTAAAATAGATACAGATCAAGGTATCACAGAGGTGGACCCAAGACTGCTCGGCATCCACGTGAAGCAGCAGTTTCCAGCTGAAATGGTCCTCATACTTTATTAGTGAATTTCTGATCTGTGATTTTGGAAGGCTGTTCCCTGCCAGACTGTTTTTGCCCTTTCTTTCCTCCATCCCCTTTCCTCCTAAGGAATGACCATGGTGCCTCTGAAAGTAAACAAAGCACAGGACAGGTTTGGCAGGACCTTTCAAAAGGAAAATATTCCCTCTCTGTCTGAGTGGTTATGAATAATGATCTCCGTAGCACATTTAATTCAGACTTCAAAGCCTTTGTCACTGAGGTTGTGTCAAAGTTGATTTGAAACACAGAATGACAAAATGAAAGCACTCACAGGAAATGCAGTTCTTGCCCAGAACAGATTGTCAGAGTACCTGTGGCCACCTGGGTTAAGCTGCTTTTATAAATGATTCGATTTCTCTGCTCAACACTCCCTACTGGCTTTCTGTCCGTCATTGTTCTTCCACAGGGAATTGTGGTTTTTAATGCTGCCTGCGAGAAAGACAAAGGGTGCAAATCTGCCAAGCATCTTCAGAAATGGTCCCTCTGCAGTTTCATCAGCACCTGGCACTGCTGCCCTGGGCACTGCCAACCCAGTGTGATGACTTTTCCATGGGCTGCAGTAATTTGCCTGCTCTCGAGCTGTGTTCGATGAAGATCAGAGGTGAAAACAAGGCTAAATGTATTCTGCTTGGCCAATTTGTGCACCTCACCCTATGTAAGCACCTAGCCTCTCATCCTTTGCCCTTCTCCTAAGAGGCCACTTGCTGAACCAAGATGTATCACCCTTCTCTGATGCCAGAGTGATGAGCATGAAACAAAAAGCATGTGAATGCAGCCACCCAGCAGCCCTGTCACAACTGGATGGAGCTCAGTCACTGTTAGGTTGTTAGCATGTTATCCTCCCTGGGCATGACATTACCCTTTCCAAGCTCTGGCAATGTGTGCTCCTTCTCTAAGCCAAATAGAGATGCCTTCATCCACCTGAAAAAAAACCCTCCAAAAGGCAAAACTCCACAGGTAGACACTGCAGACAGTTGATGCAGAATGTTCTGGAGTCCATCTTGCTGACAGAAAAGCAGGAAGTGCATTTTTTTCCCTTCTTTCAGCCACAGATTGATGGCACATTGTCTGCATTCACCTCCTTTTGCTGAGGCTTTCTGGGAGTGATAACCCCAGGGCTGCTGAGCATGGATGGTCAGTACCTATCCATGGGCAGAATGGGTTCTCGTTCAACTTCTCTGTGTGTCTGCTCTTCAGTGAGACCTCAGGGTGTCTGCTCTAAACTGACTGCTTTTGTGCTTGGGTATGTGTATGCACATGTTGATGGCCTGTAATGGGTGGGGAGCCATTTTAGTACCTCTAGGCCCTAGAAGAAATGGACCAAATCAGGGTGATTAAAAAAAAACCCCAAAATGACAAGAGAGGACAACAGAATAAAATTTCTCTCCACAGTTGTGAGAGGGGTTTTATGGGATTTTTGTAGAGGTAGAAATTGGGTTGAATTGTGTCAGGAGCTGCTGAGGCTGAAATCTGCTTTTGGCTCAGAGGCCACCTGAGATGAGAGGTGCAGACCCAGATTTTGGAAAAATGCACGTGCCTCTGCTTTTGGATGCCAGCAACCTGTTTTTGCAGAGGCACTGAGTTGTTTTTTTGATCTCAGTAGGAGTTCTGGGTGCGTTAATGCTCATGCAAATGAGGCTGCGGGTATCTAAAGCCGGGCAGCCAAAAGCACAGGCGCCCCAAATTTGCAGGCTGCTTATTACATAACCACAGCTCAAAAACCTCTCTGCATTTAATTTTCTTATGTTGATAATGCTGTGACTCTAAAATGTTCCTCAAATGGACCCTGGGATGAGAGTTAAGCCTTAATTTAGCTGGAGAAAAAGGATCCCTGTCAGTGACAGCCATACTTACTTGTATCACAGGAAAATATGTATCAAAAGATCCAAAGTTTTCTTCTGATTCTCCTTGCCCATCCTATGTCCCTGGGTATATTGAGTAAATTCTCTGTGGTCCTGGCTCTGCACACCAAAAATAGTAGTCTTGAAGATATGGTATGAGCTGTTTTTTATTGTTTGCAATACCCAATGGGGAGGTGGTCATGTTTTTGCTCAGTGGCTAAGGTGAATGTTTCTTAGAGAAGTACTGGTTCAAGGCAAAGAAGATCAGGATTCTTCTTCCCCTAGAAAAATAAAAAAGGAAGCCAAGCATTTCTTAACATCACGAAATGCTATACATTATCCATAGTGATATAGTCTCCTTCTTATTCCTGTTAATTAATATCTTCCCTATATAAATTTAGGTCAATCTTTAAATGAAAATTTCCATTCTGAAGTGAAAAAGCAAGAAGTTTCCATCTGACATTTCTGGAACAAATAATTTTCAGGGATGCCAGACGAAACTTGTTTAGTGCTACAATTTTTTTTCCTGCTTGTTTTCAGCTGGAACTCTTTGCTTCACTTGACCCGAACTTGCACTTCTTGACAGTCCATCTGAAATGGCTTTTTCCCAGAAAATACACTATTCACAAAAATAGCTCATCCAGCTGAACCCAGGCATAGGATTTTAGTCTTGTCTGGTTGGTTACTGATTTATAAAATGGCCAGCAGCCTGTAGCCTGGTAGCCAAGTTGTCAAATTGTTCTTTATTTCTGCTGAATGAACTTCTAGGAACTCCAGTGAGTAAGCAAGGCCCTGTTTCATTAGGCAGCACACATCCATGTAAAGCCAAATTCACCTGTGCTGCAAAGAGCGTGTTTCTACCAGGTAATGAAATCAGCTGGAACAAAAAGGTATTTGAGGGCTGCAAATAAACTAGAAACTTCTGTTGAAAAGAGTATCGAGACAGCATGTCATAATTGAGAGAGACAGTGCCTTGTCCAAAGGCATTGAAAGCAACAGGAGCCTAAGAGTGAGAGACTGGGAGGTAACATGAACTATGTTTGGATGCTGTCTTGGAATTTTGTTCAGGGATAACAGGCAGTGAGTGCTGGGGAGCTCCTCTGCAGCCCTCCAGCAAGAATCTCCTTCCTGACTTCAAGGTGGTGTTATTATTCTCCTTAACTTCCTCACTGGAAACTTGGTGCTGGTAATAAAAAAGATTGGATGTCAAAATGTGACCAATTAAATGACTTAAACTTTTACAGTTTCTTTTCTGTTGTGTGCCTGATTCAGAAAATAAAAGTGGCTATTGGTGGTTGTGATGAGGAATTTCCAAGTGGATGTTTTTTGGACAGGTTCAAGGCAGAGGGTTGGAAAGTTTGGGCATTGGACAGCCCAGCTGCTCGCTCAGGCCAGCCACGCTGCACTTGCAGGTAGTGCAAGCAGCAGGGACCCAGGCAGCTCACCTGGGCTGCCTGAGGGGCTGGTAGAAACCCACCTCTCACACTCTGAGATGCCACCAAAGCGAGGCACTGCTGCAGTGCAGTCATGTTGTGACAAAATCTCCTTTTTTCTGGATGGAATAGAGATCCACGAGAAGTCTTCCATGGGGGTGCTGTTGGCCCCAGGCAGGTTGGTGGGGAGAACCCAGCTCTGCAGTGCACAGAGGGAAGGAGGGAGCAGGCGGGCCTGTTCTGGCAGGCTGTGGCGGGAGAGGCCGCAAGCACCTCAGCTGCACTGCTGCCCTCACCCGCCCGCTGTGGATCCCTGCCCGGCCTCCTCCTTGGGCAGCAGCCACAGCTCCAGAGCAGGGAGAGGAGCCTGGCATTGCACAGCTCCCTGAAAGCACCGTGTCCTGGGGGGCACCAGGCCCAGCCAAGCCAGGGAGAGGCTTGTCCTCCTCTGCTCTGGGCTGGGACAGCCCCACCTCGAATATTGCGTGAAGGTTTGGGTGCCACATTGTAGGAAAGACATAAAACCATCAGACAGTGTCCAAAGGAGGGCACAGGGATGGTGAAGGGCCTTGAGGGGAAGCCGTGTGAGGAGCAGCTGAGCACCCTTGCTCTGTTCAGCTGGAGGAGACTGAGGGGAGACATTGCAGTTACAGCTCCTCATGAGGGGAAGAGGGGCAGGCCCTGAGCTCTGCTCTCTGGGACCAGGGACAGGACGCAGGGAATGGCTGGAGCTGTGTCAGGGGAGGTTTAGGCTGGATATCAGGGAAAGGTTCTTCCCCCAGAGGGTGCTGGGGCACTGACCAGGCTCCCCAGGGAATGGTCACGGCCCCAAGGCTGCCAGAGCTCCTGGAGTGTTTGGACAATGCTCTCAGGGATGCAGCACAGGGTGGGATTATTGGGATGTCAGCGCAGGGCCAGGACCTGGTCTTGATGATCCTTTTGGGTCCCTCTCAGCTCAGCATATTCTGTGATTCTGTGATTCTGCTGCTCATGAGCAGGGGTATGTTCGCTTTCCTCAGCCCTGCTCGGCCCCAACTCCACAGTGGCTGCTAAAGGTGGGCACTGGAGAGGCAGTCCTGGCATTTCAATCCCTCATGGGCACATGGATTGTCCTCCAAAGACAGGGAGCCACCCCTGTACAGCAAGGACAAGGCTCCTGGGACAACGCCTGCCACTGAGGGTGGTTTCAGAGGTTGCAACATGGATCTGGGCTTTGAGGAAGCCGAGATTATCACGGCATGTCCTCCTCTGCCCTGCTGTGCTGTCGGTTTCCCCCCAGGCACTGTGTGAGAAAGTGAGCATGGATTTAATTGCTGTGGTGGCACAACATCCAGATGTTTTGAATACTTCTGTAGATTCCTCTTTGTTTGTGATGTGGTTAAGGCTGCTGGCAGCAAGGTGGGGAGCATTTAATTTTGTGTCAGAGGGGAGAAAGTGATAACCCACTGTGATATATTGGTGCCTGCTTCTTGCTGGGGCCACCACTGCTGCCAGCAGTCCTGGGTGGGGGGGTGAGGGCTGGAGATGCAGCCCCCAGAGAACCCTTGGTGAGGGGGACACGGCCTGGGGCAGGCACAGCAGCTTAGTGGTGAAGGCTGCTGGGCTCAGCCCTTGGCAGGAGGATGAAGGTGCACATGAGCAGCCAGCAAGGGCTTCTGCCCTACTCTGCTCTGCCTGATCACAATCCTAGCTCTGGAATAAAGATCTCACACATATTTGATCCTGAACAAAACCTGATTTGGATCAGCACACCAGATGCAATTTTCCTGGGTGATCCTGGATAAAGTACTGGAGCTAAATATTGCCTCTCTGGCCTGACTCCCAGCTGGACACAGCCAGTGCAGCCCCTCCCTTGTGGTCCCTGGCAGCCCACACCCAGCCCACAGCCCCATGCAGTGGGGTTGTTGACTCCAGTTGGACCCCTCAAGAATGAAGTCCCAGCCCTGCAGTTCAGTTGCTGGTAACTGGAACTCCTGTGAAGTCCTGCTGTATTTTGGACAAGGGGGCAGTGGGAGCAAGCATGTAGGATAGGTCCAAGCATGAACCAGCATTAAAAAGTGACTGCATGAAACAAAATGAAGCTGCTGTTTGAAATATTTTCTGCAACTGCTTGTGGAGGATTATGCGTTGTACATTCCAAGACACAGCTGAGATTGAAGCACCTCTTCTAGATGAGGATGTTGCTTTGGACAAGCACTGCCTGCACCTGCCAGAACGTCTAGATATGAACCATCACTCATTGCTCTCAGTCTGTCTGGTAAGTGCCAAGCACTGATCTTAGCTGGGCTCTCATGATGATGATGGCTGCTGAGTTGGTGCTTCTGCATGCAGTGTTGGTAATAGATGTTCCAGTTCCCATCTGGGGTCAGGTGTTTAATGTCCATCTGGTTTCAATCATGCTGTGCCAGTTTATCACACTGAGTTACAGACCCCTGCTTCCTGGGAAGGTCCTTTGGGAAACAACACACCATCACTAGCAGAAGCAGAAGTTGTTGCAGATCTAAGCTGTATTTTCTGCTATCCTTCTGCAGTGAGTGCCTGAAGCTGTAACTTTCAGAAAGCTCTTTGTCCTTTTATATTTGTCTCCTTGATGGAATGAACAGCCCCTGAGTATCCTTTTGTCCCTTCCTAAGTCTGGGAGTTCAGCTCTGCCTCTGTGACAGTAGCTATCCTGCCAGTAGAGTTCCTCACCTTATCAGCTGAGCTGGCTCCCTGAATGTGAGTCCAGGCACTCACTATCCCACCTCCCAGGAGGTGGGATTTTGTTTTGCTTGGTTTTAAAGAAGAAAAATGTTTGTGCATTTTATATATAGACTAGGGGCCCCCACAAGGAAAAAGTTTCTAATTGTTCCTGATGCAATGTGTTTGGCAGAGAGAAAAAAATGTGGGTGGGGAATATAATACCTATTGCAATATCCTTCTTGCCTCCTTGTAGGGGGAGGGAAGAGGATGAAAGCAATTTGTCTTTAACAGACACTTGTTCTTTTCTGTAGATCTCTGAAGTTGTTGACTATCAATGCAAGCAAAGATCTGCACACCTAGTATCATACTTGTGTAAAGATGTAAAAAAAATCAAAGCAGGTCACAGAGTTAAATTGTATTAATTAATGATTCCTCACATGACGCTAAATGAAAAAACTGAACGCCCAAATCCCCTCAGTGTCTTTCCTGGACTTCACAAGGCAACAAAAGACAAGAAGGGTTCAAGGTGAGGAGAAACAGCTGGGGGGCAATCAGGGACATTAGGAAAGTACCTGCTGCCTCTGTGAGTAGAGCAACACCCACCTATCTGACAACACCCATTGTCTTTCCCCTGCTCATCTTCACTAAGGCTGTGAAGATCAAAATACCAGTGGGAGCTGGCAAGTGAATATCCTGGGGATTTCAGAGTCTGGGAATTTCAGCAATCTTGTGTGGAGGTGGTTACTCCTATGGCCGACTCCTCATCCAAGATGAGAGGGCTGACTTTTGGAGGGTTCTGGAAGTGTGTGTCACACTGCCAAGGAAGCACCCAGGAGACTGTGCTGTGTTTTGGATAATCAGATATAATGTGTACTGAAGTGAACTCTCTCTCCAGTGGATTTTTATCTTGGAAAAGTTGGGGCTTCTCTCTAAAGCCTACGCACAGGGTGGTCTTGACAAAGGAGGCCAACAGTGGCAGACAACAGGATTGTTTGGAGATACATGGTGCTCCTGGGTGAATACAGGGGCAGCACCAGTGAAAGACAGCAGGGTCTGGCTCTGGGAACTGGGGTGTTCCGTATGAACCATGGGAGTGCTGCCTGTCTGCCATATTCCTCTGCCCCACCATGAACCCCCCAACAAAGGAGCTACAGACTCTTGAAGCAAAACTGTGGGGTTTGTCGGTCACTCTCAGATGGCTGCACAGAGCAATTGGGGAGCCCATAATTGAAAGGCAGAAATTAAGTGGTGAGGGCTGCAGCTGAAAGCCTCAGAGAGCTGTGCACATATGAGTTCTTCTGAAGCACGTCAGCCAGCTCAGAAGGACAGCCACACTGTCTGGTGGTCTGCAAAGACTGCTGTGCCCCAGGAATTTAGTTTTCCAGCCTGGTTTGCTCAAAAGTGAAAACAGTTGTGGGTGTGCTAGGTTGGGTTAGATGGCAAGAAGCAAAAAGGCAGTGGCATCATGGAGTACCATGGGGAGCAGATGGCCATGGAGAGCTGGCCCAAGTGGGATCCAGCTGGGCTGTGGTTTCCCACTCCACTCTCCACTTTGGGATACTTTTTCCCACTATCCATCCTACAGCAGCACTGCTGCTTGTGTGATTGGGCAGTGAGTCAGACTGAGGAGCTGAAAACCAGATTCTTCTTTCTGTGCAGGTTATTTTCACCAGGTCAGTGTGCATGGGCCTGCCAAAGGGCTGGGACCACGAGGGGCGTGGGAGTACATGGGAGGACCTGGGTGTGCCAGACTAACATCTGAGGGTGCAGATGTGGGAGAGAGACTCCTTACTGTCAATTAGGGTGAGGCAGGTTGTGTTGGCTGCTCCCAAGGATGTGTAACAGGAGTGGAAAGAGCTGGGGAGCTTGTTCTTTATTATTTTTCTATACTTTTTTCCCCTTGTTAATCTCAGGTGGAGCTGTGTGTCCCTCTCATTTCTGCAGGTGCTCCTGGAAGCAGTGTATTATCTCCTGCTGCTTTGTAACAACTACTCACGATTGCCCCGGGACTGACACCTCTTCTTTCCCACTCAGGCACATCCATTCCTGTAATTGGATGGACTTACCAATATGTTCTCAATTTGGTTACATGTTTAGATGCTGTTGATTTTCACAGAGGCAAAAGGCAACCGACAGACTCAGAGACAGTTCTTGTGTCCGTGGCCTGTGGTTTTTATTCAATTTTGTTTTGTTTCAGCATCCATAAGATTTAAATCAGAAGCAAATTGTTTGCCTGATTGGTCACATTAATACCACAGCTCTTGGTTTGGTGGAGGATAGGAGCAGATGTCACCTCTGAAATGTCCCCACTCCTGGCAAATCTGGGCTTAGCAATAGACTCAGTTATAGCTCAAAGCCTGTGAATATTTTGTGTGGCTTCCTAGGGATGCTGGCAACACTGCAGTGAAACAGGAGATCAAAAGAGCAAAAGACAACAGGACATTTATTTTGTGAATTGGAAATTGCTCCCTTATTGAATACAGACCGCATGTGGCTGTGACCCACAGGAGGCATCTCTCTTACATAAAAAGTACCAAGGTGGAAGAAGTAGGAGTGAACTAGATCCTTTTTCTCTGATTAGGACTGCTTAAATGGCTCCTGAAGAGGTGAATGAATTGATTTTTGCCTTTGCTTTTCTGGCAGTCAGCCTTGGGCTCTAACGAGCTCATTACAAATAGCCTTGTGCCCATTGCTAACAGGTGAAGAAGAGCAGAATTTCTCTTCCCCTCCCCTTCCCCTCCCCTTTCCCTCTGCAGCAGCAGCAATCCAGAAAAGCCTCACAACATTTCTTTTTCTTCCTGAAAAAATGATTTCCCAACCCAAGACACAAGGCTTGGTTGACATTTTGTGGAGGAAGGATGAAAAAGGACAGAACTGAAACACTTCCTTCTTTTGTAAACAAAAGCTGGGAGAAAAACAGTTGTTTTGAATTTAATGTCTTCATTTGGAAAAAGAATAATTTCCTGAAAGACTTATGGCTGAATGAAAAATGTTTCCTTCTTTGTGAAATTCTCTCGGATAAACATTTACCCTTTCGCAATTGCCTCTCACACCCATAGCCGTGTTCTGCTGTTGGCTTTTCAGCAGGGACTGAGCATCTCTCCCTCTGCCCCTTCCCATGCAAAATCTGTGGGTTTTGTTGACTTCAGTGAAAACTGGAGGTTAATCAGTCCTTTGGGAAGTTGGAGCATAGGTTCCTAAGTCTTGGACTTTGAATATGGACTTGGCTTGGTTTTATGAAGTGGGTCTTTTTTTTTGTACAACAGCCTTTTGCTGTGAAATTATTTCTATTGAAACTCTTCCAGTTGGGAAAGACATGACTTGATAACCCTGGATGCCTCAGTCCTTGAGAGGCCTTAGGTCTGAGTCTGATTTTGTGCTGTCGGTTCATCTGTGTTGAGATTTGATGGGTGTCAGCACCGAATCCAAGTCTCTGCAAAATACCATCAAAATAAATTGTGTTTTTCACTCCAGGGTGGGAATTGACTTGGTTGAGAAGGTTGCTGCTAGGGTTAAATTTTACTTTTTTAGTAAGCCCTCAATTTTTCCTGGGAAGGATATTTTTTATGGACACTGCTCAGATCTCTATGTTGCACAGATTTTGTACAGCCCTAATTTCCATTGGCTTTAGCAGAGCAAAGGTGTCACTTCATGCATGAAATTGTTACTGTGGGATGGCAGATCTCTCTGGCCCATTTTCCTCCTGTTCTGTATAAGGTTGAGGAAATTTCAGCAGTGAGTCAGATTATGTGAATTAACCACTCAGTGAAGTCCTGGCCAAGTGAAATTGGTCTGTCCATTAATTATTCTTGCTTGCTGATTCCATTGAATTTTTAGGAGTTGGTCTGGGATGTGAGTTGGGGAGGAAGAATCTGTGAGGCATCGTGTTCAAAAGAGCATTCACCAACACTAAGAATATTTTGAAAAGAAATAAAGAAATAGGCAGCCTCTTTTGCTGATATGTTTGCTACCATACTTGCAGGTAATCTCCCCAGGGCCATTCCCAAGTGGAGAGAGAACCTCCCACCCTAGCCAGAGGGTTGGAAGAAGCATGGTTGTTGGGCTCTCATGGGACCAGGATGACACCTCAATGTGTATTCCTCCCTTCCCCGTTCTGTTTCACATCAGCCAGTTCCCAAGAGACTGGTGTGCTCTCTGGAGCCTTTCCTGCAGGAAAGGGCTGGTCAGCACCCCAAGAAACAAGTGTGGATGTGTCCTGCAGCTCTCTGGGCCAGGAGCAGCCCCTCCAGGAAGCCACTATGGAGCTTCAGTTTCTCCCTTGCATTCTGCTTACTTAGCTGGAAAAAGGAGTAAGAGTTGCACTGATTACAGCCAGTAAGGATCTCTATGTACAAGTGGGAATACTGTGGCTTACGGAAGTTAGAGAAGAGAAGCATAATGAAAGCTAATGGTTGGAAACAGAATTAAGATGGAGTTAAATGGAAAGAAAGGGACACATTTTAATGCAGGAGATTACCAACTTTTGGTACAGAGGAGGTGGAGTCCTCACTCTGCAGGGCTTTGAATAGAGACCTGCTCAGATCCTGCAAGCACACATAGGCCAAGTGAAAGTTACTGACCTTGGCCCTTCGCTTGGTGAGGCACGTGGTGAACACTCCCAGCTTTTCTCATCCTGACCATCCAAACGGACTCTTTGCTCGTATCAGGTTTCATGTCATCCCTGCTTCTTTTCCTTACTTTCTTCTGATGGGTCATGCACTCACATCTTTCTGGAGCCTACTGGAAACAATACCTGCTTTGTTTGAGCTGTCTTCAGTTCCTTCCCTTTACCTTGTCAAATACTAGGAAGGGTTGACTTGGAAACTTCATCCATTTAGCAGAACTTGGCTTCAAGTCAACAACCTCAGGCTAACAGTGTTTATCAGGCAGTAGGAGATCAATTCTAATTCCTGAACAGTTATCATTCTTCCTGTTGTGGCTGTTCTCCAGCACTTTGTGATGATGGGAAACTTTCTGCAGAGGTGTTTGCAGGAGGCAGAAAGATTGATGTGTGCCTGCAGGTTTTCCAACTGATCATATTGGCCATAACAACCTCCACCATCTTATGGGAGGGGACTGTGTTTTCCTTTTTTTCCCCTAAATGTTGGTTGTAGTTTGTGTCAGCCAGCTTGGAGCAGTCACACCAAGAGGGTCTGCCTGTTTTTAAACTGGTATCTCAGCCTGGTTCCTGTGCTGGAACTGAGGTTGGCGGAGATGCAGGCACTTGCTTTTGTTGACAAATGGACAGCACTGAAGTAAACAGGTGTACTGCTTCCATTTTCTGTAGCAATCGCCAGATTATTTCCCATTTGTATGTTTAGCCTGCCCCAGTCTGCCAAGAATCACAAGAAATGGGTGTCCTCCAGAGTGACGACCTAAGACTTACACTTCAGTGGACATCTATCTGGGGTGGACAGAAGGTCAGTAAGTAGACTGCTTGCCCAAGTTATGATGACTAACCCTGGAAGATGGTCATTAAGCACTGTTAGTGCTGTCCTTTTGAGCAAATGAGGCCTGTTACAGCAGGGATACAACAGCACTGCCACAGGGGAGGAGGAAAAACGCTGATTCATTCACTGGTGACATTGGCACTGTTGGAGCCAGCTCGGAATGAGCTGGTTGCTGGGCATCCACACCCCATTCCCCTTTTTTCAAGGCAAAAAGGTGAGGGAAGAACAGACTGGAGGGATGAAGATGGAAAGATAGGCTCTTGCCCCTCTTTTTCTGCCCTGGCTTCAAAACGGCATCATATTTTTAAGTTGATTGGGCAAAACAGGTAGGGACACCTAGAATGAAGAAACGGGTGTGATTTTGTTCATCATTGGCACAGTCCTGTCTTACATTTTGTGCTGGAGTTCTGGCTGCTCTGGCGTTGATTTCTTGGCACTTCATGTCCTTGCTTCTTTTGAAGTGGGTCCTGGGAAGTTCCTCCTCCAGCATCACCTGGCTCTCTTTTGGGTTCTTAAGAGCTGCTCAGTGGGGTGAAAGCTTGAACCAGGCTGCAAACCTTCCCTTCCTTCCTCCCTGGCCTCTGCCTTGCTGGGCATGGCAGGATGGCACTGTGCAGTGGGACATTTCTTCTGAAGCAGCTCATGAATTTGCACCTTTCTTTTATCAGGTGGATATAATTTAGCTCAACTTTCAGTTCTGCATGGTGAGAAGGGATGCTGCTCTCTGCAGCAGAACTGAGTAAGGTGTGCCTGGGGTGAAGCCAGTGTAACCAGAAGATCCTCTGGGAATCCAGAATGGACACACCTGACACATGGTAGATCCACCTGTTTCCTGTGCTGTTGGAATACTTACACTGACACACCAGCCTCTTCTTTCAGGTGATATTGAAGCACGTTTGGTTTTGGGCTTCATGCCGTGGCAGTGCATTCTTTCTCTCATCACATCTTTCCTAAGTGGCTCTTTCTGCATTTCTTGGAAGCTGCTTGGATTTCAAACTGAGGTCAGCATGTTCTTGTTTGCTTGTGCCTCAGAGGTGGTGTCTCATCTGGGAGAAGTGAAAACCTTTCTTCCTACATAATTAAAAAATGTTGCTGTCAGCAGACTCTGTAAGTCCTCAGGGTGTGTGGACAGTCACTGAGGTCTTCTTTGACACCCTTGCAAAATCTCTCCTGGTCAGTGCTGGGAGCAGGATGGAGGAACCATGCACCACTATGCTTGTGGCAGCTGTAGTCTGCAAACTTCTGCATTGTCTGTGCTCTCTGTGCTGGTATTGGCCTGGGAGTTTTCCTTTGCAGCTCAGTTTGGAAAATGGGAAGGAAGATATACTGGATATGCACTGCTGTGCCTCTTCTGTCCCAGAGCATCCAAAGGATGTTCTCTGGACTCAAGACTAGTTCTTGAGCTGAGACTAATCCTCACTGGAGCAATAGCCAAAATCACTGAGAACTTCCTCCACTGTGCCTTCAACCTGCAGCATTTGCAATTGTTCAGAGTGCAGAGAAAGCTGTGCCAATGTGTAGGATACGTCTATTTCCTCTTCTAAAAGTAAAGGAAAATGGCCTTAAGGGACTGAATTATGGAGGAACACACCTTTATTTCCTTCTTGCTTGATGTCTTGGCTCAGAAAGGGGTTTGTTCACTGCTTACTGTTTGCCTTTGTGTTTTAAAAACACCAGTGAAAGGAAACAAAAAATACATAAATATTGAGCAAGGAGCAGCTCACACATCAGCCAGATTGTCATGGGTCATCCTGAACTGTAGATGGGATCCAAATATTTTAACCTGCCATGAAGACATGGATCTGTTGACTAAGCCCAGAGGAGGGCCACCAAGGTGATCAGAGCATCTCTCCTAAGAGGGCAGAATGAGAGAGTTGGGGTTGTTCAGCCTGGAGGAGGCTCCAGGGAGACCTTACAAAGGCTCAAGGTCTTTTTCTGAAAGGAAATCTGAAGGAAGCCTACATGAAAGTTGAAGGACTTCTTACAAGGTCATGGAGGTGATGATAGGACAAGATGGAATGACTTTAAGCAGAAGGAGCATGGGTTTTTATTAGATACTAGGAAGAAATTCTTCCCTGTGAGGATGGTGTGACCCTGGCTCAAGTTGCCCAGAAAAGCTGTGTCTGCCTCATCCCTGGAAGTGTCCAAAGCCAGGGTGAACAGAGCTGGGAGCAACCTGGGATAGTGGAAGATGTTCCTGTCTATGGCCGAAGAGGAATAACTTGAGCTTTAATGTCCCTTCCAACCCAAACCATTCAGTGATTGAGTTGCTCTCACCAGAGAGCATGAGCTGTGGGCTGAGTGGCACTGACAGAATGTGTTTGTTTGCTGTGGCTTTTGGTGGCACCTCTCTTGAGCAAAAATGTGTTTGTTTGCTTATGTGGTGTTGGTGGCACTTCTCTGGAGCAGAGATGTGTTTGTTTGGTGTGGCTTGCCATGGCATTTGGTGGCACCTCACTGGAACAGGGATGTGTTTGTTTGGTGTGGCTTTGGTTGCATCTCTGGAACATGGAGGTTCAGAAACCCTCCAGAGGCCTCACGCCATCAAAAGCGCTAGAAACCCAGCCGTGCAGGAGACAGGGGCAATGGGGAGCAGTTTGTGCCACCTCATCTTGCTCTCACCTCCTGGTTAGGGATGACCATTTGAAAATATAGTCCTGCTATGCTGGAAGAGAGGGGCTGGGTTTCTGACTGACTTGAATCAAAGATGAATACTCTTCAAAACCTCTTGCTCTCACACTCTTTGACCTGGGCTGTTTAGCAGGCTAAAAAAGATGCAACAGTCACCACAACTCATTTTTGGTTTTTCTTTTTTCTTCTATGTCCTCTCCAAGAGAAGGAAGGAGAACCAGGTACACGCATCCAGTCATTAGAGGAGTACTTGGCTCATGCCTCAGGACAGGCAGCAAAATAAATATTTCAAGGGACAGCCTTAACTTTTCTGAACAACACTTCCCAGGGAAGATCAAGACACTGCTCATACATGTTTGGGCAGGGGGAGCCTGCAGGTTTTATTTCCTGATTGAAAACAGCTGCTATGTGCTGTAGATTCTTGGGTACCACAGCTCTTAAAAAGAAATAACCTTGTAGCAATGATTGCACCAACAAATTTGGCATTCCTGCTTTTATATTAAATTTTTTTATTGAGATGATGTAATTACAAGCATTTTAAAAATTATTTGCAACTCACTGGCCCTGAGAATAGGCTTGTTTTTGTTTTGTTACATTCATTTGATTCAGTCCCTTAGCCCCACACCTTAAAAAAACAAAAGCCATCATCAATAAAAACACTATAATTTTATTTAAAAAAAAATACCTCAAACTCTGGATTCGCATACAGTTGCAGTCTGACAAAAGAAATCTGGAGAATGCATATGCAGAGTTAGAAAATCTGGGGAGGGTGGCAGCAACTTAGTGTTCACAGAAAGGGCCCCAGTAGTGTTCTCTGGATGGAGAGGCAGTCAACAGGTTTCAAACTTTAATCAACAGAATTTTCTGCTGTGGAACTGCAGCACATCCTACCTGACTGGCCTCTGGCTTGTTGAGGCTTGTGGCAAGCTGATGACAATGAAGGTCCCTTCCTTAACCACTTAACCACTCAGAACCTTTCCTGGGTGCTGAGGTTGGCAAGGATCTCTGGAGGTCATCTCATCTGGTCAGGCATGGCCAGCCAGGCCCAGCTGCCCAGGACTGTGTCCAGGTGACTTCTGTGCGTCTCCAAGGATTAAATGCTTTCTCCCTTTCCCCACTTGCTTGGGTGGCAAAGGCAGGAAGTTTGGCTGCTTTGCTGCTGGAAAATTCTACACTGGGAAATCAGAAACTGGGGGGAGGGAAGGCAGGTGTCAGTGTTGGTGGAAAGACAGTGTTACCTTTGCTAGTCCTGGCAGGCAGCGACGCATTCCTATAGCTCAGGATGTTAATGCTGTCTTTGCACTCCCATGGATCTGCCACGTGGATGTGAGGTTGATGGAAATCTCCCTACTGCAGCTGCTCTAGCTGGCCACTACTTTTTTATTTATAGTCATACCTGATAAACTCACTTCAAGACCCCAAGAGCAGTTCAAATCCTGCAGTTCCCACAACAGGTCCCAAGCCTCTGCAGTTCTGGCAGCTCCAGTGTCACCCACACCATTCCCTTTGGCACCAGGAGACTAGCAGGAGACAGGAAGGGCCTCTGTGGGACTGGCCTGTTCCAAGGCCAAAGGCTATATTCATTCCAATTAGCATCAGCCTCGAGAGAACTTAACTTCTCTGTGACTGTGATGAAGTTGTCTGAAGATATCCTTTATGTGTGAACTGGGAGGAGTTTCCAACAGCCATAAACATTTTTTCCCCCTTTGACTTAGATTCTGCAAGTGGAAGTGATTGCAATTTTTTGTAAAGGTGAACATTTCCACTATAAAACTTCCCTATAGGACAACACGTGATTTTCCTGTCTTACCCAGTGCTGAGGATGGACTTTGGTAGATAATGGTGAGGAAGTGGGTAGATTGTCTCTGGTTCTCTGTATTTTGCAGTGTGCACCTTGGCCATGACAAAAAGCTGTGACTCATCAGAGCACTTTATACAGAAAGTCCCTACTGGGTTGTTTTTTGTCCATCACCATCTTGCAACACAGGTGAAAGAAAATAATGCAGTTATGCAGTTGTCGAGCACAACAGTAAAGACGATGAATCATTCTCTGCAAAAATTTAGTTTCTTTCTACCTCTGGACACCTAAAGATACAGCTAGAGCCTTTCTTTACATTGGTACTTCTGATCACACTCCATCTGTCAAATACACCACTTCACTCCAGCTCCTGAGACGTGGCTGCAACTTGGGTGCCCTTGATCTCAAGGGACCTTAAGTTTCAGATCTGCGACTACTGAAGTCCTGCAGTGGCTCCCAATCTTATGCCTCGTGAGCGCCAAGGACTTCAGAGTCATTGAGAGACAGGTGACACATTGCTGAAACACACTCCCCTGTCCATTATTTCGAGGCAGAAAAGTTCAAGTACGTGGTGTGCTGGGACTTGTAACTTACTGACTATGATTTTATAGAAAAAACGTGGCTGGGAAAAGCTCAGGGAGCAATGTACACTCTGTCATTCCTCATCAGATACTGGCTCAGAAAAATCTCTCCTTGTTGTACGATGCTTATCTACACCCTTAACAAAGCTGTTCCTTCTACGACCTGTGACTCAATATTAAGTCTTTGGTGAGATTGGCCTATCTTGTTTTAAACACAGGGGACACTGTTCATTGCCGACTGCCATTTTTTCCTGGATAGATTAACCCTCTTGTTAAATATGTGGAAAGATCAAATGTTGTGTTGGTTTAATAGCTGATAAAAGCTCTATCATGGGAATGTACCTTGTTTTTTGGTTGAAATGGATTAGATTAGCCTTTTGATTTTTTTCCAGATCTAGTTTATGTTTCCATTAAAGAGGCTTTCTGCTTTTAATGCACTGGTGTGGACGTGCTTTCTTTCAGGCACCATGTGATTCCTGCAGTTTCCCTATACACCTTCTCCCTCTGCAAGCACCATTTCTGCTGCTAGAACTTCCTTCCATTCAAAGGACCACTGCTGATGGATCACTGGACACCTGGACATCAGTGGCATTCCTGTCCTGGTGGTCCAAGCTGTGAAATGAAAACAGGCCAGCAGGTTCTCTCGTTTGGGCATCATGGACTGCTGAGCCTTCTGTGACCAAACTAGGCACTGCTCTTTGCCTCATGCCAAGCACCCTCACTGCAGCCAACCAAACAGAGGCACCTTGCAACCAGAACAAAACCCCAAACGAAGAAGGCAACACGGCTGTCGGGTTTGTTTTTCTCTTGTCTTTTAAATGTTAAAAACAGTCAAGCTGGGACAAGCTTCCTTGATGGCAGAGCTGTAGGATGGGGGAGGGCAGTGGGAGGCATAAAAAAAACCGAATCCCAAAACAAAGCCAAAATCAATTACAAGATATAAGTATAGCTATTTGGTCTCTAGTTCTCTAACATCAGCTTTTAGAGTGGTGAATCATCTACCTCTCCAGCAGCACAAAATGATCCTGGAGAGGCTTCTGAGTAATACAAACCATGTGATGAGTCCCTTTGCTTTCTCCCTATGATGTAAGGAACAGTCCTTGACCTTTCACCCCAGAATTGCTAGCAGGTATGAGAAACACCCCTTCCTTCTGTAATTACAGATGCTTCACTCTTCCCTTTTTATAGAAAACTCTGAACTGAAATTTTGCATTGTGACTATAGTGGGGGGGGTTACATATATATTTATATATACATATATATATATATGCAACTTTTATATATATACACACATATATATATGTATTTGTCCCCACCATCCCTTCCCCCTGCTCCATTCTATCACTTCTTTGCTAGAAGGAGGGAAAATGTTAACTGATAGTCTCTTGCAGAGGTTTGTCACATTTATTTTTCTCCTCCCCGGAGCACTTAGGTGATTGGTTTTGGTCCATATTCCAGCAGTTAACAGCCTCTCGGAGTACTCATTGTGAGCCCAAGCTATGCTGGGATGATGGCCCAGCCTACATGTGAAGGGTGTCTCCTCTTCATTTGACAGGTATGTGTGAGAAATTCTTTTGGTATCTTCAACACATTTCCCAGTGGCAGCACATATAAATTGATCCAAGCAAACTGGAAGCCTTGAGCAAATCCCTTCTGTGTTGCTATTGTTTATGCGGTGTTGTGTCATGAGACTTGCACAGAAAATAAGAGCACTCTATTTCCATAGGAAAGCCTTCCAAAAAAAAAACCCCAAAAAAGAAGCATAATCTGATGTCTTGTCCTATGTGAGATAAGGAAAGTCAAACTGCGTGTTTATTAGGGGAAAAAAAAAAAAAGACAAAAAACCCCCAAAACTGAAACAAACCAAAAAGAAAGAAAAAACTCAAGGGAGACTTTGTAGGAACAGTGAAGTAGTGCATAAGTCCAGGCCTTCTCCCTTTTGCTTTCCTGCCAGCACCACTTCTCCCTGTTAGTTTGTTTTGTTAAGGTGCTTCAGGTCCTGTGTGGTCTTCAAGCTAAGCGGCGACCTCAAGTACTGCTTCTGTGTTGTTGCTTCCCCTCCCAAACTGTGCCAACCATCGGGCAGATGTTTCTCCCCTGGACCCACAGAGGTGGTGCACCTGTTTCCTTCAGCACTCATCTTCTTGGTATATTTGTTCATCCAGTTCCTGGGATTCAAGGTGCTCAAGGCGGTCTGTCCGGCCGCTCATGATCTCGTCTGGGGTCTTCATGAACCTGCAAAACAGAGAAATACACGCATTTCTCAGGGGTCGCAGCTTTTATCTTCACCAAGTTGTTGAGACTCCTGAGCTCTACAGCTCCTGAGATAAACTTTGCTATATCCTCCCAAAGGCTTAGTATTTCCCAGCTTCTCTCCACCTGTCTTCCCTCCTCCATACCTTGAAAGGAAACAAAAAAATCACTGGCATTTACCCCAGCTTCTTGAAAGCCCAAATCTGAACCAAACCCCATAGTCTTTTCCAAAGAATGATATTTATTTCTTCTCCCTCACATTGTTTGCTGTTGATATGCCAGATGACAGCTTGGCCCAGGGTACACTCATGTGGTGTCTGGTGACAGAGACATGAAAGGTGTTTACGATCAGCATATTTCAAAGCACAAGCCCTTGCAAGGTGTGGGGCGGCACAGGGCTGCTGGTTTGTGCAGGCCTGTGTGTAGGTGAGTGAGAAGAACATGAAACACCAAAGGAACAGAGGGGGCAAAAGCCAAGGTCCAAATCAGAACAAGTTCCAGGAAATGGAAAAAGCCCTGAAGGAAGAAGGTTTTGGGCTAGGGAACTGTAAACAGTCTCTTCCTGTGTGATTGTAGCAAGCTTGACTGCAGTGAGGCAGCATCCTCTGTAATGAATGCCATGGATCCCAGCACCAGTGTCTCAAGGCAGTTAAATCTGCAGGGTGCTGGAGACAGAAACTGCCTCGGGGGAGGCATGGCAGCAGCAGGAAATGAAAAAGGACATACACCAGCCTGCAGTTTATGTCTGCAGTCTTGGTTTTTGCCAGGATGCTTTTGTGTACTACTGCACAGAGGTAGCACAGAAAGGCTCTGCTTTTTCGTTTTCAATTTAATGGTGTAGGAAGAGAGTCTGGCACAAGAAGGATGAAATCCTGGTTTCAACACAAATCAGTTTCCCAACTCCCAAGCACTTCTGGAGAAATTAGGATGAAAGATGTTTATGCTGGAAGCGGTACAAAATTTCACAGTCTTTCATTAACAACGTACTGGTTAACATGCAGCAGTATGAAATGTGTTCATCATAAGAGCTGATTTTATTTCAGGTTGATGATATGCTCAGTATCCTTGCCCCAGTGAAAATGAAAACGACCAACAGGAGCCTTGTTACTATCACTGACCCAGAATGCTCACTGCTGGAGCCTCCCAGAAAACACACATCATAGCCTGGAACTAACCTTTTGCCATCCTTTCTAATTTTGGAAATCATGTGCATATATGCATTTAGGAAAAAAACAAAAAAAAGGGCTATGACTCACTGCTGTGTCACTGCTGGAAAAATGCTGCTGCTACAAACGGTGTTAGGGTGGTGAAGAACTCGTATGCAGGAGTGGTGAATCAGTGCCTGGCTACACACTGAAAATGCAGCAAAGCCCACAGCCAGACTGTGCCCTGATTTAAACCCTGTGACAGTCTTACTGATCTTGCCTAAGGATGAAATCAAAACACTGCCCTTGTTTCCATGTGGAGCTTGGGCTGTTGTGAGCTGCACCTCAGGACTTTGGGTATTCCTTCTGGTCTGTGCTTTAAGTCATGTCAAGGAAACCACAATGTGGGTATTTCTCATAGCATTTGATTACATTAAAAAAAAAACCCGAAGAAAAACCAACCCAACCCAGAACTGCATGAAAATTAAGAAACACTATCTGTGACCTATTTTGTTGCAGAAGACAGCCAGCTGACCTATTAGAAATCCTCTTCTGACTCCATCTTACTTAAAGCTCCAAACAGATATCTGCACATGACAACTACCTGCATGTTAAAGTCATATTTCCTATTATTTTGTGTTTCTGAGGAATAGCCAAGGAAGGCACATTAATGACTTGATTTTTTGCAGCTGTTCTTTTTCTCTTCAGATATAAATAGGTCTAAGAAAACAACATCAAAAAGTTTTTACTGGGAATTGTGCGAAGAAATGTTTTGCTGGGGTTTTTTTCCCAGTTTCCAAAGGAAATGAAGTTTATATAGCTCATGTTTTATGCTCTCTGGTGACCTTTGAATCTATTGGTCAATTTGGCCAAGTCTTACAGAGGAACTGTAGTCTCCAAGGGCATTAAGTTACAATGGTTTTGAGAAAATAGGCAGCCTGGTTGAGAAGAGATGCACTCCTGTTTTGTGTATGTCCCCACTGAAGGGAAGGCTTCAAGAGAAGCACATTCACTGTTCAGCATCAGGAACTCCCCCAGAACTGCAGAGAAATGCAGTGTTCACACAAGGCCTCAGAGATACAGGTACCCTTGGTACTGATGGAGCAACCTTGTTTTACCTTTCCACCAGAAAGAAAAGTTACTATCAAGCACTTGATTTTGCCCATGACTGCTTCTTTCCTTCACTCTCCTTCCCGCATCTATGTTTCCTTCCAAGAGCTGACATGAGCAAGTCATTCCACAGAGCCCTTTTCAGCTGAAGATAGTTTTGAGTGCTAATGCAGTTCCGTTAGCTACTTAAGAAAACAAGTTTTAAGATTGCCTTCCTATTGGTATCATTTCCAAGCACACTACTAGATCCAGGCCACTGACAGCAAAGCAGTTTTTAGTCTGAGTTCAGTGCTTTGAGGGTCAGACATGCACTAGGATTTGCTGGTGTTGTCCTAAGAGAACTGCAGTGCTCTCACTCTGTGCCATCTGCACTTAAGTCTGTACAAGTAGCTCATGCTAGCTCATGCTTTAATGCTGTTTCAGGCCCTATTTCCTAAATTCTTGGTTGTATCATCCAATCTGATGCACTGTTTATGAACAGCTCTTACCGTTCCCTCTCTTGTTTGAAGGCAGCACCAAAGACAGGGTCATCAAGCGCTTCTCTTCTGCAATGCCCTTGAGGAAATGCCTGATCCCTGCTTAGCTTTCACTGGCAGCTGTGTTTGAGAAGCTGATTTGGAGTGGGTTTTCCAGCAGTTTGGCTGAATCATTTATCCAAAGTCTTAAACAAGACCTTAGATAAATGGCACAGCCTGTGTGAAAGCAGTGGAAAGACTTCTTTTGTCTTCACTGATCATTGAGACAGGCCTGTGTTTTTGTAAGTTGGTGTGGCTGACTTGAAAGCTGGGAAGCACTGCTCTAGACAGCTTTTACAAATGTATGGCCATCGTCACCTGTGCTATAACTGTGGCAATGAGGTATTCCATCCTCCATCCTCGAAAACTAATTGTGTGTAGAAACAAATGGCAAAGAAAGAAAATTACCTGAACAAAAGCCTTTGTCCTGGCTCCTTCCGGATAATATTTAGTTTGTAGTAGTGGCGTAGGGCTCTGGACATTTTTTCATAAGTCATATTTGTTCTGTTCTGTTTTTTTCAAAGGGAAAAAAGAAAAAAAGTTGTGAGATGATTCATTAAAACCTTCCTAAGCCCCAAAATGAATTATAGAACTATCACAGCTACCTAAAGTAACCAAGACAGTTCAAGAAATTACATATACCATTTTTTGCTGTTTGCAGGCCTGTTCTGCCCCCACAGCCTTCATCACCAAATTTTTGTGTGTCTCTTTCCACTCAGAGCAAGTTAAGCAAGAAGTCTAATAAAAATTCCAAGTGAGGTTTTTCTACAGTTTCTTGGAAGACAAATAACAAAAGAATTAATTAACTACAAGAGGAGACACTAGGTGGAGGGAGATGCTCATGCCAAGCGGGATGTGGCAGGCCTGTTCTTAATGAAAACAACTTTTGTAAAAGCCTAGGAGTAGTGGCTAATAGGCTGAATCTGTCAGCAATCCCTGCTTAGGGCACTGTTCCTCCGGGATTCCCCTGCATTAACTAGTTAATGCTCACAGAGCACTGTGGGGACTGACAGCCTGCTTCCCCTCTTCTTACACAGGTGTAAATCAAGAAGCCAGTTAAGTTGTACATCTGCTTCTATGACAGATCCTCCCCTTCATTCTGTTGGTCCCAAAGGCCATGGCCAGAGCACTGAGGTATACTGAAGTATGAGATGATTCATTAAAACCTTCCTAAGCCCCCAGAAGAAACGGCCCCACTGAAGCTGAGTGTCACAAGGCAGAAGTGGTGGGCACTGGCAGAGCTGTAGGTGGGCAGCCCCCAAAGTACTGACTTGCAACAGCAGGATTGGCCCCTTAGGCTATGTCTCCAAAAAGAGCATTTTTCTGGTACAAGGAGCAGTGGTTGCTGTCTGGCAAAGAGACTCCCAGCAGAGAGACAACTCTGCTGGCAAAGCTCTGTGTGCACGGGAATAAAGCAGCCGCCTCGCCATCGGCAAAAACGCTGAACCAGTAGAAGCACGTTTTTGTTCTGGGAACCTCCATGCCAGGACTTTGGCTTCATCAAAGGAGACTGATCCACCTGCTTAAAATGTCCAGTAAGGGCAGACCTCCTCTGCTTGCCCTGACCACAATAACTCTCATAAGGAGGACACATCAAGAGCTCCTGTGGCAATGAACACTAATAGGGACAAAGTTTTCCCTGCAAAATCTAGACTCCTCTCATTGGGAAGCTCCTGAAATACTGCGTGTTCTTCTTCCATTCTTATTTGCTGAAAAGCCACTGTGGCCAGTGCCCAAGTGGCCAGTGGTCTGAAGGAGCTTGAGTTTTAAACACCCAGCATGACACATGATGGCATGGCCCAATTATTACCATGCAGGTTGGGTAAGTTACTAAGTTTCATAAAATTCCCATTAGCCCATATCTGCCCCATGTTCAGAACCACACAGATGACAGCACAACCTTCTGGTGCGTCAGCTACTCCTCCCAGTTTTGTGTTGTCTGAGAATCTGTCCCATCATGCAGGTCATTAATAGACATACAGAGCTGCCCCCAGAATCAATCCCTGGGGTAAAATGACTAGTGACTGGATTTTGTGCCATTGATCAACACCTTTTCAGCCCAGCAGATCAGCCAGTTTTCAATCTACTTCACTGTATTCTTGTCTAGGTCATTCTTAATTAGTCTGTCTGTGAGGCTGTTATGAGACAGTCTCAAAAGCCTTTCTAAAATCAAGGTAAGCTATATCCACTATTGTCCCTGAATCCACTGAGCCAATCATTTTGTTGGAGATAGATATCACAATGGTCAAGCATGATTTTCCCTTTGTAAATCCATGCTGACTACTCATACATTCATATGAATATACTTATATACATATACAGAAATATCTATACATAAGTCAGCCACAAGCTGTAGAAATCAGTAATGGTGTTCCAGAGAATAAGGCAGGAACTGCCCTCTTAGAAGGAAATACATAATCCTGCAGCATTTGGTCTCTGTCCCAGGGCAGCACTTGGGATCTGGGAGTTGCTGCAGACAAGAACACAGACAGGTCCTGCCGAACTGTAGTACAGAGCTCCTTGTAAACCACATCTCATCAGAAAATCCTCATTATCAGGTTTTGAGAAGAAATAAGATGCCTTGAGAGAGAAGGGCTGTTAATTCTTGCACTCCTTGTAATTTTATAATTACATGCATTTATAACTAAAGGCCTTTAAATCAAACCAACAAGTTCTCTATATGAAGAATAGGTTTCAGTGCTTCAGGATGGATGCACTGTATTTCTAATGTACATAGAACAAAAGATTACAGTTTTTCAGCAGTAATTTATATGCCATCCTTTCTTCTTTCCCTCCTCCTGTTTATAACTGAATCCCGTGATGCTACAAGAGGTTAAATGCTGCAGGAGGAAAATTGCATTGCTTCCTTACCTTGTGGTTTCCCCACAGACGGGCCAGCCCGTTGGGATCCACTATCCGAAATATTTTGGATTCCTTATCTTCCCATCGGATGAAATTTTCGTACCGGCTGTCAGACAGCAGCTGATAAACATAATCCCAAAGCAACCGACAGTCTGTGAAGAGAGAAGCATATTAACTTTTCCTTTTTTTTTTCTTGGGATTAATTCTGGAAACTTTTGGGTGGATGTGTAGTGAAAGGACAGTTGGGATCAGGGTTGAAATGCTGCTGTGACCTGAAATGAAAATGGCTTCGCTGGTATCGAGTAATGTTTGCAAAATGGACTGGAATACACAGCCTGTTCTGATGCATCCCAGTTCTCCTGACACTGACAGAGCATCTCCGTCGCATCAAAAGCTGTGTGAGGTGACCTGCTGGTCTTGGTTCTGTGTTTATGGTTGTACTAAAGCACATAAAGCTCACACTGTTGGCCCTGATGCTGTTGCTGGCTGTTTTAGTTGAGAAATCAAGAATCCTGTGACATGCTCTCCCTGCTTGAGGCTGCCTCTTTCTGTGCTAACATGTGAGTCTAAAGCATGGGCAGTATTACAGCTTTCCTTTGTAGACTCTATGTGATATAAAACTGACACCTTCTCCCATTTGCAATTTGATTTTTTGTTTTACTTTTTAAGGTTCCTGAAAAGAAACAACACCTAAGTATTATAATTACTCGAGTGCTATTAAGAGGTTAAATACTTTCTATTTGGATAATTGAATTCAAATTTCCTCTTGGCAAACACTCCTTAGGTTGCTAATTAAAGGTCTAACAGACACTTAAGTTTTAGTTTAGTGTTTTTCAGTTTCATGGCAGTCTCTTGAGACTGAGGAAGCCAAGAGCTGAGCTGCTCTCACTTCCTGTTTGCAATGTGTGTGTGCAGCACAGAATAACTGGGAATATAGAATATGGAAAGTGAATGGTAAAGAGCTGGGGGTACTGCTGTGGTCAGAAACAACAGGGTTTTCACAGCTCAGCTATCCAGGTTTCTAAGGTGGCTGTGGGGTTACATTTTATTTTGAAAGCAATACCAGCCTCTAAAAAAATGGCTTGTTAGAGTTGTTCAAGGGCTGGCAATCAGAGACATCCAGCTTCTAAGAGCTAAAATGGATTCTTCTTAGCCTGTTTTTCTGTTCCTGCCTGCCTGTCTGGGGCTAGCACGTGCTACAATGGGAAAGAGATGACATCTGGCAAAAAACTGCAGGTTCCCGTTCTAGCTGAAACCCACCCTGATGGTCATCTCATCCATGACATCTACAAGATGAGGAATGTGAAAGGAAAGAGACAGACTTTTTGGTTGGAAAAACCTTCTTTTCAATAATATTTTTCAGAGAAAAACATTTTTCATTTCCAACATGGACAGAATAATTTCCATCCCCATTTGAAATTTTTCTTGGTATTAATTTAAAAAAAGAAACCTGGGCACAAGTTTCCCTGGACTAAGCAAGAGGTCTTGTAAAAGAGCCTGAAAACAGAAGTTGAAGGCTACCACTTTAATTTCTGTCATCCCCCCTCTCACAAATTCACAAAACACAATTCTTACATTGCCTTTCTGTCAATGTTTTTGCACACACACACTAGAAAAAAGTTTATTTTCTAGACTTCATTTATGATTCAAGACAAGGGAGATTATATTGCTTTTCTGGTTTGTGCCTTTTAATATTGTGGGAGGTTCTCAGATAAAAAGGTAATAAGGCCCCACTTAAATGGTTCTTTGACACATGTGCAATTCATTCGAGAACTCTTTCAATGCAAGAAATGTATTGAAAATGGCTTTTTAGTGCAAGAATCCTTGAGGTCAGCTGGAGGGATGGTGCTCCTGTAGAGGCCAGTCAATGTCAGGTTTCATCATATTCTTGAATGTTCAAACCAGGGCAGATGACCTCCAATTATAGCACCTTATAGCTCATATTTACAGTTCTGCAGAGATGTGATTTACACTCATCTTTACTTTCACCTCATTATTTACAATAGGCAATGTTATTTTTAATCTCTCTCTCACTCAGACACACACCCTGGGCCCCCCTTCTGCACAAAACCAAAGAGGCACACAAAAAAGCCAGCCTGAGATGTCTAGGTGGAAACAAAGAGCTTCAGATGCTAAGAAGAACTAGGATTCAAGTGCATGTTTGGTTTTTTGTTCTTCACTTAGTTTTTAGGTTGGATTCAGGCTGAGCTTGAATATAAATACACCTCAAATGAAAAGAACTCAGATCTGGATCTTGAGATCTTCACAAGAAAAATCCTAAGTGATCAAGGGCCCCATCCCATATTCTAAACCGACTGAGCTGCTCAGATTTGCAGAGGTATTTAGTAGGCTGGTGGAATTTGCAAAAAACCCCAACCACCTAAGTATCTGAGACTGCTGTTTGCTTCAATAATAAAACGTAAAACCTTGAAAACTCTGCTTGGTTCCTACAGCCACTTAAAAACTTGATTTCAAACCATACAGCTGTCTATCAGCAAATTTAGATACATGACTCAGTAGCAGTAATTTAATGAGCAGCAGGGCAACTGTGGTAACTGTGTCTCAAACCACTGCAAAAACAAAATAAAAAGGATTAAACACCAGCCCAAAAGATTCATGCTCACTGCATTTCTCCTCGCCAGAGTTGAGAGCTCCGAGCACACAGTTAGTTTCTTGGAGCAGCTGATGCTTTGCAGCACACTTCAGTTATGTATGAGCTCTGCTTGCACAGGACCCAAATCAGGTTGCCTTCCTTCTAGTTTCATGTGGGACACCTGTAGGAATTTCAGCATAGGCACTCAAGGGATTTTTTGTTTGTTTTTAATCACAAATGGTATCTTTCTCTACAGATAGCACAGTAAAAAAAAAAAGAGGTCCTGGAGGGTTCTCCCTGACTGACAGAGGATCAGCAATTAAATAATCTACCAGTAGAGCCCATCTTTAACAGGACATTAGAGACAATGAGTCAAGGCTCCCTGGTAACTCTTAGAGACTGTAATGAACTTGGATTATAGTAGAGCCCATTTGGAAACCTGTGAAATTGGTTAAAACCCAAGAAGAAGCAATGCTAGAAAACTCTTTTAAAACGAGCTTCTCTGCTGGGAAAAGAGGCAACTCCACAAAAGGCTGGTGGAGATGATAGACGATGTGCTCAGGCACAGGGTGGAATTCTTGGGGCTGCCCTGTGCCTGGCCAGCAGTTGGACGTTGATGATCCTTGTGGGTCCCTTCCAACTCAGGATACTCTATGATTCTACGATACAGAAAGTTGCATCCTCCAGGAAGGTCAAAAGTGTGATGTGTGTTTTTAGGAAGGATAGCGGAAATGAAGAGAAGGACTTGTACGTGGATGGTGGTTTTGTAAATGTCAATCACTTACGAAAGTCTGGATGGTGGGAATGACTCCACAAAGACTCAGTCTCTTCCTTGGCTGTCAGAAGGCCTCCAAAGGAGCTGCTGCATGAGGGGACTCTGCACAGGGTGTGTGTTGGCTAGTGAGTAATGGCAAGAAAGCATGTGGATGTTGCTGAGGCCAAGCAAGTTTAAAAGTGTGGGAGATTCAATCAGAGAGTTGAGTCAGGGCTGGTACCTAAATTGTTTGGGCATGTTGTGATTTCCTGCCTTTTGGCTAAAATAAGCTTACTTAGAAAGCAACTATGCCTCTCTAGCACGGGGAAACATCATTTCCCCCTAGCACACAAAGTGAACTCAGATGTCTGAACTTTGTACAGTCTGCAGCTACAGAGATTTAGCTGTGGATAGAGCTGGAACTGAGAGGCTTTAAGGTGATGTAGCTGAACGGGAAGGTGGTGAATGGCCCAGCAATGTGGAAAGGGCTCCTAAACACTGGCACTTCCATGCACGACCATTTTCTCAGCTGGAATACTAGGCCAGTCTGAACTATGTAATTAGCTGGGAATTAGGGCAATCTGCAGCTTCAAATGGAGAGGTATGGCTACAACTTTCCTCCTGCAGCTAATGCTTCTAGAGGGACTTTTATAGTTATGCACGAGGTAGTGATAAGGTGTAGAGTACTTAGTTGGTTCTCAAACTGCCTGCCATAAGCACTGCCCTACATGTGCAAGAGGCAGCAGTTTCCCGCTCCTACTAATAAAAGCCATGTTATTATTAATTGATTAGACAGAGTCTTCTGAATACACACCTAAAGAATACTTGCATACAAATATTTCCTAATGGCTATATTATAGTAATAAATATCCCTTAGAAATGAAATACCATCTCAGGATGTTCTGTAAATTAAACATTATGGATCTTAGGTTCTTAGTATTTTGACATTTATGCAGCCATTACAAATGAGTTCTCCAGTATCATTTGGCCAAGGTCATCTTCATGTTGCAGTAGTGAGAGGTCTCACATCTGTACTCCCTAGGACTAAATAATGCTGTTAACAATATAGGTGTATGTATGCTAAAGACCTCTTTTGTTCAGTATATAACATTCCCCTGCACTGAAATATTACTTAAAGCACACACTGTATCTGAGCCCTCTATTGTTTAAATGAGGCCCACGGTGCAGAGCTGGCCCTCTTCATGTGTCAACTACCGAAACCCTCTTGAAACCACAGAAATGCTTTGTGAGACCCACCCACATCTTGCACTGAAGAGCATTATATAAAAAGTGTTTGGTCTGGCTGATGACTGCCTTGGAACCCAACATGGCTTCACACAGGAAGAGATGCCAAAGGAACGTTGTAATACTCCCTCTGACATCAGCTGAGGCCTTACCCCTTGCTGTGTAGCTTAGCCTAAAATCTCTCCAGCATGGTATCATTTGACTTAAATGGTTCTGTGATTTCTAACAGCTGAAGAGTTCTCCCAAGATCGGCTCCCTTTATTTTACAAGGTGATTTGTGCTTTGTATTTGTTCAGAGCGAAGCAAACAACGACTGTTCACAATTGAAGCTAATGAACAGAACCCTGGAAGTTCTCTGGCACCCTGGTTTGTGTAAATACACCTGCAATGTGTGTGAAGACAACATGGTGATGCTCACGGCGTCAAAATGAACTGATGTAACTCACATTCACTGGAGCCAGGGAAGGGCCTTCGGTCCCAGAAAGTCTCTGTCCTTGGCAGTGCCACTGCCATAGAGACCCGGGAATGGTCTCACTGGGGAGTTTCCTTAACAGACATGCTGCAGTAGCATTATGTGGTGTTGAGATACAATCCAGCCTCAATATCTATCCATGACATATTCGTTTTAGCAGACAAAACCAGAAGAAAAAAAGTAACCAAGTCTCATGGTTAAGGGTTCAAATGGCTCTGATGCCTGGGGGAGCACTGACTGATCCTGAGATGGAGCATCCTGGTCATCAGTGTATGTTAATCCATGTCCAGGTCACTGTGGGAAAACAGTTTTCTCTCTGTGAATGCTGCGGCTGGAAGCAGGATGGTAAGCTGGTACAGTAAAGCCAATGTTTTTTGTGGAGAAACCTCTTGACAGACAACTGTTTGTTCAGCTCAGTAAATTCAAGCTGGGGCTGAGTAAAGAGGTTGCCAGATCACACAATACAACAGTTGTATGTTGCTTCAGTCTTGTACCCAAATGCTGAGTGGGAGATCAGGCAGAAGGAGAGCAGAAACCTGAGACTGTCGTGCTGCTAACAGTTGTGCTGTGAGGTTGTAAAAATAACACAGCAAGATGAGGCCAAGCTCTGTATTTGGCAATAAAAACTTGTACAGAGAAGGAGGATCCAAAAGCTACATATACCTCATGTGGTTGTAGAAAAGAGCACTGAAATCACAACGAATTGTAATAGATGGCTCACAGACCATTTGAAAGATGAACATTTTGAAAGCTAAAGACTGTTGTATTAAAAACAAATCTTTTTTCTTCCTGTCCTCTTCTTCTGCTCCATCCCCCCCCATCCCCACCAACTAGATGGGCATTTTCAGTATTATCTTTAAGTTCTGTTCTTTTTCTGCTCCACCACAATGGTACAAAAGACTCCTGCTAAAGAAACCTGTCTCTAATTCTCCTGTGGCTTTTCCTCGCCTTTACTGCTCATGAAAGGCAATGACTGGAAAAGAAATCCAAGCCTGTTCACATGCACTTCTTACTAACACCTCACAACCTCTTTGACATCAGAAAACTGGCCAAACACATTAATGATAAGACATTTAAGAATTAAGAATGAAGCTTTACCTTAAGAACTGTACTGTAGAGAAGATGGAAAAAGCAGGAATGACTTAATTGCAGTAAAGGCATTCCCAACAAGGGTAATAATTTTTAACCCTGCAATGTGAGAATCTCCACTACCTTTTGACAGTTCCGCCTTGGGTTTAGACCTCTGTTTTTTTCCAAGAGCAGAAAGTCATTGTCTACTAGACATAGACTAGTAGACTACATAGACTACTCTCTATGAACCTCACTTCTGTGTTCTCTCAGAAAGCCCAGAGTACTCTGGGAGGTGTGAATATGGCTGGAGGACACAGCTCCTGGGGTGTTGCCAGGAAGTCCCTCCTGAAGGGACTTCATAATCTGTCAACTGGTTATTTCTGATGGGTCCCTTGCAGAAAACTGACATGTGACCTCCCCTTCCTGGAGTTAAAACTCCACATTGAGACATAGTCGAACTCTCCCTTCCCTTCCCTTCCCTTCCCTGTTTAGTGGGGTGCGTTTGAATTACTGTAAACTGATGTGTGCTACTTGTAACTGATTGGTATTAAAGCCAATAATAGGCCTGTCTCTGGAGACAGTGAAACGTAGTGTCAACACTGTAAACACAACAGTGTGCTTTCCTGCTTTAACTAAGAGGATTCGAAGTCATTCAAGTTTGCTTTGTAGAAGAAATCTGAATAACCAGAACAACTCTAGACGGAAGGAAGCATGCAGTATGCAGGGAAAATAAGGGACCTATTTTCATTAAAGGCAAGTTTCTTACAAGAGTGTAACATCCTGCTGACCCCAATGGATGCTTAGGGTACTCAGAACCCACTTATCTGTCTAGCCATGGTATGTAAATGGCTCCTGCAGTAGGGTAATGAGAGAATGAAATCTAAATGACAGCTTTCCTCCGGCTTGGTCAGTCCTGGCTTCTGAAAAGACCCGAACAAACCCTGACTGCAATTTCTGCTCCTGTAACTGCAGTAAGAAAGGAGGCAGCTGTGAAGCAAGACATTTCACAGAAAATCTACAACCACCTATCCAAGCTACTGCTATTCAGCTATTGTTTGAGCTTGAGTGTCATTAGTTAAATTGGCAGGGAAGGCCCACTTTCATGCCGAAATTAATTGTTCATGTCATGTTAAGAAGATTCTCAAGGTTATAATGAAAACTCCTATGAATATGAGCTCTGTGAGCTTGACTCTCATCCACACTTCAATCTCTCCTGCAGTCTGGCTTTCCACAGGGGCTCAAATAGACATGGCATGTAGTGGAAATGTAAAAGTGTACATGACTGCAAGAGCAAGTGATGAAACAAGGCCAGTGACATTATCATTGTCATATCCAAATGGGAGTGACAGGCCAGGATTTTCATGTTCTTGCAAGGCCCCAATCTGTCTGCACGAGCTGCTGCCCTATAGGAAGGAAGGTCAGTTGCCTAGAAAACAAGTACTGAACCCCTACCACTTAGAACTACTAAAGTGAACCACTGTTTTGGGTTTCTGTAGGTTGCCAGCCTGTAACTTGTAACTGCTCAGCTACTGAAACCATCTTGTCAAAGCTGCCCCCAAAGTCTGTGTTTCACCAAAGCCCTACCAGCCACTTCTATGCTGTCACACCTGGGTTCATCACTCATGACAGTGGAGAAGATAGCCTTGACAGTCGTAGGTGAGTGCACAGGTAGGCTCCTTTAGTATTAGCGATGTTACGTGCTGTCCTAGAGAACGGCTATGTGTTTGACACACCCCAGATGTGGTCTGCCCTCCTGGCTGCCAGGGCACGCTGCTGATTCATGCTGAGGCTGGTGCAGACCAGCATCCCCAGATCCCCCTCTGCAGGGGTGCTCCCCAGACACTTCTCTCCCCATTTATATTTGTGCCCACCACTGCTCCACCCGAGGTGCAGAATCTATCAGTTGGACTTGTCAGATTTTATCCCACCAGTCACAGCCCAGTGCTCCAATCTATACAGACCCCTCATCAAGGCATCTTGTCCCTCAAGAGTCAACAGCACCTTCCAGTTTGGTACCATCGGTAAAACTGCTAAAGGTGCATTCAACTTCTCCATGCAGAGTGTTGATAAATACACTGAACAAGACTATCCCTGACCCTGAGCCCTGCAGAACAGCCATGTGGAACACTGCCAGCCAGATGTGGCCCTCTGCACTACAACCCTCTGAGCCCTGCCCTTAGACAGCCCTTTACCCAGTGCACTGGGAACCCGCTCATCCCACTGCTGTGCAACTCAACCCTGCTGTGAGGGGCAGTATGAAAAGTCTCCCTAAAATGCAGAAAAACTACACCCACCATGTTCTCTCCATCTACTAGGTGGGTGACCTTATCATACAAAGATAGCAAATTAGTTAAATGGAATTTACCTTTGTGGCTGACTGTGCCTGATGTCTGCCTTTTAATAGTACCCAGCATAAACTTTTTCATCATTTTTTCCAGCCCTTCTGTAAGAGCTAATGGTATCAGTTCCAAAATCTTTAACTTCTAAGTTGTGCTTAGATGCTGTTTTTTACTCTCTTCACTACAAAGACATAATTGTTCTTTGACTCCTTTCCCACCCTCTCTCCCTACCATCCAGCATATGCCATTGCATAGTAGCTGTGCCTGTACAGCTGTTTTGTACAGAAAGAAAAAGAATGTTGTAACACATTATAAATAACAGACTTACGTGGTGCATTTCCACAAAGGATTTTGCTTGTATATGAGTTTAAAATACCCAGAAGATCATCCTACAACATGACAGTTGTAAATGTCTCATGGACACATCTGAAGCAGATGTGGGCACTGGGGCTCTGGTCTGTGTAGCTAAGTAGTGAGAAGACATTGCTGAGATGCAGTGGTTTGAAGTTTGATGTCTTTTGATGTTTTAAGTTCTAAATAGCTACGGTTACAAATCTAACAGCTTGATCAGCTGAGTTTTGCTTATCCTCATTTAAAAGCTTTCCAGTCCAACTCCAGAGTATAAACAGAAAAAAGTATCAGTTGATTTGCACTTTTTCAAAGCAGTGTATTTTTGAAAGGGGGATTCCACTGTCCCCTCCTGTCTTTTCCCCTCTCACACAAGTGATTTTTTCAAACAAAGGAGGAGAATCCATGATTCTGTTCCCCCTCCAAACACTATCCCCACACAAAACAACTGAACTCCTTTGGAAGACCTCCCCATGTTCAGAGCCTACGCCCATCCTAAGTGCTGTTTTGTGGATTTTAGTAGAATGTGAGTCATTCATAGCTGATGTGCACTTACCATGGGACTGCATTTTTGGTTTCAGCCATCAGACTGTTTTTACTGAGATGTCACTTACACACGCCTTGCTAGAGATCCATGGGGTTCAGCTACGCCCCTGTACTCTCAGGATGTGTGGCACACTGAGAGGCTGAGGTAAACCAGGAGCAAACCTGGAGGCAGCTCTCTGTCATGACTTTGGCAGGGTAAGAATCTTGTCTGTCCTCATTCCAACAGCAGTCAATGGCTTTATGGGCCTAACCAATACAGTGGTAGACAATGTGCCTCCCAACAGTTTAAATATTGCCTGGCTTTTCCTCAGACTCCTGAAGGGGAAGAAACAAATCTGGCAGCTCATAAAGTCAGATACAGCCCAGTTGCTAAGGTAACCCAGCTGATAAGAGCAGCACACCAATAGATAACACCAGGCACAGGACTCACCTTTAGATTTCAGCACACTGCAGATTAGTGAACCAGCCTTTCAGTCCCAGAGCTGGCACAGAAAAACACACTGGGAGCTGGAAATCTGAGGGACCTGCTCAGCAACGTATTTCCCCTCACAGGAAATACCCAGAACTGAATTAGCGAGTTTTAAGTGACTGAATCAGAAGTGAGGTAAATACCACCATGTCCTTAGCTTAATTTGGATGTTTCTAAGACAACCTCTATGTGATAAAGGTTAGGATGAAACCAACCCTGTTATAGTTGGATAGTCCCATAACTGCCTCTTACACCTTGGGGAAGTACCTTTTATGAGATATCAAAGCCCTAAAATGCTTGATAACAAAACCTTGGCAGTCAGAGGTTCATGGGGAGTAGAATTTCCAGTCTGCAGAAGGGCTAATTTGAGGTGCCCCTTTTGATTTAAACTGCAATTGTGTTAAAAAGAAAAGAAAGAAAAGAGGAAAAAGGTATCTATCCCCACTCTCCCCGAGAGAGAAATCCTTGGAGACTGTTTGTGGGGAACCAAGGTTGACTGTTGGAAAAAATTCAGAGCTAAAAGTAAGTCATATATAGACTGCTTGCTTGCTAGAGTCCAAGTTAGGAGCTGACTACCAACAGTGTTGCTGCTTTCAGTCAGCAATTCCAGTGGGGAAAACTCACCACTACACTGTTCTGCTGAACTCCCCTTTTGAGGCATTTTTAATATTTTGACATGCTGTTAACTAGATCACTACTGACACCTGAGTTACT
The DNA here is from genome assembly GCA_013400515.1 of Erpornis zantholeuca. Taxonomy (NCBI): domain Eukaryota; kingdom Metazoa; phylum Chordata; class Aves; order Passeriformes; family Timaliidae; genus Erpornis; species Erpornis zantholeuca. The sequence goes on along the minus strand of VZTN01036605.1, from coordinate 225,628 downwards.
TAGTTTATCCCTTGCCTAGTGTCTTTGCAGGGGATGCAAAATCGGCTTCTTGATCATCTCAACACAATGACCTCCAGTTCTGACAAAGTTATGGAAAAGACTTGTGTGTATTGTGTTGAGAAGATAGCTAAACATAATCTTCAACATCAGCTCCAGCCAATGATGAATAATATATGTGATCTTAATGAGTAATATAAAGATACTTTATTCCTCTGGCTTTGCCAGAAAAGTGTTAAATGGCCTTAGATGAAAGATAATAAGACCTTCAACTTGAAATCCTTTGCTGTAAAAGGGGAAGTGCTTTACCAGTAAAATTAATATTTTGAAAAATGGTATTACATAAAAAGGTAGGAAAGATTAGTCAACCAGTGAGTAGAGGTCATTACTTTGTCTGACAGAAAGTCCAGAGCTCTATTGATTGACCTCCTGAAAAGAGAGTATTGGTGTATAGTAGCAAGCAAAAACATTGTTTCTTTCTCAGCACCAACTAATTGCATGCTGCATTTAAAAACACATTCTGTCTACAAGTAAACAGATTTAGGAGGCTGTGAGGTGTCTTAAGTCCAGGGAAAATTCTTTCTACAATATAAAACATCTGAGCTGAGAACAGAAGATGTTCTGGAGCATAGCTTAAGGTTTTAATCAGCAGCCTACTAGGCTCCCCTAGTAGCTCCTCATCACTATCTCCCCTGAATATCACCTGCACGCAAGTGGTTAAGCCACAGGAAGTCAAGGCTCTCTTCTCTCTTCTCAGTGTACACAGTTGAGTACTTAGCTCCGGCACTGGACTACTGGTAAATCTTCTCATTGCCCAACCTATCAGTCATCCTCAACAAGAAAATGGAAATAATGCCACTGATTTCTGAAAAGCCCTTTTAAAGAATGTATCTGCACTGATGTACATTTGCAGTTTAAGAGCCATGTCTCACATGTCTCTTCCACGGTCTCTCTCACACTGAAGTTGCGAGCATGGTTGGTCAAGCACCTCCATGTTAACTATGGAACTAAAGGTAAGGATGCTGAGATGAAAAATACATTTACGCTGACATAAAAAAGAAGTTATAACACTCATTGGCAAGAGTGGTGAGATGGGTGGGAGGCAGGTAGAAAGGTACTCTCTTTCTAGGGGGCCTAAGTATGCTGCCTTTGAATGTGGCAGCTCCAGCGAAGTTGACTTCAGGCATGAAGCATGGGCTGTGTAAATGTTTGGTAGCAATCCAGTTTTTACCACCTTTAAATTATCTGTGAGCTCCTTAGAGGGTGTCTCTAGAGTGCAGGGGCCATTACAGTCCAACCAAAGGAGTAGTAGCTTGTGCCTGTACAGCAAGTGAGGCATGTGAACACTTACAATTAAAGGACTTGGGGTGCTGATGGAAGTACACTGGCCAATTTATCAGCAGAAATCTGATCAATCTAACCATGAGCTCTGTAATTCCCCTCCCCTGGGCCACAGAACACTGCTCTCATCTGAACCAAATGCTTGAACACACTTTGGGTCTTTCTGGCATGAAATAATTCACCAGCTATTTCAGGTAAGCCACCCTTGCTTGTGAGTCTCAGCAAAGCCATGGGAGTGCAAGTGAAAGCACCTAAGTCTGCAAGTATAGCCTTTGCATAACATTTTAAATGGCTACACAGACTTGCCAAGCAACTGTGTTAGGCCCACATTTCCAGGGGCTTGGGCTCTGTTGCCCTGCAAAAAACACATGGATAGAAAGGACATGGGACTTACTGGGGCTGATGTCACTGGACCCACTGCACAACGTGCAGAAACCAAAGATTGCCAACTGTGTAAGAAAATTCCTGAGTTTAAAATAAAAAAATTACACCGCCACATACTTTCCATATTTTTTCTTACATTTCCTTCAGACTAGGGTTTATTCTTAGAGAATGTTTCTTATCGGAAAATAAAAATTAACTGCCTTGATCTCCCAACAATATTTTGTGGGAAGAAAATCTCCAGTGATGCAACCAGTAGTATATTTTCCCTGCCATAACTTTAAGTATATTTATTAACTTGCTGAGGATTTTGTGGATAATAAAAATCAAAAGGAGAGAGACAAATGTCAGCCAGGCAAAAATGTCAAAGGATTAAGTTCTATAACTCATCTTTCTATTATGTGAAAGGATCATGGTCCTTGCTGTGCTTGATCTTGACTAGATGGTAAGATACGTATCTTTGGAATTTAAAGTGGTAAGTCTTAAGAAAATAGAATATCTTCCTCATTAAAGCTGAGGCAGCACCACATCTGTAACAAATTTAAGGCATGTAAGGACAAAAAAGAACAAGGTGTTTTAAGATATACCTCTGTGGATATGTGCAATACCCCACAGGAGCTGGGGATCACATTAGGTCAGTGCTGACACAACTGCACGGAATCTTTTTGGGTGCGGTGTGTATTTACATCTCTCAAAAGAAACTGGTTATTGGGGCCTCCAGCATATTTCTGAAGTGGTTGGATTCCCCCTCCCCCTCTCCCTATCTATTTACAGCTCCCTTGGGAGTACAAGAAACATTTTCTGTAACCTCGGTTTCCTGATTCAGCTGTTGTGATGTCAGTTATTTACGATAACAAAAGTGAGACAATGCCTGTGGTTTGTGTGGGACAAAGCCAACCTTGTTTCTGTAAAAGGGACGATCCTTATGTGAGAAGCCCAGGAAGGGCTACGAAGTAGGACTCCAAGGTGGTATTTCATTAGTCCTGCCATAATGGGCTTGACACTGCATTATTTCAAAGGCCACTGACAGAGGGTTTCTTCCATTCCGTAGGATTGGACACTAATGTGAATGGAATTCTTGGAAAACTATCTCTTTGCAGAACAAGGCTTCAGAGATAGGTATCTTGGGAAATGAATGGATTGCTAGTGGGTACAGAGGCAGCGAGTGTCGGGATGCAAATGTTTCAATACCAATTACACATTCTGTGGTCACAGGCAAGTCATTCTGCACCTCTGCTTACCTGTCATGAAACTGGTTTATTAATATTTCCTTGCCACTGCCTAAGATGTAGTGAAACTTGCAGAATGCCAGTAAACTCTTGATGTCACAGAGTAGCAAAAGGAAACAAGAAACTCTTAAAACAAAGCATGGTTAGTTATGAATGAAGAGCATCAACTTTGGTGTACCCTAGAAAATGTCCCTTACCTGCTATCCTCCCGATTGGCATCGCGTGGTCCTCAGGAGGGGAGACAGACACCATGATGTGGTTCATATAAGCTAACTCTTCTCGGTGGGACAGGTTGATGGGCTTGACCTCCCTGTGCAGCCCATCCTCAGACAACCTCGGTGGTTTGAAATCGGAGTGCCTGGGGTTCAGTATCAAAGGATGCATGATAGGGCTGGGCATCAGCTGGATGACCCTAGTGTTCTCCTGGCGAGGGCTGGAGGGCTTCTGGAGCACCTCGGAAGGAGGCGGGCAGTGGTTGTTTTCTATCGGGGACACTGAGAGAGGATAGGGCTCCTGCTGGTTGTTCTCGTGCTGGTGCCTTGTCCCCGGCACCCTGTCGGCCGGGGACAGGCGACGGAGAGTGCTGTCCATGGGGGACTTCAGCGGCCGCTGCTCGGGGTCTGGCGACGGACGGTGGTTGTTGGTGATGGGTGACCGCGAGCGATGCAACAGTTCAATGGTGGGGGGGTTGTGGTGGACTGTTTCTGCGGATGGTCGCGAAGGCCTCTGCACAAAGCTATCTGTGGAGAAAAAAAAGTCCCCAAAATACAGATTGTCTGTATTGTGATCAAGGTGTAGGATCTACTGCTGACAGCTTGCAAATGTTTTTTATTCGTGTGACCTACAGATGCCCAGAAAGAACTGCATAAATGCAGACAGTTATTATTTCTACACAGAATGAAAACAGTGAAAACAATTTTCCACCACCATGTAACAGTACTATGTTCCTTGGGAAACGCACTAAGAGAAATCCCATTTTGAGAAGCTGACTGGAATATTTGTGAAGAAAGTAAGATCTGATTTAGCTGAACCAACAAAGTTTTTCGAAACTTATCTCCTGTCATTCCTGTCTCTCTGTGTTATTTCTCTTACTATACCATGATGAGCACTCTAAGATAGAAGGGAAAGAAAATAAGGAAAACGTCTCCAGGAAAATACCAGGTATTAAGTTTTAGATGGTAGAGGCTTAGGCCAAGAGACTAACTCAGTCTGAAATATGGACTGGTTTGTTTAAAAAAACCCTACTGGTAGGAAGCTCTTTGTGAAACCCTACATTTTATCCCTGTCTTGATTTTAAGAGCATGTTACATTTTCATAAGATATTTTCATCTTCTTTTACTCAGTCTGTGGTGTCTACTGATAGGTTGTCCCATAAAAGCACTTACATGTCTTCTGCAGGAGGACTTCTAGCACCATTTTTGCATGAACACACTTTCCCAGACATGATGCTTAATAGTAGTGGGGAGATAAACCACTAGCAATCTTGTCAAATTAAAATGTTTGCCAGTGAAAAGTTTCAGGTAAGCAAAGGCTATCAATTTTGACTTGGGAAACTACTGACAAAGAGGGAAGTACCACCAGAGCTACAGTGACTTACAGGTTTTTATCAGAAAAACAAAGATCAAATTTCAGTGCTGTTTGTTGAAAGCCTTCGGTGAAAACAGAAGGAAACTTCTGGATACATGTTAACAACTGGAAGAAGTAGCTGCCTGTTTGAGGCTGCCTGTCTATTCCATATTCTCTGAACAATAAATTATTCTCTTGCTCTCTTGCCAAGGCAGTGACACCTGTTGAAGACCCTGTTGAGATGAAGACTCAAGGGCTCCTGCTGCTCTGGAACCCAGCCTGGCATCAGGAGATGGATCAGCCCATACCCAGGGAAAGGCCTGAACAGGAAAAGCTCAAGTCCTGAGAAAATGTAGTGCCAGGCAGTGACACAGCATCTGCACAAGAACACTAAAGTCTACAGGAAAACCTAGAATTTTAAGCAGAACCTACATTGCTCTAGAATACTTATCAAACACACCTGTGGTCCCAGACAAGAAAAACGCATTTGTAGGGCTATTCAAGATACTCACAATGGAACACATGGAGGACATGAAACTCCAGAGCTATATATTGTTCTTGCTTAAGCCCAAACAGTTTTAAATATAATCTAGTCAGCTAATGTGGGATAGCCCAAATGAAGATCAAAGAAGAGAAGTTTACAACTGTACCTACCTCTGTGGCTGTCTTTCCTTAAAGTCTCCTTTCTTGGCCACAACAGAAAAAAAAAACCTCCCAAATTTTACTCAGTGTCCCATCTCCTACAGACCATTCACCCCCATCACTGTACATGCAAATGCACTGTGCTCATTCTTGGCCTGTAAATATAGACCAGAATATTGTATTGTTTGTTCTATTTATTTAATGCCTTGGCTGAAGGGAGTAACTATCTTTAAAGCAGAATTGAATGCCCCGCTGTGCTTTCCACCAAGCTCTCTGCAAACATTAGTTGGCTCTGACAAATTCCAAGTGGAAGTGTTCCTACCTGTCTGCTTCCAAACCATGGTGATACTGAACCTGGGCAGAGGGGACAGAAAGTAGAGACCAAAGAACTCTTGCAAATATAGGAAGAGGAAACACCACAAATTGATACACACTAGTGGTTTACTGTCCTTCAAGATCTTTCTCTTAAAGTACTTAACAAAACAATCCCCTCATGGCCAAAGATGCCATTTGCCATGAAACAATTCCAACTCAGCCCCTAGCAGGACTGCCACAAATTACTCTGAACAGAATAAAATCCTCCTCACATTCATTCCTTGGCACATCTGGTGATTCTAGGTTGAGCACATATGGTATATGATTTCACGTGGCACTAGATTCACTTCATTCCAAATGAGCAACACTCTTTTCTTGAAGACAAAGCTGTGAAAGGAAATTCACCTCCCAGGAAATTTGCTGACCTATCCATATAGGGATGGGTGGGGCTGCACTTACTCTGGGATCGAGCAATTCTGGTATGACAGTCCCAAAGATTGGCAGTCTCCGCTTACCCACAAAAGAAGTGCAGGGAATGACAGTGTAAGCTTCCTGCATGGCATCCCATCAAATGACTCAGAGCTCCGTCAGAACGACCACTGGAGATGAAGGTAATTCACTTTCCATTGCTCATCCCTCTGCAGGGACAGAGCCCATTCCAAGCCAATATCCTGAACTGCAAACAGCCAAACTCCCTTTGTTTAAGCCTAGTAAAAAACCACTAGATGAAAAGGAAAGCATTTAGAAGCAGGATCGTAAGTATAATCCATTAGGAAATAAGCAAAAGAGCCAGAAAATGGAAAAAGATCACTGGAGTAAAGAGAGATTGTAATAAAGATACATCTTCATTAAACCTGTGAAGTTTAACCACTCAAAATAGTGCCAAGGTAAAACCTGTCCCTTCTGTGACACTTTGTGAGTTAGCCAGGATTAAGTTCTGCTCCTCACATTCATTCTCCTTTTTAAACTAAGTTGCATTTTGCTGAGGGAAAATGAAAACTCAATTGTGCTACTTTCTCCCAAATGACTTTGTGAAACAGGAGGAAGAAGTAATGTCAAAATAAACAAACTCACCTGCCTGTATATTTTTGGCATAGAGATTTTTTGATTGCTCAGTCTTGCGGCAGGCAAAGCTGTAGTTTCTATTGCTTATGTTGAAGTTCCTCTCACAGCAAACCAAGAACTAACTTTTATCATTATACAGAAAAGTTTTAAGTAATAGCATGGAGTTCTCTAAGCAAAAACACTGGTACTGTCAGCAGCCAGAGTATTGTAGGGAAGAAATCTAAGTTGTTTTTTAATCACTAGATTGTAAAGGACTTATTTTTAAATGACACACATGAAAGGCCAACTGATCATCCCTGTGAAATCCTTTCTAGTTGAAGTTGCTCCATATGTTAAATATAGGAAGGTCCGAGAGAGCAGCTAGTATTTCTGTGTGAAATTTAGAATGGGAACACTCGTGGGCGAAGGCCAAGCTTGAGGAAAAGACTGAGATTTTACTAATGGTCTGAATACAGTAGGCAACTCTTGCACAACTCTGCCAACTGAACCTCATCCTGACCTGTAGCACCCTCATCTAACCTGGAATATTTACACAGATGTGTGGAAACACTTTGGAGTGTCCTTATTCCACCTGCTGCTGTCCTGCTGTTGGCTCAGTCTCAGGGTTTTGCTGGTGCCGTTTCACTCTCACTACCTCAGACTCCCACAGGCAACTTACACAGGTCTGACAGCACCCCTGAATCTTCTCTTGCAATCCCATGTGGAATTTTGAAATAGATTCATATCAAATACAATTAATACATCTTTTCTACAGTTAGCAGAGACCAGGGAGACTTCCTAACTCACTTATATTCTCTTCTCCTGTTTACTCAAAAAAGGACTAACACAACCTTTTCCTAGATTTTTAAATTGAAAATTAAGTTCATTTTTAGTTGAATAAAAAAGAGAATTCTGCCTGATGCTTTCATGGAAAGGACCTCTGAAGAAAGCTTAAGATTTATACTTTTCTGTTATATACCCAAGAAATCCAAGACGTACTTCAGTATGTGTATTTTTAAAGAAATTAAAACCTCAATTTTCCATTGAAAAGAAACACACTTACTTTTTGTAGAAGAAGAAGAAGTCCAAATATGCAATTCCACAAACTTAACTATTCTTTTTTCATCACCTCTGACACTCATGCTATGTGTGGACACTACTAAAAGCGATTGTGATAGTAAAAATGAGAGAAAAACTGCAGAGGCCCCCTTCTCTCACCAGGAATTGCTCAACCAGCCCAACAGCTGAGCAACCTGATGGACTCAGTGCCAGGAACTCTGGCATGATGTTCTGACAGGCTGTCAGCTGAAGTGACCTGGAGCTGGATATTCCCCTCTGAGGCTGCCCCCCCTTGCTCTGCCAACGACTGCATTTAGCTCCATCTCCAGGATACTGAAAGTCCATGAAGCAACTTTGTCTACCTAACTGGGTGTGAGGAAAAATGAATCAATAGGGTCAATAAAATTTTCTGCTTTTTAATCTGTATCTGACATAGCTTTTAAAGATGCTATATAATAATAGAAGATAAATGTAAAAGGGCTTGTTGACCCACTAGACCATTTGATTATGCCAAAGCTATGGAGACAGAGGGAGAAGAACAGCTTTATTTTAGCAACTTTGAAGTAAGAAAATGGCATAATTCTACTCGCCTCTGAAATGGCAGCTCCTGTAAGAATGAGACAGAGTTACCTTCATCATGATTCTGGTGCAATATGACCTCTGGCTGAGCATGGATAGAGTTCCCAGGGTGGAAGAAAGGTGTGAAGAGCATACGAGCTTTCCTTTGCTTCAGGATATGCTGAAGGAGTTCATACAAAACATCACCTGAAAGCCAAGCAGCAGGAAAAAGGAAATGAAAATGTACATAACTGATGAGAAGACTCATTTAGCCATCTGATGCACGAATTCATGGCTCCTGGGTGCTATTTTCAGACCCAAAAATGCTAGCAGTAAAATCCTGCATTTCACTGCTATGCAAAGTTCTCCTCTGAAAGGAAAAAAAGGCACATGACACCTCTGAGTGTGACTGTGGCAAAACAGAACGACATTCCCTGGCACCACAATTGCTGTATCTTTCCTTAACGGAACATAACACTGCAATACCCAGGAGACCAATGGACTAAGTGCTTACTTTGTGCCTCTTATAAATTGCATCTTGTATGGATGACCTTATTCCAATATCTACACTAAACAGACAGGTGCTTATGCATTTGGTCTGGTGTAACGGGTTGCACATTTCAAAGTGAAATTGTACATCACAGGGTAGGAAGTCTGTTGACTTTTCATTTCTTTCTGTTTGTCACTGATCGTATTACAGAGGAAGAGGTTGCAACAACTACATATTATCTGAAAATTAAGTTAGTGAAGTTTCACTTAGGAAACCTTATATTTTTCTGGAAGAGTTTTCTCAAACATGGGGGGTTTTAGTAGTTGTTTCTATGAGATTGTAAGCTGTGCACCATTTGTCCCTTGTGTCTGTAAACTGCCAATGCTCTATTTGTGGGCAACTTGAGTTTCTTGGTGCGAGACAGTTAAAGCCATACTGCTTTCCATACTTCAGCTTCCTTTATTTTTAACATCTTGGCTGCTTTTACTGTCTCAGCAGTGACTTTAGGGCGTTTTTAAAAGGTGATTGCAATACCTGAAAACCTAATTAAAAACAAAGCCTTGAGCACCCAGCTACATGAAAGTTTAAAAAGTGATTTTACCACATAATTTCCATCATTAAATGCAACAGTGGCATAATCATAAATAACCAGTGCTCTAACACTCCGAGCAATAGGGTAGCAAATTTGTACCTCCTTTGATTGGCCTGACAGACTAGAGAAAATGTCCATAAAGCTGTGGTTCTTTATTTTTTTAAACCTAATGAAATAGCTGAGACTTCTGCATCACCCAGATGCAGCAATGTTAAGATGGTGAAAAGTGTTTGGCACTCCCTCCCTCCCTCCTCCGCTGCCTCCCTTCCCTGGGCAGCCCTGAACAGAACAGCTGTGGGGCTATGAGCCCTTTATTGACAACACTGTGGGAGTGGATGCCCTTCTCCTGCCTTAACCGTGAGGGGAAACGATACAGCTTTCATGTGGCTTCAGTCTGAAAAACTTAATGCCTCTGTGGCAAACATTATTTCACAGTTCTTACATTTCACGTACAGTTAATTCTGGGAAATGCTGAGGTAATGTCCCTTTACCTACAGTTATCTAAATTTTCAGGGACTGACTCAGATATCCTCCACAAGGTTTATTATCAGTGGGGAATACCTGGAGAGCACGGAGAGACAAAATGCAATGGAGGAGGCCTTTAGCTGGATTATTCCGTTCCAAATTCAGCTTAACCTTCTGAATAAAGTGAGATTTTGCAAGTCAGAGGCTCTTCTCTGGGAACCCTCTATTTCCAGCCTACAAACACTTTTTATTCTGCTTATTTCAAGTGCCCTCACGGCACACAAGGGGAAGAATAGATTCATAACTTGCAGGCAGGAAGGGGAGTTGCAGACCACATACATAAAGGTGTCCGTTGCAGTCCTTGCCCACATCCCTGCTTTCAATACTCTTTCTGCTTCAAGCAGGGCTAATTTTTAAGGAAATAATTCCAAGTGGTGTACCAGAATTGAAAAAAAATAAAATTAAAAGGAAGACATTTCTAGGCTTCAGTTCTCACTAATGTGTTACAGTGACAACAGACATTAATGTTTGATCTCTTCTTCCATACAAAATTAGTCCTGGATTTGAAACACATGATTAAAAAACTTTATATACACTAAACATAAGCAACAGTTTGTGAGGCAGATTCTGCAGGAGGATGGTTGTGGAGAGTGGCCAAGCAGGTTGGTGCAGAATTAGACCCACAGCTTGATTATCAGCTGGATCCAAGCAGCACCAGCTGTACTCCGGCACCTTGTGAGCCTTGCACTGGAAGCCTCCTCACAGCAAGTCTGTCATCACTTGGTCCAAGCTCTTTGATCACCTATAGTGATTGAAGTGCAAGCCTTTATATTTAACAGGAGTACCTCATATGGTCGCAAAATAAAAAGCTCACGACTCATATTTAGTTAAACACCCCTGATAAAGGAGGGCAGAGGCTTACTCTGACTGTAAAACTGGAGCAGACAGACCACAGGGGATACAAACACAGGCAAGCAATACACACATTTCTAAATCTCCTTTGTGAATAACTGAAGACATAATCTGAGCAATAGGCAGGCTGATTTGCACACCTGTCTGTGCTGTGCTGTGGGCTAGACTCCAGCACATGTGAGAATACAGTGAAGTAAAGCAAAACCCACAGGGGCTGTTAAATAGAGGCAAAGTCCCCAAGGAAGGAGTTTTGCAGTCACTTTCAGCAGCACCTCAGCCAAGACAACTGTGAGGCAAAATGCTAATATGGGCTGCTTAAAGAGGCTGGAGCACTTGATTAACTTGCTGCTGTAGTTGGGTCTGTGAACAGATAAGCCTTTACAGGGAAGAGCTGGAAGACACAAAATGCTGCTGGAGCAGCTTGCTTTCCAGGAGCTCTGCAGGGAATTTTAACTATAAACAGGTTGGATGTTTGGGTTTGGATTTGCATTCAAATATGACTACAACTCAGGTGTATCAAGATTTCCTCCCCTCTTTGTCCTTGCCTCATGCAAGTGTCTCTGCCCTCCCTTTCCCCTCCCTTTCCCAGTCCACCCCAGCAAAGTTGACTGCTTCCTCTTCTGACCCTCTTCAGCTTCTGCTGCAGCGTCCTCTCTTTCCAATTACAGCTTCTGTAAATAATCCTCACCTGAATGAGGGGACCTGTATCGAAAGTCCTCTTTGGTCAGGAGCAGCAGAGCTTTGCCGTTCATCTCGAAGGTGTTGCTCTCAATGGGCCTCAAGGAAAACTCCTTCTCGGCCCACCGGAGCCACTGTGCCACATCTTCCCTGCTCCAGTAAACCGGCTGCAAACCTGTGCCAGAAAGAGACCATGGTTCTGTTACCAGATGGAGACAAGGCACAGGAACACAGGCAAACATCACTGAATCCACCCTTTCTCCCCACAGCATAATGTACAAAGGCTCAGGGGAAAGTGTAGGAGAAGAACGCCATGCTGGTGCAGGATTACTCTAAGCACTGGACTGCAAAATACTTTGTTATTTCAGGCACTTTGGTTTATCTGTGACATACTGAGAAACAAGAACTGCCTCAGCATCCTGAAGAAAGCTCACAGGACATTATTTCATTCCAGGTTTCCACTGTGCAAAAGGATTTTCCTCCATGTGCTCCTTCTTTATGTGCAGAGCAGGCAGAAGGCAAAGTCCTTGGCACCATCCATCCTTGCTGTGTATCCTTTCACGGAAGGGAGGTGTGCTCTCTCTTCACACCCCTTGTACATTCATGGATCAAGAATAATGCAAAGTTGTCAAATGCAAGAGAGCCATGTCTTCTCTCCAGGTGGCTGAGGTGGAGTCTGTAAGGAAGGGCTGCTGAAAGACAGCCCCTGTAACAGTGTCGTTATCAGCACATGGGTTGTTGAGAGAGGTGTATTCAGACAGGCCCACCTCTCCTCCAGGTGCATTTACGTGAGCAGGTGCCATTCCCACACGGGAGAGGAAAGCCAGGACCAAGATTGTGCCAACTTTGGCACTGCTTTAGCCTGTGTTTCCTGCATAGCAATAAAATATTACCAATGTAACTATGTCCATGTATAGCATGGAGGGTATAGCATTTTTTAGTAAAATATTAGGGATATTTGGTTTGGGCACAGATTTTCCAGGGCACCAAGGAGAATCTGGCATTCCCTTTCTGCCAGCCAGCTCATACAGCTTATACAGCCTAGGCTATTGTGTTTACTCACAAAGGCCCAACCACATTACCATCAAAAATATTTTGCCTGCCACTTTTATTGGGCGCAGGCAGAGAAGCTTGGGAGGTATGACAATTCAATATCTGTTCTACACACAAATTTAAAATAGCTTCCTTCCCCTGGAGAGAAGGCAGTGCGGTGAAGAGCTGTTTATACCCAAGTAGAGAGATTATCTCCAATCCACTGGGTGATAAAAGCTTTATTTTCCTTTCCCCCTCGTGAGATGACTCATTGTTTGACTTGCTACAAAGCTTACCCACTGTGCATAGGAACATAAAATTTGCCATATCTGATCAGATCTCTGGTACACAGCCTCTGGCAGAAGCCAGTACCTTATGCTTCAGAGGAAGACGAACCTCCCTTCCTTGTATTGCACCTGGCTGATTGTATGCTGCACACGGGAAGAATTTCCTTCCTGGCACACCATTCTCTGAGATCTGATTACCCTCCTCCAACCAAGCACTAAAAGAAGCCTGGGAGAGTTGTACCACTCTTGTTTTGGTTTGGTTTTTACTTCTTTAACAGATAGGCAACCCTTTTATTTCTGTTTTAGCAAGAGGTAACATGATGTGAGTTGCATTCTGCTGCTTTGCCAGATTCCCAGACAACAGCTTTGGAAAGTCCCAGAGCCACAGCTGCATACAGAACTGAATCTCTGTCAGAAGAGGAATTGAGATTGTGCCTGAGAAAGGGTCAGAGCTGACCTAAGGAAGGGATTTCTGTATGGCAGTAGCAAGAATTTCCATTGGCTTTCAACTGTAGCATACTATTGTACTACAGAAACAAGTGGTAGCCTTTATTTATTTATGACGTAAATTCCTTTTCCCCTATGAATTAGGGTCTGCTTATTGAGGTCAGAGTTTTTTGTAGGACCTTTCTTTTTGAAGGGACTGGGGTGAGGTATAGATTTGCTCAGACACATGGAAACTGTCACCTAAAATGCCAGACTGAGGTTCATCTTCTGATGAATAAAGGGCTATTCCTGCAAAAAATACATTCCAGACCCCAGGCTGCTGCTGTAGCTAAAAGAGAAAGAAGCGAGACATGATGCAGGCAGACCACAACATATGAAAGGGTTTTAAGAGACCATCTGAGGAATGCTTGAAATGCTCATGTGTGGTTTCTTTTGCCTCTCTCTTTGCCATGCCATGCAAGTAACAAATTGCCCAAAGGAGGACTGTCATGTAGAAATCTAACCAGACTTCTGATGTGTACTTCACCAGAAAGTGAAACAAAAGAAAACGTCACTGTGAAAATCAGGCTGATGAGGACAGAGTTGTACAGTAACTTCAAATGAGGTGTGTGCTCCCTTATAGATAACAATGTAATAAATAAATCACTCCCTGTACAAACACAGATCAACATTTCCCACGTGCAGGTGACAGTACATTTTTGTCTTCTGTCCAACTAGTACAAAAGTACCGTGTCCAAAGAGAGCTTTAGACTGATCAGTGCTAGACCCCCAACAGCCAAATAAGTCACACAGACTGGGATAAGCCCCATGAGCTGTGCTGGCAACTCTGAAACAGACCCAACACTTCACACTGCAAATGAGGTCTCTGCTGGGTTTCAGCAGCAGCTCTGAAACTTGTGAGAAAAGCCCCAAAATAATATGACCTAGGACCACTTGCCTTGAAATTACTGAGAATCAGCAAGCAAGTCTAATTCAGTTTGGCTATGGCTAAACTGGGTAGGTGGATCTGTCACATCACTACACCCCTGGGGTGATCCCATAATTAAAATACTTACATTGTGTTTCGAAAACATAAGGTGCCATAAAATAAGTAAACTGCTTTTCCCTAGATGGATCTCTTATTCTCTCACTTCCCTCCCTTCCTGCCCTGCTGCTTTCCTGGGAAGTTAGTTTCTCAAAAAAACATGCCCCCACCACATGCCCATTTGTTTCATGAGGCTGAACCAGTTCAGTCACAGGAGGCTTTTCTAGGGGTGCACAGCAGTGTTGCTGAAAGTGCTTCAGAAACTGTCATTCAAAAAACAATTCTTTCATGAGCAGTACAGCATCTACTGAACTTGAATGCCACCTTCTTTGACCCTTCTTAAGAAGAAGTAGTCGGTTTTGTGAAAACAAGGTCATGAGATGGTTGGCTTTGCAACTGAAGGGATTTTATAGCACAGTGTATACTGCTATCAGTAGGTCCTGAAAATGCTTTTCTGTATGGTCCATGAAAGAAAACCTAATCCCATTTATACTATTTTTCTTCTTTGGATGCTGTTTCTTATTTTCCTCTCTCCATCTTCTTTTATTGTCATGCCCACAGTGCAGGAAAATGGGCTCTTTTATCTCTCTGGTTTTATTCTCTGCAAAAGCTAACAGCACTGTCTTCAACTAACAAAGATATTTACCAAGCACAATAAAGTGAGGAAAATGAGAGCTGTGTTGCAAAATGAGGGCAGAGTTTTGCCTGCTGAACCAACTGCTGAAACCAGTGTGAAGGTTTTGATGCTTTCACTAGGTGCACACCAGACACGGGGGATGCTGCCTTTCTCCCAGCCTGCCCTCTTGGTGGCCATGGACTTCCCCAGGGTAAATTCTGACCTGAGAGTCAGACCTGGCTCTGCGCCCATCTCCGCCTTTGCTCCTCTGGTTGAAAGCTGGCAAGCATTCACCATCATGGTCTCCCTATCTGTGTAGCGCAAAAATAAACAACAAAACCTTCTTGAACTGAATAGCTGAAAGCAGGTTAGGCAAAGTCGTGCAAACCATCAAAATCTGGCTCTGTGAGATCCACCGTATTCTCTGTCTTCTGTCAGCTTCCAAACACCACCTCCAGCAGAGTAAAATACAATAATTTATTGACATGTTTATAAACTGACAGCTTCATATGCATTAAACAGGGAATAAAATCCGTGCTCACCTTTCTAACGCTGCAGGCTGGTGCACTGATGTCTTAATAGATAATCTACTTCTGCAGCATATTCCTCACCTGAAGTCCCGTTTCTAACACCTGTTACTCTGGCTACCTTATAAATTATGAGAACAACCAATTTTCACACTGCAGGGCACAAGGTGGTAACCATCCCAAGCACAGAAGAAATCCACTCTTCGTTCCTTTCTATTCTGAAGCAGCAAAGCAAAGTATATTGTGGAGAGGGGCTGATGGGGTAATTTACACTTGGAAGTAGCCAGTAAACCTGTTAAACACCAACAGACATGGGCACAAACAGGACTGTACTGGTTTGTTGAAAAGTTCAGGCTGACGGTCTCTGAAGAGTTCACTTCTGACAGAGAGCCCCTCAGGAAACTGAAGCATGGTCAGGCTCAGAAAAACAGAGAGCTCTGCTCAGGTAGTATAATCTTTGCACTTAGAGCTGCACAGCCAGCAACATTTTCACCTGATCCCAGACTTCTGGTGGGGTTACAAGTTTGTTTTTTGAAGAGATGTAGCCAACCTTGAATCTTGCAAAGCACTTATACTCAACAACTTCTTTGGTTTGGAAGACAAAGTATGCATTTTACACTATGAGTTGCTATGTTCAGTGTATGCAACAGATACGCCTAAAATGTGAAGTATAATGTAACACAGGCTGTTTTCACCTTGACTCATTTTGGAACAATCTGAGGACACAAATCCAATGCAAAAAGGAATGCACAGTACCACTGAAAGCTGCCGTTCTTCTTTAGTTTCGAGATGAGGACACAGCTGCAGGACAACACGCGTGATGGAAACAGCATTCATAGTAAGTTTCATCTGACTTTTTGTTCCACTTCAGCTATGCTTTCCATCCTCACGCCTGGCTGCCTGGCAGGCAGGATGATGATGTGAGAAGGGGGTAAAGACAGACCTCTCATTTATCCCTGCTTTCTGCAAGGCAGACAGAATTGTTCACACTCCCACGCCAAAAACTACTTAGCATGGTTGGGCAAACAGCAAAGGGGCCAGTGCATGCAAATCAGCAGCTGGTTCCCAAACACCCAGGGACAGATGCATCATCACTGGCAGCATCAGGGACACCAGCTCATGTCTACAGCTACCTCAAGCCTTTAGTGGGAAAATGATGCTGGAAAAGTTCAGAACACTTGAATGTCTCCTACCAAGTAACTCTTTAAGAACATAGGCTCTCTTTCTTGGTTATTGATTAACAAAATTTTTCTGTGTTACCTGTAAAGCATAATATGTGTCTTTGCATATGATGGTGGTGTATGTCAAGCAGGAGAGGTGCATGAGGTTGTGTTTTGGTCTTAATTTCTGTATTAAGGCAACACAGTCTGGAAGAAAAACGTATGATTAGATTTAAATCCTTTTCTCAGGCTCCGCCAGAGCAACTTTTTAAAGTTCTTCCTGTCTCACATCTTTGTTTGGAATGCTGGACTACCAAAATGCAAAGAGGTGTCACGAGGCTTTGGCAGTTAACATCTGAAATGCTCTGGAGTGCAAAATGCTGCACAGCTGCTTCAAACTACTCCAGTTCAACATTGCCATGGTGCTGTGTGTGCTGCTCTCTGGTTCCCTGTTCAGAATCACTGATTGTTGCCGCAGACAAGGGGTCCTGTTCTGGCATTATGCTCAGAGGTGACAAAACCACCACCACCACACTGCTTCCTAGCAGGACTGCACTGAGCTCAACAGCAGCATGGGATCACACTGAAGGGCTTTCCAAACTGAGGGCCAGGCTGGGCACCGAGGTCCTCCTGAGGCAGAAATCCTGTGCTTTCTCTGCTGGGGCTGCTGTATGCATCTCTTACCCCAAGTGATTTCCTCAAAGCATCCAGCACCCACAGAGTGATCAGCAGTTCTTCAGAACTACCACTGCCATGGAAGGTAAAGGCAGGAAGGGTAAGGATCTTGTTTTCTCAGGAAGTCTTTCCAGTTCATCAGAGATGACAGAAATCTGTGGCATACCTAGCTATTCCTGTGCAGATGGAGAGTGTAAATAGTGACCTCTGGGACCATTCTGGGGTTAGCGTACATGTGGAAGATGTAGCCCTGCCACAGGGTAAATCCTGTACTGCTGGTGGTCTATGCACTTGTTATGAGCAGGGGACAGAAGTGTGGTGTGCAGTGATGTGCCTGACCACTTGCTCTTTCCAGCAGGTGCCCCTTGACCCAGGCAGTGGAGAAACAGTGGCTATTTGTTGCTGTTGGGTGCTGCAGGGACTGCCTCATCCTACAGTAGAGAGCTGGCTCTGCACTTCCAGCCCCAGAGATAAGCAAAGGTAGAAAATGAAGAAAAGGTTAATCCTAGCTAATCCTCTGAGAGAATTATTTGGGAGGTGAGTACGAACTGGTACAAAGGAAATGCATGGCAGCAGACGAAAATGCCCCTTTACAGGTCTTGTTGAGGAAAAAACTATTGGATAGGGAACAGAAGAGTTGTGTGGCAGGCAGGAAAAAAGACCACAAGTGAGGCTTGCACATCCTCTAACAAGGTCTGAAAGTGCCTGTAATCAGAATGACAAGGCTTTGGGGAACCTCCTACACTGCTGGGAACAGAGAGCAAAACAGCTTTTTCAGTAGTAATATGAAATAAAAGGCACAGGATTATTTCTCCTGGTGTTCTGTTGAACAAGGTAGAGCACAGGTGCAGGTAATGCTCCGTGCACTGTGCCTGCTCTGGGGCCTCCATGCACACAGACATCTGCAGAAACCAACTCAATGAAGCTCTGCCATGGGTTTCTGCCATGCTGACTTTGCTGGTGTGGTGCCCTGTGACCCAGCCCTTCTCCTTTCACTGTCTGTACAGAGACCCTGGGAAGCTGACACATCCGAATCCCTCAGGGCTTCAGGGTCATAAAATAAATAAAATTGCTTTCCTAATGCAGCCTTTGGAAAGTCTGTAAGAAACATATTGATTGGAAAATGCTCGATTAGAACAAGCTCTCATACAGGGAAATAAATCTTTTCAATTGCCCACACCCAGTGCCAAGCTCAGCTTCCTGGAAGCAACTATGGCCTTTTCTGGAACTGAGGTGAAAATCCCATGTTCCATCACCTCACTTGACCTGCTGACATTACACATGGTTTGCATTTGCTGATCCCACAAGCAGGACTCTAAATTAGCTTGCTAGGCTGAGACAGCTCACTGATTAATGACGGCAGATGAAGTCACTGGTACAAAAACCCCACAAAATTTGAAGCCACACTTAAGAGAATTCAAAATGAAGAACGTATTCTTTCTCAATCTGTGCCCAACCCCTTTTCTATGTAGAGACAGGTTAGTAAATGAAGTAACTCTCTCAGACAAAATTACTCAGCTATGTCTAAGACCCCCGGCCCCAGCAAGTCAGAGAAGTCCCTGAACACTGCTGACGAATTCATGAAGTGCTTGGAGTTGTGCCTGATGTCAGGCTAAAGCCTCTAGTGCAACCCCAATAGTTTAATGTGGTCAGTTGTGCCGTGTTTCTTATAACAGAGATCTGTATTTGACCCATATACTCATGTCTCACTTCTGTTTCCACTGCATCATCCAGAGCAAACCTATAGAGCAGGTGGATATTAGGATGTAGCCTGCTGTCCTCTGTGAGCTGCCCCACTTTGGGATTAGTCAGAAGCAGAAAAGGTTATAACGATGGAGCAGCCTATCTGCTGCTGACAGGCAGTTTGTGGCCTGAAACAGAATTCACCCAGGCCAGGACAAACCAGTCTAGATAATGGTGCTGGTTTGTGTGTTGAAATGGCCAAGATTTGAGGTTCTGAAAGGGAAAAGCTACCAAAGAAGCGAGCAACCACAGAGGTGATGAAAAGACCAGCAGGTTTTCTAGGCACTCATTCCACGAGCCATGTCCAAGAGCTTTCAAGAACTCCGCAGACAGCTCCAGCTTCCTTTCATGTTGTTTGCAAAACCTTCCTAGAAGCCCGACAAGAGCTCTCCCCTTCCAGGGCAGGGTGAAGGCTGGCTTTTTCCATCTGGGCAGCACGTTCAGAGAAGGCCAGAGTGTAGCAGGGGTCAGTGAGCAAAGGACAGCAGGACACCGCCTGGCTGCCAGCAGCCGCTCTGCTGCTCCCACGGCTGCCACACCATGGCATTCCTACCACAGCAGCCAGTGCAACACCAGCAGTGGCAGAGGGATGGCAAGAGGGGAAGTGCTGGCTTGGATCTCCTCCCAGTTACAGTCTTAATCTACTCCTGACTTCTCAACCAATTTTTGGCTGTTGTCCATGGAGCAGACATTGCTTTCCTACTGCTCCCTTCCAGAAGGAGCTGAAAGAAATGTATTCTGTTGGTTTTTTCCTTGTATGTGCAAAAACTATATCCTAAACAAGAGCAGCTGAGCCCTGACATGTCACAGGGTAACTAGCTCAAAAGACAACGCTGCCAGAAGCAAACAGTTTTGCCCGTAGAAGTCAAGGGATTATAAAAACTTTCATCTCAGCAACTCTTTATTGTTTCAAACCAATTTAATCTTAATCCAGGTCAAAATTCTAGGTCTAATAATCAGCATTCTTTACAGTTTTTCTGCACTGGCTATGGCCACTGTTGATACTGGGCAACATTTGTAAACTTGTAAACTTGAACATTTACACTACAGAGTGCCTTACAACTACAGACAAATTAGACTGTTATATCTGTTTTATGGATGGGAGGCACAAAGGCACTGGATGCCTGCCCATACACAGAGGGATCAAATCCAGGAACCCTATTCTGCTCCTCTTTACAACTGGACACATGCACAGCATCTTTACATCCTTAACACCTAGTTTTCCTTCTCATTTCTTCTATCAATTATTTGATGCATCCTGGCAACAGTAATTTTAAGGTAAACAACCCAACCCCGTATTAGAATGAACTGTCAGTACATGCTGTTTCTTTCTTTTAACACAATATGGCCTTGATCTCTGGCTGAGGTGTTGAAGATTTGTAAGTAATCAGAAATAAATTGATCTTGGTAGTCCTGACCTACATATGGTTTTACTTAAGTCTTTTGCCTGCTGCCTAATTGCTGTACAGTGGAGCAGAGTGCTCAGATTATTACCGTGCTTACAGCATGTGGCAGTAATGCTGGTGACAGAACTGGAAGCTCCAGGTTTAGGTACCTGATCAACACTGCTGAAAGATATGAAAAACTGAAGAAATAGTTGCTAGCTGCAATGAATACAGATGCCTAAAATTAAGATGGATCCTTTCAGCAATTTATCACTTTAACCTACCATCAGCTACATCACCTTGATCTTGTGATGGCTGCAAATTTAAAGAGATCCTACAATTTTGTTAGAGAGGTCAGGAAGTCCTTTTTGTACAGCTGAATCAAGTGGAAAGTTTTAAAATCTCAGTTTCACATATCAACAAAACACCACCACCAACATTATAATCCTCTGCATTAAGAAGCTGCCTTTTTCTCACAGGGAGGTTTTGTTCTCAGAGGCTCACATCCTGAAGAAGTTGGGTCCCTTTCCCTTGAGGAATTTTGGCTGGGACTTTGTTTCCTAACTCAACTGTGACTGTGAGAGCTGGGGAGGGGGGAGTGTGTACACAAAGAGCATGTTTTCCAGGCTGTTTCCAGGGAACGTGAGGCCAGCTTCCCTACAGAACAGTCTATGCAATAGCGAGATGTCATCTGTTGGCTTCCTCTGCACTGGGGCTCCAAGGCTCGTGAGATGCAGCTGCACTTGTGCTGCTACTGTAAAAGCAGATTTTGGCAGCACAGCCCAGAACCATGGCTTACTTTAACTCTAACCATTAAGCAAAGCACCGTAGAAAAAATATTACCACCAGCATGTGGTAAAAGTATGTCATACTTTTACTGTAACTGATTTTGCTTTTGGGTGTCTTGCCCATGCAGGCATTCACTGCAGAGCCCTAATGCAGGAGGGATATGACAGCCTGCTTCAATACACCAGTCCACGAGTTCTTCTGTGCTTCATGCAAAGACCTGCCTTCAGGTGATATTAAATTACTGGTGGAAACTGTACAAATTACAACTTTGGACACTGCACGGTGTACTTAGTTCTGAACCACATCTTTGGAGGTAAAAGCCCACTCTTAGCATGCTGCTGATATCTCTCACTCCCAAGATGCTGCAAACTGAAGTTCTGACATGATTAAAAACTCCAGATTTAGCTTCATTTCTTGATGGTTCCTTAATGAACCAAATCCCTACAGCTCTTATAAACTGTCAGTCATTTCTCCAAGAAGACACTGCTGTCCTAGAGAAAAGTGAAGTGCTTAAAAGAACAGCTCTAGATGCCAGGGGTCCTTTTCCACACTGAGGGGACAAGGAGGCCACTGAGATGGCCTCCAAACTGCACTACAACACATCACCCATTCAGGACAAGTAACTGCATCACATTTCCATGGGGCCCTTTAACCTTCCAGTGCAACTTGTGCACAGAAAGGCCTCTTGTACTGAGGTACTTGTGCTTGAAATACATTGATAATGAGAACGAATTAAGTGTGTGCTCTTTGATTATCAGATGATAAATTATCATGATTATCTTTGCTGCAGCTTGAGAATTGCTTCCTCTCCAGCATTTAACTCCTGCTTGTTCTGAAGCTAGTCAGCATACCCACTAACTTCTAATATTAGGGCCCCCAAAAAACTGGCTTGCACTTATTATTTCTATGGAAGTCATATGAAGTTGAGGCATTAGTACTTATATTCACTTGAAAATACTGTTCCAAGGAATAAGAAATTAACTTTATCAATTGGGACAGCATGCAAGATCCTGTTTGGGATAATTTCTATCTCAAGTGCTGGAGTGTCTGCAGTAACTACAATGTCCTTCAAACAAGCTCATCCTAGGTGGCACATTGGAAAATATGTAGTGTTCAGTGACAGTGTTGACTTAGTCATGTTTTTTGGCCACCACATTGATGTGCCAGTGCGTTTGGTGGAGGAACTATGCTGTGGTCCTGATGAGAGAGAAAATCTGTATTCAAACATATATGTACATTGGCTTCTCCCAGATCAGCTTTCTGAGCAGATTAAGAGCACAACTGCACTAACAGTTAGGTCCACACAACTGGCAGGGAGGTGGAAAATTCCAAAAAGAAAAACAGCTGGATGTGGTAACAGGAAACAGAGAAAATGCTTCAGCCAGTATTGTTACAGAACATGTCATGCTACCAAAAAATAATGCATGGGCTTGCTGTATCACTTGAGTTTAATCTGGATGATGTCACTGAGAAAGGCTTGCTTCCAGGAGTGGAAAAATGATTGCAATGTCAATAGAGGCAAATGATTTACCTACGCACTTCCAGTAAAGGATCAAGCTTTGAATGAAAAGGAAAACAAATGGATGAGCTAAATCACAAGAAGGTTGTGTCTCATCCTGCTTTTGGGTTTCTTGCCACTGTAAAGGTGCAGAGAGAGAGGCTGCATACACCTAGTAATGATGGGTAACTGGTATCATCTCAAATTCACAATTCCTAGTGCCACATAATCCTACTGTGCTGGTACAGACACTTAGTGACCTCGACATCAGTGAACCTGTCTCCAGGACTTCTGTCCTTCCCACTCCTCCTTTCGCACAGGAAAGATGGCCGTCCCTGTGCTTGCTATCACCCACAAACTACTGAAACGTGCCAGGGGAAAGGGGATCCCTGTCCTTGGAGAGGGGTACTGTGTGCTGGGAGCCCCAGAGCTGAGCTGGGATTGGCTGTGAAGCTGTGACAGCAGGGAGGAGTGAGGAACTCGCCTCAATCCCACTAGCAGTACCACCTCTTTTGAAGAGGTGAGGGGTTGCAGGCTAAATAAGTTTAAGTATTGGGAAAGAGAATGAAATTATATCACCTGTCAGAAATACAGCATCTAATGGCTTCTTTACATGGCTGACAGTTGTGCCAGGTAGTATAAAACACTGAAGCAGGAGGACTCCCTGCCTGGAGGACATTACAATACAGGCAGACAGGAGAGGGAAGGGATTCAGCGTACAAGGCAAGTGACAATGATGGTGTGCATACCATGCTCATGTCCCCAGGAACCAACTGAGACTACTGGAATCCTTATACACTTTATTATGTGGATATTAGGAAAATGAAGTTGAAATACTTTTTCACCAACTTGTCTAATTAAAATTGTCTTACTTGTGCTTCCCCTGAAATTAGCAAATTTCAGTCAGCTCTGTGAAGACATTTGTCTAATTATTTTATCTGTTGCAGAAATCCAGATTTATAGGTCTGTCTGTTGACACACCACTTGTATTCACAACAACTCAAACAATCACAATGACGTTGAAGTCAGGAGAGCAACAGAGGTGTCTCCATGAAGTAATTTCTCTTCTATTTTTCTAATGCTTCAGGACTTGCTTGGTTTACAAAGTCCAAACCAGTTTTGTTTCATTCTTTTGCATCCCAACTTCCAAATCATCACAAGATTTTGCTCTCCTGGGAAGACTGACTCACAACCAACTTGCAAAGCTTGGAACACCATTTTTAAAATGGACAAACGAAGAATTAAGAAGGTAGGAAGCAAACACAAACATTAAGGAAGGATGATGAACTACAGTTTGAAGAAAGGACAGCTTCTAACCCAACTCTTCAGGTTGCCTTAACTCTTCCCTTCATGCCTGCTTTTATAATTCCTACATTACAGAAATTACTAAGCTAATTGTTGCACATCAGTGCAAAGCAAGTTGACATTCCCAGGTCTTTTCTTTCTTCTTAACAAGTTTCAACTGGAAAACTATTTTTCTAAAATGCTTTGCTTATTAATGTGATTCACTTCCCCCTCCCCATGACTGGGGTCAACCAGTTTGGCAATGACAGCATGGGGCAGAAATGCAGACATGGGCACATTGTCAATTTGAGGAGTGGGAGAAACCTTCTTCAGCAATTTCACACAAAATGACATTAGGGAATACAAAGTGTCAAAAATTTCCCGTGAAGCCCTGAGAAAATCTGCAAACTAGATGTCTCACACCTCTCTGGCAGATAATAAACACAGAGCATATGGACTCAAGTACTGAATGTTCATGAAAATGAAGTCCTCCATGTTTGAGACCATGCAGAGTTTCTGATGACATGAATGCAGTTTCAGAAAAGATTTACACTGAGGTGTTTGGATAACCAAACAATGGAAATTCAGAAAAGGTTTATTTGTGAGCTGGCTTATTCCTTAATAAATTACAGCATTTCTTTCTTATCTCTTCTTCTGAAGCTGCTGGAATGGCCATTGGTCCTGTTCGATATTGTGTCTTCCCTGCTGTGACCAAATTTGTTAATTTAGGTACTGAAACACTACTTCGCTCGAAGACTACTTCTCAAAAGAAAGCACTGTGATTGATTTTTAACAAAATGTTTTGTGATGCCTCATTTGGGATTTTTATTAGACTTCCTCTGCCCCCACCCCCCCACCACCCCTGAGGTGTGCACATTGTGTGAAGAGGAGATTTCTCTTGTCAATCCAACCTCAGCCTGATTCATTTAGCACTGTCGCAGTCATGCTTTTGCAACTCTGCTGATGGAATCAGGTGGGAGGAGGAGGAGGAGGCTGACTTGGCAAGAGGAACCTTTTGTTTGCACATAAACACCTTGGTGTTATCAGAAGGAAAACAAGGAGTGAGCAGCATGCATCGTACAAAAAAAAATCACAGCATTGTTACTGTTTTCCCCGCTTCTCCTGCAGAACAACTGTCGCTTCACTGCCTCCTCTTCGCTGCTAAACAGCATCTTCACAGCAATCCTAACAATTCCTAACCTGGAGAAATGATACTGGGACACAGGTTGTTCTCAGGAAGGGGCATTAAAACTCGACATAGGAACTAGCTTTGAAGGAAAGAAGTTTTGAAAACACAACCACAAAGACGGGATCTAGACACTCATTACTTTGGCCAGAGTCCAAAAGAGTGCACACCAAGATTTTTTCTGATCATCCTTCTGTCTCTTCAGGTTAGTGTCCAGAGAAGGGGTTTTCATGGCAGAGACCAGATCAGCAGAGAACTTAGCCCAAAGCTGCACACAAAGTACCTGCATTTCTTGAGGCATTGTTCCTTTCTTTGCTGCTGTGGTTTCAGCAAAGGTATGTGAGCGCAGTGCCCACACTGTCCTGCTCACTGAGGCAGAGGCAGTGCTGACCCGGACTGGGACAGAAGGAGCACAGTTGCTCTGCATTGAAATTTCAGGTTTTTTCTCAAATTCAGGTCACTGATTGTTTTGAAGGACCCCAGTTAATTTTTTTTGGGCAAAGCCTTCATGCCCATGCTACAAGGACCTTCAAGACTCAGATCTTTTGCTGGGCACTAAGGAATGCCTCTCCCTGCAGCTTCCCACTGGGCTGGAGGGTCCCACAGCCCTGCACCCTGGCAGCTCCAATGCACACAGGTTTTTGCTGACTGTTCACCTCCACTAAATCCTATTCCTCTACCCAGGACATTCTCACTATGGGGGCAAGGAGAAGAAGACAAAATATTTTGGTTTCTTCTTTTTGCATGATCCTCTGCTTTAGCATGCAGAAAGTTCACACTGGTTTTTTCCAGTCTTTGCCCTTTTTCTTAAGTAATGCTACTCACATGGTTTATGTTTTAAGCCTGGGAAGCAGCAACTTGAATAAAGCAGCATTAACACACTGGATGCACCCTCAGGGTGCACATCCAACCCAGAGTTAACATTTCAGCCGACCCCTTCATCTGACTGTACCCTCTAGTTGCCTCCAGACAACTGAGTCCAACCCTAGCTATGAAAAGTCCTCACCAATATGTCATATTGACCACAAATTCAATCTACCCAGTGGAACGTTAAAGGAGAGACCAGTTAGTGCCTGCTCAAGGTTTTGAAAACAAAGGCTTTCAAACATGAAAAGCATGTCTGCTTCTCCTGTGAAAATCAGTGGTAACTGCTAATCTTGACAATTTAGCTGCAGTGCTAAGAGTAGTATGCGAGGCACTAAAAGGGTGAGAAAAGATTCCTAGAATATCAGAACATAATACCTTCCTTTTGTGTTAACTAACAAAAACTTCATAAATCTTGACACCCTTTGGTGTTTGGAAAACTCTGTGTAAGATCAGATGCTGCTTTCCTGTGTTTAGCTCAACCAACTCTAAGAGTGGAATTCACTCATAAGAGGTGAAGACAGAGAGCAGCACGCCTTGACCAGGTAGTCTGAGTTGGGCTGAACAGCAGGAAATGTTTCTTATTCCATTCTCTGGATGCTCCCTTCCTTTGCTAGAACCCATATGAAATTGGAGAAATGGTACTGGGATATCTTCAGGGTGCTTGCCCCCTCCAGGATTCATTTAACATCTCTGCCAACCTCTTAAAAAGACATAAAAGAGGAGGCAATTTTTAATCTCCTTTCATGGTGTGGTTGCCAACATCACAGGCTAAAGCTGCATCTCCTCAGGAAGAGGGAGCTGAGTGTGTCCATAGCTGCTATTTCCAAATTGGCAGGCATGATGGAGAGGCCTTTTGCTTGCCCTGATAAGGTCATTTGCATAACTCTACCCAACTGGCTTTGCATATATTTTTTCCTCTTCTTTCTCTCTCCACTCTGTAAGTTCTCCATGTGCCAGAGAAGCACTAGGAAAACCTTTATTAGCTAATCCCAATATTAATTCTGTTAAACATTTAGTGATTTATTTTCATGTCTTGTAAAAAGCTGGCATACGTTTTGGTAACACTGTTCTTACATAATGTGAAACAGAAAATTGTGCCGTTAGTGCAAAAAGAATTCTGCTTTCTCTGTATAGGTTCCTTTCACATTCAGTCAAAACAGCTGTGTGTTTTGTGCTTTTAAATAAAAGCCTCCTAAGTACTTTTGTTTTAAAATAAACAATTGACATTCGTTCAAACTAAAAGTAATTCTAAACAAAAGTATAAGTGATATCCATACTTGCATTGTAAAAACTGAGATAAATGCAAAATTGCAAAGCAACCCTCGTAAACACTGGAAAAGAAGATGAATACCAAATTGCATCAATTTAAGTCTTGTTTAAGTAATAATAAATGAGAGCTGCATGGTTTAACTTCTATTCCTGTGAGCAGTTCAAGTGATTTTAGTGGGGTGTCTCACTTGGATAACTGCCATCCAGGAAAAGAAATGGCTGAAAAACCCATCCTTCTCTTAGTCAAATTCTTTCTTAAAAATACACTTTTTCATCTTGGTGTTTGTGTGTGTGTCACCTTAATTCCAAATTTTTTACTCTGGAAAGAACCACGCTGAAATTTGAACTCATTCTGAAGTTCTTCCTAACGAACCCTTGCCTTATTTTTCATGGCAGCTTAAAAATATCAAGTATCTTTAAACCAGTGGGCCTCATGCCCTGGTTGTACATAAAACACATTTATTTCCCTACCTACAGCAGCTCATACTGTAAGGTCCTGGTCCATGTGAAAGGCCAGGAGATGTTAATCCTAATTGAAATCAAATGACCTTCATTATTTAATTCAACAGAGCTGCATTATTACGCTGCATAATTGCAGTGTCTCAGTTGTAGTCATAAACCAGGACCCCGGTGTGCTTGGCCCTGCACAAACAGGAGAGAAATACTATTTTTGTCCAGAGAGTTTCCTTGGATTTAATCTCCATGCAGAGCTATTAAGAGGATGTAGTTTATTGGTATTTTTCCCAAATCCCCAGTTCTTGAAAGCTGAACAAAACAGAAATGATGGGGTAACACCATAGATTTTGCTATAGAAGGCAGTATTTTGGTCTCCACGGGAAGTAATTGAGGAAAAAAGGAAAAACAAGAATTTACAATACTCAGAAGAATGGTGAGACCCTAATGAAGTTTGTTTGAATATACAAAATCAGAAAAAATAAAATGGAATAAATTTGCAATATTCCAAGGCTGGCATTATTCTATTGCATTTAAGATGCATGCTCTCTTTTGTGTTTTCGTTTCATAATGCTTACTGTAATTTCTACTTTGAGTTTTGGGGTAAGATATTTTGGGGTAAGCAAAATTTTCCATAATTGTTGCAAGAACCAATTTGACAACCAGTTTTAAAAGCTCTTTATTTCAACTTCGAATACTTTGGAAAATCAGTAAAAATTTTACATTGTTGACCTCTTCTAAAAAGAATAGGTTTTAAAGACACTACTTTTATAATATTAAAAATTAATGTCAAGAAAATTTATTGACAGACAAGGTCTATTAATGACTTCATTTCTGAACTTCACTATTTATATTTACAAATTATGGGTGTGAATTCTCAGTTTATTAATTTGCCAGTTGGATCATTTCTTTGCAGCCTTGAGCTGTTTCATATTTCTTCACTGCAAATATTTAATAGCCAATCTGTAGTGAACTTGAATTTTCCCAATACTTTATTATGTTTACACACTATATAACAGACTTCCTAGTGAACTATTAGCATTACAAATTATTAAAACAAAATGACATTTTTTTAATGAGCAATACAGTGCTTTCTCCTGCCATTATCCTCTGTACTGACTAAGGTTCACCCCTTTCCTCTCTAACAGTATTTAGTGAAGTCATCCATGCAGCCCCAGAGCCCAAACTTTTCAAGACCCTGCATATGATGTGTTGATGCATATGCAAAGCTTGTGTAAATGAAGGATCAATGTACTCACAGGCAATGTTAATGCTGACATTTCTTCACCTTTAAAACCTTAGGAACTATAATGCAAAATAAATATATTTAGTGTAATTTTCCCCCTTGTTTTTAAAGTATCAGTAGTGGTGAAAAAAAAAAAACACCTAGAAATTCCATCTTGGCATCATAATGAAACCTGCATGGATCAGCAGCAGGAGGGTTGGCCCTTTTACAGCTAACCTACAGACCTTGGCCACTTTTTACTAGAGGGACAACTGACAGCAGCAGGAATATACTGTCATTAGTTATAGGAACCAACACTGCCAGGAGGGCATCAGACACGTTGCCATAACCCTGGCTCATTTCTCCAGCAAGCTGAGCAGCAGAAGGTGTATATGACAGCAGAAGAAAGATGAAGAAAGATCCTCCTAGCTCAACTTCACATCCCTCTCTCTCGAACTCTAACTGTGCCAGTGCGCAGTGCTGATCTCCCTGACCAGCCTCCTTGTTGCAGGCTCCTCCTTCTGCTCCACCCCAAGTTTGAGCTCTTCTCACTGTCGCCTCTGCACAGGCAGACCTCTCTCCCATCCACATGGCCCAGCAGAGGGGTATTGAGGGTACAGGAGAGACTTCCTCTCTTTCTCCAAGTCTGTTCCAGGTCTTAGGGCACTGGACATTTTGAGAGTTCAGCATCGATGCACTGGTCCCTGTCCTGGCAAAGAAATTATCAGCCACAATAGGTAAAAAGCAGAAAACCTATCAAATGCAAGTTCTTACACTGGCAACTGTCTGGAAACCTGAAAAACAACTGAATCAACCACTCACCCCAGAAAATGAGCCTGCAGTTTTTCCCAGATATGTTTGATCCATGGAAACATAGGGACTGATGACTGTGTATAACTCTGAAGCTGCTTCTTTGCTTTTTTCTCAGGAGACCTGAGATCCAGCAGTGCCTCACTCCTGTCTGTCCCACAGCTGAGAAGCAGCACTTGCAATCTGGGGTCACCTTTTAGCCAAGAAATGACAGCCAGCTGGCCAATGTCACCAAGCCAATGGCTGGACCAGCTGGCCAGGCCGCACACATTTATGAGTCAAGTCTGTTAATCAAACCACAACAGTCGCTGGTGGCTGAATGAAGGCTGTACTGAAATTGTACCGTATCAAAAACTAAGAGCTTAAAACACCTGCTTTTCCTAATCTAGGGGGAGTGGACCTAAAGAAGTTCCTTCAGGATTTCATAGTCCCATTTAATTTGCTCTTAACCTCACTATTTAAAATAAGACACACAGAAAAGCAAAGAAGCAAATGACGTGCCTTCACCAGATTCAAGAGGCTGAGCTCTGAAGAAAAACAGGAACATTAAGGTGAAAATGTCTGGAAGATTGTTCCGTTTTCCATCTTTTGGCAAACTGTTGTCATACGTGCCTGAGAGAAATCAACCTACAGAAGAATTACATGCAGACAACAAATGCCATTGTGTAGGCAATATTTAGGCAACAGATCACAAATGGAGATGAGTACTACCAACAACAAGGCTTAAAGAATGTTACTGGGATCCAGGAACTGTGTGAGGAATTGTAAAAATCACTGTGTGGTACAGATGAATTCAGAAGACAGCATGGAATGCTGAGGTATGGTAGGGGCAGAGGGAAAAATTACAAGAGTTGAAAGGGACACTGTGGAGAGCAGAAGAGCAGAGGGTAGACTGATGAGAGGGAAGCTCAGAGTATGGTTGACAGGGCTTGCAGACCTCTGGGCTGACAGACTGACAACTCTGAAGTCCTACACTGAGTTTGACAGAGGAAACGTCAATGGGGGCAGAAAGAAGCACCACCATCACAACATTACATACGAGCAATCTGAGGCACTGCAAGGCTAAAAGGCAAGAGCTGTGGAAGGATGTAGGTCATCTTCAAGTATTTTATTTTATTTGCCCTAGTAGTGCCTAAGGTCCCACCCAACTGTAAAGGCAACATCATGACCATTGACATTGCATGCTTATGAAGAGCTCTCTAGCATCAGGGTGCTTTCCTCAAATAAATTTTGCACTGTCAGCCTTGGACTGATTGAACAGTGTTGCAGTTGAAGTCCAGAGTTCCTAGGACCTCACCAAGCTCCAGCGCTGTCCAGTTCAAAAGAAGAGGTCTCTGATGGAGCCTGGAGTGCCATTCACAACAAGTTATTTGACAGCCAGACCATCCTTTGTGCACCAATACAAGACAAAATCCCAGTAAGTGATACAAAGGGGTTCTCTAGAGACTGCCAAGGTCAGCTATGAGCTCAAAAATTATAATGGTACCTAAAGAGGGGACTCTCCCTCTTTAGGAAAACTGGCAGGAGATAGGCAACATTATGAAAATGTGCTGCTCTCCCATGAGGCAATGACTTTTTTCCTCAACTTGTTGCGAGCTTCAGAGCCATGCCTGGCACCCAGGCACCCAGCTGGACACTTAACTACAGGCTTTCTTCAGAGCCTGAGAAGTGCTGACCTAACTGACAGAGGCCTGGGTTCAGTGCCACCAAGTTACAGTGCCCACAGCCTCCGTGAGGGCTTCAGCAGTCAACAGCAGCTGTGGGTTTTCCAGTGAGTAGTTCCCCTGTCCTATCAGCCCAGATCACTCAAGACAGTGGTTGGCTCTTCCTGCCGCCCAACCTCCCTCAGCAGAAAGCGCCAGGTGACGGCGCTTCCTCAGCGGCTGCGGTTTGTGGCCTCCAGTGTCTCCGTTATCTACCCCCTGCAGCCTCTCCTCTGACAGGAAGCTTCCCCAGAGTTTTCCATCACAGGAAATTTCCTGTGGGGAAGCACTTAGTAAGCAAAGAGTTCCTTGGTACAAAAGAAGAGCGAACATGCACACAGCTGTGAGGAAAAACCCAAATGCTGAAGCAGCAGAGGTGAGAGCATCACGTCACAGTCCAAACTCTGTGAGGAGAACCAAGCTAACTGAAAGGCTTAGAAATTCCCAGGTGAGACCACTGTAGGCAATTTTGGCTCACAACACTGAAGCTCAAATGTCACAGTCAGGTTCTGTTTGACTTCTCTGAAGAGAGTCAACAGCCTTAATGTCACAGTGAACAGAGATCACAAGTCAGGCACCATTTCAGGGGCATTTTCTGTGGCACGTTCCCAGCGAGGTCAATGACTGGTACAGGCAGAGGGCACACAACTGTCCCCACAGATGAAGCTGCAACTGCAGTCTAGGATGAACTGCCAAGTGTCCACATCAAGCTCACTCTGCCATCACCCAATAATGGGTTTGACACCCCATGCATCACAAATTCCCTCTTGTGTAGGATATAATCATGCTCTGTACACATTCTTACAAAAAATGCATTCGTCTCCAGACTGGCCAGTTTCCCTTTTTATAAAATCTGTGCTCCTGGTGTCTTTTTCTCTCTGTCCCCTACTCTTTCTGCCCTTTGAACTACACTCATTTCCTCCTATTATCTAGTTGTCTCTTCCCTTCTTTTTCACTACAGCATTTTATGTTAGCATCCTGTGCCGTTCCTTTTTTGTCTCCTCGCTCCTCTTTCCAGAAGCAGTTCCTCTGCTCCCTGAAAGTATTGTTTCAGAGGGCTGGGGAAAGACATGCACATCTGCTATAAGCTAAAATAAAGATTTATTTTAAATAAAATAATATTTAAAAGACCCACTCAAAAAAATGGTCTTCCATGCTGAAATTTGGGCAATCAACAACAGTTTCTGGCATCACACAGATTTAATACAATATGTAGGACACGGCTTGTTTGGCAATTTGAACTTGTCTGGGAAGTACCCACTGGGAAGCCTCATGCAGGCACACAGGAAAACCCTGCTGGAGAGTACAGGCTGACTAGCAATGTCTCATAAATCCTGCAAGGTACAAGGCCACAGCTGGGTACAAAGTGCAGTTAGCAAGGACACATTTCATTGAAGAGGTCTCCTTCTAGCAGCATCAAACTTTGGGATACTCCCATGTACACGGAGTTAGTCTGGAAGGTGGGCAGGAAGCATGAGCATATGTGACATGAGCAGAGGTGACCTGAAATTCCACACCATTCTTATTTCCTTTGTTTTTGGTTTTGAGAGTAACCATCTGCACACCCACTCTGATTTACCATTTGCTTATGCTGTGGATTTTTAAGTGTCTAGTTCAGGCTCTTCTGAGCTATGTGACTGCAAAAGCCAGTGCCAACTATTTCCCACCCTCTTCTGGTTAATTGCAGCTGTGGTAAAGGGACTTCTGCCAACAGACCCACAATGCTCTGTTCCACAGGAAGTCCTAAGATCTCTTCCTGCACAGGAAATTTCCTGTGGTCCAACAGACATTCCTCTTGGCTTTTATCACTCACATACATTTGTTTTGGCAAATATCTGTTCTTAGGAACAACAAAAAACGGACAGAGAAAAAGCAAACACTGCCACAAAGAAGAAAAGAAAAGGCAGTTATGGTTAGAGTAACAAGCAAGACCAAATTAACCTCTGTCACACATGAAAAAATATGCTAGTAGAGTTGACTTGGGAGGCTTTCACCTTAAGACATTATTCAGAAATAAAGTCTGTTCGATAAACACAGATACAAAGTGTTTTAAGATTCCACTCACAAGTTTTCTTTGCCTTTTAGAACATTTTACGGATGCATTTCCCTTGAAATGTGCTAGGCAGTGTGAAAGGAATTCTGGAGCTTTCCTCTCTTTGCAAACTTCATGTAATTATGGCCCTAGTTCTGATCTTACCACATCATTATCAGCAACGTTAACAGAAGGAAATGCTTAAAAAGAAATGCTTCAGTTATAGTTCGCCAGACACACCCTCCTGCAAATCAAATACTTTCCCAATCCTAAATAATTCCTCATAAGCATAAGAAAGTTGTTATTTTAGAAAGGGAAGAGATTTTTGTTTCAATCTTACAAATTCTTAAAGCTATGAACCCCAGGAGACATTGGATAAGATTTTCAGATGTCCTTCCATGCTTTGAATTAAAGGTATGGGCCATAGGGAACTCCTAGAAGTGCTCAAGAGAGTAAGAGATCTAGATTGCATACACACCCCTGGAAAACCCAAAAGCACCTGTTTGTTACCTTCATTCACCTAAAAAATAAAGTCTAAGAGCAAAAGTTTCAGACTGGAAAATCTTTTTCACTATGAGGACAGCCAAGAGCTGGGACAGGTTGCCCAGAGATTTTATGCAATCTCCATATTTGGAGGCTTAAAATACCCAATCTGATAAAGCACTGAGGGGCTCTGGCCTCAGCACTGACCCTGCTTTTAGCAGGAGGTTGGAGTAGAGACCTCCTAAGGTCCCTTTTGACATGAATTATTCTGTGATCCTAAATCTCTCTGTAAATACAACTCACTACCATTTAAGTTCTAATTTGACACTACTTGAGAGCAGAGTTAACTATCCCAACTAAAAGACAGAACTTTTGAATGAACTTCAGTGAAAATAAAGGGGAATAGATTATATCCTGTAAGCGAGGTTTTTCAAATAATTTTTGAACGCTTGTGATTCCAAACTGTTCTGAAACTCACTTAGCAACTACAGTCCCTTCAGTCCTCCCTACATCAGCTCCTTTTGCTAGGCTTATTCTATCCTGACAGCAGACTAAGGAGAACAGTCAACAGCAGCCTGACATTCCTTCCTGTAGGCTTTTCCTGGCGTTTGTCAGGCTGCACACAGCACAGAATCACAGAAAAAATGAGGCTGGAGGCATCTTAAGGCAACCCCCAAGTCCAACTCCCGATCAAAACACAGCCAACCAGAGCAGGCTGCTGTGGGCCCCATCCAGTTGGGTTTTGAGTAGCTCCAAAGACAGAGACTCCAGAACCATTCTGGGTAGCCTGTTGCAATGTTTGATCATGCTCCCACTAGAGGAGTTTTTCTTCAGTGTAAATGGAATATTTTGTATTTCGGTTTGTGTCCACTGACTCTGCCTTCTTTACTTTTTACCATCAAATATTTATACATACTGACAAGACAGCCCCAAGCATTTTCTTCTTGAAGATAAATAGCTGCAGCTCTCACAGCCTCTCCTTTCATGTTAGATGCTCCAGCCCCTTAATAAACCTCATGGCTCTTCACTGGACTTCCTCCAGTATGTCCATTTCTTACCTGTACTGAGGAGACCAGGACTGGACAAAGCATGGTACAGGCTCCCAGGGCTGAGCAGAGGGAAAGAATCTCCTCTCTCTACCTGCTGGCAAGGCTCTGCCTAGGGCATTCCAGGATTAGCCTAACTGGGAGACTAAGGCAGAAAAAATGATTTATTCCTATGCCACCATTAGAAACATTATATCCTACTATCAAATGTTAGATCAGGCCAATGAAGAGTTCAAACATGCATGTTCAGAGGCAAAGCTTTTCCTTTAGTATTTAAGGAAAACAGATCACTAAGAAAAATTCAACTTTTTTCTTAGAGATGATTTGTTTTAGAGGAGTTGTCTGCAAAAAGAAAAAAAAAGCCCCAAGGCAATGAAAAAACTTCAGAGGTAGCCTTGCTGCAAGACAATGCTTCTTTAGGGAGTCACAAGGGATGGAGTGATGGACTATGCAGGTATCAGCACAGCACATAGACTTCAGCAACCCTCTCACATCAGGGGGATGGCTGAAGATTGCTCCTCAAACACTCAGCCATCCAAGGCAGTAAGGAGAAGTGCCAGAGTTAACCCAGCAGGTACTACAGAAGATGTTTCCCACTTCCAAGGAAGGCAGTGTGACAGAGAACTGTTCTACAGTATAGATTAGGCCATGACACCAAGGACTGCCAGCTGGACACTTATAGCGAGTTTAGTACTTACATTTCTTCTGAACATCTAATAATGCCACGAAAGCTTTAGTGATCCATTTATTATACTTGAGTATACAATTGCACCATTTCCTGGAATGTTTTGCTCTCTGGACCAGATAATTTGTTATGTTGAAAGTGCCAATGTTACACCCTGTCCAGTAAAAGTCATTATCCTTACATATTTTGAAAAATCTGCTGTGGGCATTGTACAATCCATAGAGAACTTGGAATTTTTTACACAGATCATTTGTACATATGCAAGTACCTGGAATTAGTTTTCACTCAGGATTCCAAGACTTTTAGGGACATTTAGATTTGTATTGGGATTTTATTTTCCCCATTACACCTCCCTAAAAATGTGCCTGACTTCTCACTATTTCCATTCTTCTAGCTTTCAGACGCTATTTCCTCATTGGCAGTTACCCATCTTCCTCTCCCATTCTCAGACAGTGAGACATAAAAGCATTGAAACTTAAATACAAGCTTAAACACACCCATCTGCAAGTAAATACAAAGAGAAATCTAGTGCAAAGTAGCACAGGGATGACTGTAGCTTCTGAAGTAGGCACAGAACGTAGTATAAAGAAGAAATACATCAGGT
This sequence comes from Erpornis zantholeuca, assembly GCA_013400515.1. Taxonomy (NCBI): domain Eukaryota; kingdom Metazoa; phylum Chordata; class Aves; order Passeriformes; family Timaliidae; genus Erpornis; species Erpornis zantholeuca. The sequence continues at coordinate 189,529 of VZTN01036605.1, read as the reverse complement.
AGCCAGGATGATCACTGGCTATTTGATCAAGATCCGTCTTTTAAAGCAACAACAAATTTATGCAAATCACCAGCAGCTGACGAAGCAGATGTAGACACACACACACTGAATGACCTCACGAATTCCATCAGCACATGCAGGTGTGACCTGAGAACATGGATGTATTAGGTGCATATCTGATCTCACAGACTAAAATGTGCTGACTGAATGTAGACCTGCTGTGCTCTACATCACAACAAAATCCTTCTCACTTATTTATCAGCTGTTGATAAATGCACGTGCCAGATAACCAATAAGCACGAAGAATTATTGATGTGGTGACCTCATTCAGCACCTTGTTCCCATTTCAGAAAAACAAACCTCATGCTTAGAACAAAGTCCTAAGCTTAATACTAACAACCCTAAGTATTTCTCAGCACAGCCCCTGAATTGGAAGACAGAACAGAAACTGAGACATAATTAAGTGTGCTTAGAGCTGTGAGCAGCGGTCACGTTGCAAGAAGGTCTCTGAGAGTGGAGCACAGTAAATCCTAGGAGATTACAGCCTGCAACCACCAAAATGTGCCTCCTCAGGAAACCATCAGGAAGCAGAGCTGGTAGGATGAAAACACTACAGCTTTTTCTTCTCTGTTCCTAACAGCATTTTGTTAAGTTAAAAACCGTAATGCCCATGTGCCAGAGGATGGGGTTGACTTCAAAAGATGACCAGCACCAGGGATATGGACTCCTGAATTTTGGGTGAGCTTCCTTTGAGAAGCTGCAGAAGACATCCCCAGTGCTATCCAGGTGTGTGATATCTGCCTCTGCATCCAGCTCAGAGGGATGTGACATTATTCACATGGTGTCAGCACCACAAGTCAGAACATTTTGTCTCAATGTTCAAAGTTAAACATGCCCTTGCACATGCAAAGACCACTCATACACACACCAACCAATGTTTTTATAATGCAATGAAACAAGGACCTTGCCTGAATAAAGCAATGTAGCAGTGATTTTCCTGCAGTACACTTAAAAAAAATTTCAAAAAGCAGATGCTGGACGGTTAAATCGTAAAGTAAATCAGTGACACTGAGTTTATTACCACTTGACTTCTGATCCCCATCAGGCTTCTAAAAAAAGTGAAATTGCTCATTCTTCTGAGCAATACCCTTCCAGCTGCAGAGATAAGGTGAAAGGCTTTTGCAGGAGCACAGCAGCAAGTGACTGAAACACTCATTAAGGGACCTTGTCCAGTTGTGTTTATTCTAATTTTCCTTGGGATGACCACAGCTTTCATGAATTTCAGATTAAAAGTATTTCAGAAACCAGGGACAGGAAATAATGAAGATTCAAGGTTTTTGTAAGAGACATGATACAGCCTCATTTGTTTTCTCTTTGTCTTGCATATGTATGGAATTTACAATTTAATACAAAGTTCCTACAAGAGGACAATGAACCACAATCGGTGCCATCTAGGCAAAAGCTGAAGGAGCCTTGGCACATGTGAACATGTTCACAGCACTTCTCTCTGCCTCATACATCCTTTTAAAGCTGAAAACCATGCCTTGCCAGGAAATAAGCTTCAGGGAAAATTGCTTCCTTGTCCTTTTTTTTTCCCTGGCTGCTCTTACATTTGAGTAGAGGCTTCATGCCCATAAATCAGCCATTATTTAAAAAAAAAAAGAAACCACCATAACCAATTAAGTACTAATATCAGGCTGTGGGGAATGTCTCTTCACTGCTTTGGAGAACACAGATGAGATGTACTAGATTCTGCATCTTGCACTATTGGTGCCACCTCTGCACTTTCTACTCACCTGAAGCCTCTGTGGGCTAGCCAGGCTGGCTGAAATTCAGATGCAGCAGCACAAGACTGCATTTGGCTGGGACCCTGTGCATGTTAGCTTACCAGAGTGAAGTTGACATGGGAAAGCCCCCAGGAGTGATGTGAACAAGCACTTCAAAAGGCTCTTTACCTGTACCTCAGGCCAGAGTTTTATGAGCACTTCAGGCTGGTTTAAAGTGGCACTGTCACAATAAATAAGTCCTACCTACTCCCATCTTGTGTTCCAGTTTTCACACAGCTCCCCTGAAACCTTTTAGTACTCAAGTAGCTATACAAACACTGATCAAGGAAACAACCAAGGTAAAAGAACCAAAACACATCTATTTTCTCCCAATATTAGTTTTAACCCAGAGGAATTTCTCAGTCTGAATATTTGAGCAACAGAAAAAGAGATTTTGCCAGCAGCCAGCATGCAGGTGATAATAACAGCCAGAGCAGCACAAGGGCAGGACTGGCATTTTCAGCAGGGGCATTACATGACCCTGGTTTACGGTATTTGGTGGAACTGGAGCCTCTATTTCCCCTTCTCCAAAATGGATAATGGTAATAACATCAATACCCCCTTCCTCTGAGGGACTCTAAAAGTTTTGAAAGTCCCTCAGCAAAAATGGCATTTCAGGATCTTGGTGTGAAAGCATCATCATAATATACACTCACATTTATCAGCAGCCAAACCAAGGGCTACATTAGCAAACAATCCCCAGTGAATGATACTTTGGTCAATGGAACAGAATATTACCAAGGCTTTCATATTGCCTCTGTGCCAGGTATAGACAATTAGCACGTTGTCATGGTCTTCCACTCGTTAAGCCTGAGAAAATACATTCAATACATTCCCTCCAGCATACCACACAATTTATTCATAAAAGAGACTTAATCTCTTAATGGTTGTTTGCTGAAGAGCATCTTGCTGTGTTGAAGAGAATTATGATAACTGATGGTTGGAATCCTTGTACATGTTTTGTTATTATTGTTTTACTGATGATTAAAGTCCTAACTGTGAAGGAAATGCCAGGGGGTGAAGTGACTGAAAAAATGCTGAGTTTTCTAATTTTTTTATTTCTTCAGCTGACAAGTGGATTTTTCCTGGCTTCCCCGCCCCCTTCTGATGCTCTAGCACCCAGTTAAGCTTTCTCTATCACTTTCCATGACATTTCTATATCAGTAGGGAAGTCAGCACCTGGGAAAGCAAGAAGCACAAGCCACCAATAAAGTCTCTATTACGAAGACTAGAGAAGAGCCCCTTTACATGACTTTGCCTCAGCTCTGGGATAACCCTGACACACACAGAGGTCTTTTTGAGCTTTGAGAACCTGTTTTGCTCTCTGATTCCTCCAAGCCTGGCAGATACACTTGAGCTCACAGATACACCTACAGTTTGTTTAATGATAGGGAATGGATGTGCACTGAGAGTTCTTCATGAAGACAGGACAGATAGCATCCATTCACTTAGCAGGAACCTCTGACTCACCATCAAGTGTTTTTTTACAATCACTGGCATGATTTGGACTCAAACCAATTCTCTTCACATTCCCTTGAGCCAGCTTGTTCTCCCTTTTCACTGGCCCCTTTCCCCCATTTTATCCCCTCAGTCTATTCTGTGACTGAAATAAAAATTGATGTTTAGTGGGTCTTTAATGTATGCTACATGGTATTCATACTTGTGAGTTCTGAAGAAGTGAAGATGGTGTGGTGCTGTGCTTCCTTTCAATCAGGAAGATCAAAACCCCCTTTACATCAAACAGTCAAATCAGTGCCTCTTAAAATATATTAAGATTACATTACCTTTCATACTACAGAAAATGCCATGGAAAATACAAAATCTGTTTTTGCGTGCTTGAAGAGAAACATACAACAAAATCCCAATGTCAGAGCTTCCTGAAGTTTCCAGCATATGCATTCACCACTGGAAGTGAAAAACCAAGCCAACTAGTTTTGCTTAGACTTACAGCACCAGAAACCTTTTCCAAAATGCAATCATTGTCTGTTGGTGTTTGCAGACTCTTGTGACCACTTGGGGGATGGACTATGGAGCAGAATTAAGGTGACAACAACACATTCAGTGTCCTAACAATTGCAAATGAGGAAACATTTTGTTTACTCTCTGTGCTCTTCTGAGTTACTGTTGTGTGCTACAGACTTTCCACCCATCCCGTGCTGACTTTGGAAATGCAGATATGCTGGGATAAGGCATTATGGGGCTCTAGCTTTTCTCAGCATTGCTCAGGGCAAAGACACGTTGCTGCATTCAGTCACCCTTCCTCAAATGGCCTTTAAAGGCAAGCCTGTTAGATAAACTTCTATCTGTCAATGCCTTTTGACCCACATTCCCTATTCTTCCATCCTCTTCAGACAGAATTATTGCTAACACACTGGAATAATGGAAAGAGGCACCTTTCATTGGCAGATTTAGACATATTTTCTAGAAATTAATGTGTTTATCCTTGCAAAGGACCTTCTTCTAGGTGGGAAAAGTAAGGAGCATCATGCAATAAATTGTCACAGCCAGTAAAGAATTGCAGAAGGCTTGATAACCTGTAGATCATTAAATACAGCAAATACGACAGTTTTTACCAATAATGAAAGCCTTGGGCAAACTCACGTAAGTGAAGAATGACACATAAACTCTCTGTTTGACAGTCAGATAAAGAAACCACATCTGTCATTCTGCTGAGGAGTCTCACCAGTTGATAATCACCCAATAAAATGTAAGAGTATATTGATTCATTTATATTCATTGACTAAGCCTTCAGAAAAATCAACTACTTCTGCTGGAATAATGTGTTTTGCACACATTTGCAAGTCACATGATGCCAAGTATGTCAGTTTTCTATCCCAGTACAGGTAGCTTATGTCTGGATCCCTGTTTTCCTTTTTTCACAGAGCAGACCAAAGGTCTCATGTGCACCCTCCACTCTCGGTTTCACAGAAAGCACCTCTGAAATTCCCTAACTCCTCATCTAATCCTTTTGCTCATATCAACTCTCTCTCATCATCTCAGTCTGAACTCTAATCCCTTCCACAAATATACATACCTTCAGTCTGCACGGGGCACAGGTTTTTGTGGCAAGTGATAACCAATAGGGAAGTCAATAAATCTCAGGTTTTGCACACATCTCAGGCACTCTCATAAACCTTGACTTGGAAAACTCCACTGAGAACTCCAGATTCGTGTAAGCAGCACATAGGGCTTTAAGGCCACCAGGTTTAGAAGAGACCTCTAAGTGGATCTATAGGAGACTGGGGGAACAATTGACTGACTAAAGACTAGGTAAGTCAAAGTTTGCTGATCTGAAGTTTGCAAAGTGCCTTACTCTGTCTGGATGTTTTAAAATTTACTAAGTACCTTATTCTACTTGAATGTTTTAAAGTTTGCAAGCAAAACTTGTTATTGAGCCTCCTGAGAATTTGGCTGTTTCTCCCATGCACCGCCCAGGGTGAATCCAAGTATCTTCCCCTAAAACCATCGAGTAGGCTGGAGCACTACAGGATCACTCTTCAGAAAGCATCCCCAAATTGAATCCTCTCTACAGTAATCCTGTTTAAAATAGTACCAGCTCCATTAGCTGCTCAGACTGCTCTAGCCATTAATCCTGATGGATGATTCTTCTAGAATCCCACTCCTCCAACAGCTACACATCTGACGTATCCCAGATCAACATGCGCATGGCCATTACTGGTTTTGGTTTTCACTCACACAAAGGCAGAGGTTGGTACTGGATTTTTACTTACCTTAATCACTTAATTATCTTAATTTCTTAAGACTCATCCCTACAATAACCAAGCACCCTTGTAATAATGGAAGCTATAGCACTGAAAGACAAAAATGGTATTCTGCCCTTAGAGGCATAACAGGGCCTGAGGTNGGAAACGCCAGTAAAACAATACAACCTAGTAAAACAATACAACCTAGTAGTTCATTTATGGGAGTGCACCTAGATGTAGTCTGGTGGACTTGAGGTTTCTAGGTAAGAATATATTATTCTATTTTATTTATTTTATTTAAGCACATTGCTGAAAGCTGAAATGTAGATCATTGCTGGGTTGGTGCCTTCATTGCATCTTTCACAGAAATATTTGTGGTGGACTTGGAAATTCTTACTATAACCCAAAGTAGCTGCTGTCACAGGCCATGCAGCTTCCTATGAAAGTACAAAGGAAAACCCTTAAAGCACTAGGAAACACTTTAGACTTCCACTGCACAACTTTAACACCTATAGCAGCATTGTGAGTATCTTCCCTCAGTGCTACTGCTTTAACTGAACGGTAAATGTCAGGCAGCAGCCCTCTGAGCAACCCCTGTGGTTTGGCACTGCACACACACTTAGCCAGGTACTATTCATACCCTCCTGTGTGTTAAGTCAGCGAACAGGGAAGAAGAAAGGTGTATTTATTCTCTCTGTTCCAACAGCTGCAGAGAATGCACGGCCCTTCAATGCTAATGCACCAGTGCTCATGTTTATTTAATAACTCAGATTGTTTCTTGAAACTGTGCAATTCAGCCCATGGAAATTTCCTTGTTTGCCTAATTCTGTCACATTAATTTTGTTGGGGTTAAACTCAAAACAAAATGTTGCAGTATGACAATTTTAAAACTAAAAAATTTCTTATGGTATAAATAGGAGGGGGCNCATGCTCTTCTGAGCATAAGCAACACAATTCCCAGAGTCTTAGACATAACAGTTAAAATGGTGTTTAGAAGTTCTGGCTCATCTGCTCCTAGATTTCCTGGACACTAGTTTACAAACTTGAATTAGTAACAATGAAATACAGAAGTTCTATCCTACAGCTTTTCCCTTTTCTGACCAGAATTTCTCAAACTCTGTCCTTAACCCCTGGACAGAGCTCTTTGCAGGCTGCTGCTCACCAGTAGATAAAGCATTACCCTGATTTTCATGGCAAATCCAACACATCTACTGTCATGCTTCTTGTGTCTCCTTTGTGTTTCTTTTCTTACTCTCTGCATTTTAGGTTGTGGCACTAAGCTGCACACCCTCATTAATGGCAAATAACAGCAATCAGGCTTTGGTTTTACTTATTTTGTTGTATCAGAACAGTTTAGTGTTTTCCAACCAGGGCCATGAATCTGTAGCTGCTAATGATGTAAACAGGCCCACTGAAGATGGGTTAAAAAAAGAAAGAACAAGGAAATGTCAATGACCCGTGCTTTTAAAACACTCTTTCCTTTTCAAATAGTTAATAGAAAAGAGCTGCATCTAACTGGCCATTTTCATTAGTCAGTGGTACGTCACCAACGGCCTTTTCCAGGAAATGTGTAATCCGGGCACTCCCTCAACTCATACTGGATTTAAAAATAATAATAGTTATTTCATATGGCTAGCTTCCTTAGAAAGGAAATTTCCCTAAGAAAAATATCATTTTGTCTTTCTTAGTTTTTCACAGGTATAAGCAATCTTAGTGTCAGTGTGACGAGAGAGATCACATCCCTCATCCCTCCACCTGCTTCAAAAAAGCTGACTACCCATCCTCAAAAACATTTAAACCAGACAGTTATGGTCACATTAGTCTAGCTAGGCAGAGCTGAATCTCTGATGTGAAAAAGAGTCAAGGGAAATGCAAGTGATTATGGTTTTGAGACTGCTGAACTGAAAAGACATTCTGTAAAAAGGACAAGTATTTTCAAATTCTAGTTTGTGGATTTCAGAGAGTCTTTCAAACTATTTCCAAGAAGGCTTTGAAAGATAATTGAAAAAGTAAACCTACTGTCAATACCCCTTGCTTAGTTAAGATACTGCTTGCAAACTGTCCTGGAAAAAAATTAAAAGAGAAGCATTGGGAAAAAATATATGCAAATTACTTAAGACTATGAAGAGTTTGACTTTGCCTATCTCATCTGTACCTTATGCTGAATTTTAATTCAGGTCTTTGTACCATGTTACCCATGCTTTAGTGAAGTGACTTACATGGGGACCCACATCTTTTTTCATCCTTTCCCTTCAAATAATATTTGTTCAAGTACTAAGAGACAAATTTCCTGGAGAAAATTATTACATCCTTCAGCAGGTAAGAAGTTAAACATTTTCATATACAGTCAGCATAGTGATTGAAAATGCCTAAATATGGATTGTGCAAGAGAGGAAACTCAGTGTTCTCCATGCCACTCCACTTTCTCATGGGAAGCAAATGCAGCTGGTGCAGGACAGCCTCTGTTGCCATGTTGAAATTCCATCACGGTGACTGCTTGGGCAACATACCAACCAGCATTGCTGCACACCTCATTCTTCCTCCCTCCAGAACCTATCTCAGCTCCCAGAGCTGCCTGGAAAGCTTTATTTTATTCTAATTTAATAACTCTCTTGACACAAACATATAGATATTTAGAGGAAGTAAAACACAGTTGGAGTGTTTACATTTCTTTCCTGTTAACATTTCTTGCTGCAATAGATATGTGATTGTAAAGTATACTGAGGTGAAAAAGGAAGCATTTCAAATGATCAGGACAAAATCCAGCTGGATAAAACACCAGTTACTGTCCTGACAACCTGTGACTCACAACAGTAGAAGAATCCAAAGAATAGCTACCTTCAAATGATGTTTGGCTTTCCTACTCCTTCCCCAACTTTTCCAACACCAAACCTGCTGAGCTTTCACAAACATAGCACATATTTCATGCTGCACTGTAGGAGAAGCAAATAGTTTAGCAAGAGAAATGCCCACAAATATTTGGTATAAGCAGCCCACAAGCAGAGATTTAGAGTGGTCTGACTCAGTGCAATTTAGAAGATGGAAACTTAGCTTGATCAAAGGAGAACAGAGGTTGAGTGTCAGCCTCCTATGGGCAAGATTGTCTCACAGGGGAAGTCACAGAAATTCCACCAAAGCAGACAAACATATAACAAAATGAACTGTTCTGGAGTAGAGACATGTACTATAGCCCAGCCTTCTAATTTCAAGCAGAAATACAGGCTACATGGAGGGACAGAGCTCAAGTTAAGGCCCTAGAATATCAGCTGCAAGAGTAACGGTATTCTACCTCACCTCTCCAGTCTTTCCTTTGTCCTCCAAGGCCTTGCATTGGTCTTCTACAGATATTCCTATGACAGGAGTAATTGCCTATAATTTATTTAAACTTCATCACTGCTAGTTTTTAGCTGATTAAAGAAATCCCTATCGACCTGCTATTTCCAGAAGTGAAAGGCAAGATTTCCACCTTCTGCCACCCCAGCAACAATGTCTACCCGGAATCTCTGAGCTTTCCACATGGAAGCAGGAACAATACCCTCAGAGATCAGTCTTGCAATCGTGATTTTCACGTCCCTTTTCTACTTCACTTCCTTTCAGCACTCTTTTGATATCATGCCAAGAACAGGCAGTGTGTGCGTTTAAAGCAATAAAAAACCAGCACAAATTAAGTGTCCTCCCACCCACATTTTACTGGAACTCACTATCATGAACCTGAACAGTGATTGGAGTGGCACCTGATTAACAATGCAAACCTCTATGACACACAAAACCTTGGTGAAACTGTTCTGTTTTAAAAGCAGTTCATCACTGTGCTCTCACTCAGATTTCCTACTGGCATGGCTACAGCTGCCACCATCACAGGATGCTACCTGGATTTTACTTCTGAGTAGATTAGAAGTAATTCTGTGCAGTTTTTGCTCAGAACAGAAAGGTGACAGAAATGAGTCCCGTGTTGTCTGGGGGGAGGATGGACTAATGGGAGCTCACAGTTTGGAAGGAAAGGGTGACAAACCCCACAGCTGGTTGAGGCTGTGTCAAGCACACAAAGAGACAAGTGCACATTACCCTAGCCTAAGAAGGAGGCAGGCAATATAGAAAATGCAATGACATTTCTTTAGGTGGAGATAAGCTGATACATTAGCAAGGACAAAAAAGAGGAGCAACTTAGGCAAACGGTATATACTACATTGATTCTAAGCTATCAAGAGGTGGTGACAGCATAAATGTCAGGAGCCCGGCCTTTATCCACTTCAGGGTCCTTTGTATCTGATTTCTGAGGCATGTGAACTATCTTTTCTAGTTTTTCTTTACACAGGCAAAAAACTTACTTTAAAAAATAGAAATAGAACCTCAAATTCTTTCACTGTCATGGAACTCCATCACATGCATTTTTAAGAAAAACTTCCCAAAACTACAGCACTTGATATAAAAAATCCTGCAGTGTTCTGCCAGTGATTTCAGTGTTTCAAAACTCCAAAGAAACTCACTAAGCAATGGAGAGGGATAAGACCTCCTTGGAACAACAAGGCATGTAATGCACACAATTCTGGGGAGTCCTGCAAAGAATTAAAACAGCTTTAACTGCCAGCCAAATAAGAGGCAGGGAATAAAGGCTTTCTCTCCAGGAAGAAAAGAAAATGCTGATGCCACACTTACATCAGTGCATGTCAGATCACTTTGTGGAACTAGGTGTTGTGGGCAGAATCACCCATCAAGTTTACAGACAAGAAAGTTGAGACAAAAAGGTAACACAAAACTCTCACTTGTGTTCCCCCTACCCCTGTGCCATCTGAAATGATATCCTCCATCTGCAGGTATGAGGTATTCGGCAACCCAAGCAGCCTGATCAAAGCTCTTCACCCAGCCCAGCTGAGTTCACAGCTATGGGCACCCCTTAGGGCACAGACACCCACAAGCACTGGCCTTCCCTTTTCCACAGGTCCCAACAGGGCAGAGCAGGAAAATGGCATGAGCTGGTTGGTGACTATTGAAAACAGCTTGAGCTCTCTGGCAATGCCCTCCCTCCATTGTGTCTTGACGGGGATGGAGCAAAGGTCCTTTCTTTCCTCTTATTTAACAGGAAACAGTTATCTGCAACACTTCCTCCCAGATATTTTCATAACCGCACCAAGACATTCCTTACAGGCACTGACTTAGAACTCTGAGGATATCCCTAATTTCTCCTTGCCACAACCACATCAGCAGCAATGGCACCAGTTTTGTGGGCAGCCCCATGCCATTTCTGAGACTTCCACCCAAGGCATTAGCCCTGCTGGCCAGCACAGCAGGGCTTAAACCAGAGCTGACTGCTCTATGGAGGAAGGAGCACACTTAGCAAACACTCCCTGACCTCATGCCCCTGTGCCTGTTGGTTAGAGGGGGCTGCAAAAGATAGATGACAGTGAAGCAAATAGCAGGGGAGGGGGAAAGGAGGAGGAAAGGGAGACCTACAGGGAGGAAGGCTGGGGGGAAGGATATGGTGTACTATGGAGAATCCTGTCAGGATGCAATTTATTTTCATTCTGCGCAGGAGTATAATGGTGCACCGCCTGAGCTCTCTCAATAGCTGTTTTGAAGCGAACCAGGGCTGGTATGTCTTTAATTTATCATTTCATTATGAAATGGTTTCCCTTCCAAGAAGCCTTCAAGTCAGGAAGCTCTGTCTGCCCACACAGGAAATTCCTTTGCAGCAACTTCCCCAAAAAGGAAATTTCCCTCAGAAGTGAGCCCAGCTCATGCCTTTGAGCAGAGCTGTTTGAAGAGGCTCTGGCATGCGAGCCCCGCAAACGCCCCTGCCTGCTTACAGCAGCCAGCACTGCGATCTGCAGCCCTGCCCTTGCACAGAAGACCCCACTGCATCCAGCTCCCTTCTCCCCAGGGACAGCTAGGAGAGTTTGGAGGGCACAAGGCATAGATTTTCTACTAAAAAAAAGTATCTTGAGAGAGAGGCACAGGACACACAGAGCTGTGAACGAGCAGAGGAAGAGGAGGGGGAGCTGCCAAAAAGCTTTGCAAACTATTCTAATCTCCTACTTGAAAATCAGGGGGAAAATTCTACACCCAATCTTAGATCTCTTCCGACGGTATGTCAGAGGCTGCATTCTATCCCTTACATGTACCATGGGTTTTATTTAATGAACTCGAAAACAAAGGAGAAGGGAGGGGAGAATATACAGCGGGAAGGGGGAGAACCACATTTACAAAAAGGAATCTCACAGACATCTTGTGAATCACTAAGTGGGAGAGAGCCAAGAACATCCAGGCCAGAGTGAATAACAACACACGGTATTTTATAAAGCACCTTAGGAAAGGGGATACAGATCAGAAGCACTACCAGTCTCTTTCAGCTAGTTTTAGTTTACCATTTCAAATCACAAATAGTACTGAATAACTTTTTTTAATGACTACACCCAGAAACCCAAACTGTTGTTTGGGGTAAGAGAGGAAGCAGAACTGAAATTCATTTTACACATTTACGTGGATGTGAGAAAGGGCCATAAAAGGCACACAGGTCGAACTGGATCTTGTACTCAACAACAGCAGAAAAATGAAAGCAATCCTTTGAGGGTATATGGGAGAAACAAATGCCAGGGATAACAGAATTGCATATGGGGGTGACTACAATCCACTGGAGGCTTATATGCTATGGAGAGAGGCTCTCCATATTTTCCAGAGTTTCAACTTCAAAATCTGTTTTTCAAGCACTTGGAGCAAACCTGGTCCCTAAAGCCAAAGCTCCAGGAGGTGGCTGCCTGCCCCTCTCTGCCATTCCCCCCCTTACCAGATAGCTTTGCCCTGTTCCCTCGCCAGCTAATTTACATGACTTTTTTTTTCTCTCTTGCTGCCCTTGGCATTACATTCAGCAATCCAGTCAGCTGTTGTGTAAAGAGACTTTTGTCAGAATTGCTCAAAGGCAAATCCCCCCACTTAACTTTTTTCTGTGGCCTCTAGCTGATGAGTTAGTTATCACCTAAAAGAGCCCTCTGGCGTAGCATATGCGTACTGAATATGTATCTGCTTGGATGGCATCCACACTACTGTCAAATCACTGGAGATGGTTATGACATGGGGAAAAATATAAAAACTACCATACTAGAAAAGATCCCCAACCCATCTACCCAAACATCTACAGCAGTGGATATATAAGCAAAAAGTTTAAGGAATAAGGAAACAAGCAGTCTCTACTATAAGATATATTACTTATCTCAGCCTCTGGTAATCTGTGGTTCATGAGCTGTGGCTGCACTCAGTCCACTGTTTCCATACTGACCACATGGCCTATCCCTCTCTCCACAGATTTATCTGGTCCCTTTTAGAGATCCATTCACACTTTCAGCCTCACAAACATATTCCTGCAATGCTTTCTTTCATGTAGTGATGCATCCTCATTCTTGTTTCTTTTAGACATGTAGCCCAATGACTTATCTTGGATCTCTAGATTCTCTGTTCTGTTAGGAACTATGAATAATCATTTCCTGGTCACCTTCTCCATACCAAGTATGATTTCATAGCCACATTATAACTTTCTCCCCCTGAACCTATTCACTTACAAAACTACCTTTTCCTCAAACTGCAGGGTCCTATTTCCCCCTCTAGTTTCCTAGGAATGGGAGGACTGGGGAAGCAGTCTGTTCTAACTAGGTTCCCTAGCACACTAAAAATAACCACATGGATGAGACCGCCACACCAAGAGTGGGACAGAGTTTGAATAAATACAAGGCATTAAGACACCTCCCTAAGAATTCTTGAGTTTTAACAAGCCTGTGTCAGAATTTCAGTAGCCTAACAATTTTGGTGCAAAATTGTGACATCTATTCACAGCTGCTATACAAATTTGAGTCTGGTGACTGATTTTTGACAAATATCTTTCCTTAACTCTACAGTCAAGGGACATTCACAGGTCTTACTGTAAAACCACATGAAAAAGTCATGAGCTACTCACATCAATAATTGTTTTCTGCTGAGCAATCACAACATCCTTCTGAATGAGATTCCCTTGTACTCTGGTCCCATACAAAAAATGGAGAAAAATATCAAAATAAGAATAATTTACTCTCATGCCAATTCTGAATGACACTGGGAACAGTTAATTTAGTAGATGACCATAACTTCAAGTCGTAATGACATGTCAGGCATTTTATTCATATGGAAGATGTCTCTTGCTCTTCCAGTTGTCAGGATCTATTGAAGTGCAAGTGTCCTGATGCTTAAATTATTTAAAACATATGTGTAATTTGTAGCTGGCCAAGAGACATGTTTTGTACAACAAATTAACAAATTATATTTTTAAAGCCTTTATGCTGTTGATGTTATATTGACTTATAAAACTGTGCAGTGAAAATGCTTCCGAGTGGGGACAAGTCATTTCAGGATAAAATTATCAGTGTGAGCTACCTTTATTCACAATAGGTTATAATTCTCTGATTATTTCAGCTTCCCAACTGGTGCCAGGACTGTATGTGGATTAGACTTCACATTAGTACTCTTCAGGAGTGGCTTATGGAATGCAGGCAGTAAAAAAGCATTAAAAACAGCTGATTGAGCCCCATCTGCCATTTTAAGCCAACTTAGAGATTTCAAACATATACAGTACTGCTGACTCTGTACACTTGAACCAGTACAAACGGACTGAAAGACCGTTCAAAGCTATTTCTCTAGATGCAAACAAAGGCCAGCCCTCTTGTGCCTGCTTATTGCTGTAGAGATGTGGGGAGGACAGCACTTCTGAACCTGCTTAGCAGTTCCTGTGACACAAAAGGCACCTTCCACCCACTTCTGCACCCATTTTTCATTTCATCATAGGCAGTAATCTCACAACTCTGCCTAAAAGAAATGGTTGTAACACATTCTAAGAGCTAATTAGCTTCAAAAGAAAAAGGAAAAGTTACAGTCTCTCTGCATAAAACCTAAGTACTCGAGCAAGCCCTCTTTCCACAGGATCTAAATATGTGCATGCACATGGAGATACATGTGTCAGATTAAAAAAAAACAACAAAACTTCTCAGATTTAAAATAAATTTTGATTGTTGACTCTTGTCTGAGTTTCAGTGGAGTTTTTTTTTCTCTCTGCAAATGATGGAGCACCAGAATGACCATTTGCTGGTCAAAATCATTTACAAAGCACTCATCCTCTATAAAACTCTCAAGCTGTGTTCTCAGGGTTATTCTGGACTAGCTAGATTCTCCCAGAACTCTCACAAGAAAATCATAATTATGGAGAACGCACCATAACACCACAGATCCAACCAATTTAAAAGACATCTGGATTTACTTCTGGGTGTTCTGTTGAACTGAATCAGCGCCAAACTTTCTGAGATTCAGCCCTTGCTATTGCACACACTGATAATGGTGTGGCAGGAGGCCAGCAGCAAATACTGACTCCTTTAACAGCCCAGCTGCTTCAGGTCTGCCCATCACAAACACAGCTCAGCTCGCTATCACTGTTACCTCTGCTGTCACTCCCAGTTCCTCTGCTTGTTTTTCATTCTGCATGCTTTCAAAACTGAGAGGGGGTGTAAAAATTGAAGATCTATAAATGTTCCAGCTCTTACAGACTTTTAAGTGCTATCCCTTGTTTCTACTTTGCTGAGCTCCAAGGCTTCAAATCCCACACTAAACATTCTACTGCATGTGGCCCGTTCACCACTACTCCACACCACGCTACATCCATAGGAACATAAAGTGGAAATAGAGAATGAGTCCTGTGAGTTGGTTATGCTCACTTTCAACAAGCGAAAAACCACCAAGGGAGCCGTAGAGCAGTGATGAGACAAGCCCCATGTATTTAATAACAATATTTGTCACCACTGCCTATTAGTATTTAAAGAGCAGTAAAAAACCCAAACCTCTAATAAAAAGATCAAGGTGCCTTAAACAATTACACACCCGGCAACACAGTAATGACTACCCAGAGTAATGAAGCTAAAAGCCCAGAGGTAATAACACTACCAAGGAAGTTTCCAGGGAAGTGAGATACAAAGAAGTATAACACAGAAAAAACAAAAAAAAAGGGAACAAAGAGGTATTTTGTACAGAGGGTTTTTCTGACAAAACGCCTTCACTGTATCACGGAGAGGAAGCGAAAGCCAGCAAAGAAGTTAAAAATTGAAGGAGACAGATTGCTTGGAAGAAATCAGAACAAAAGAGAGACTAGGAAGGAGGAACTTATATACATAAAGAGAGATTTCCCCCACTAGGAAATACAAAAGAACCCACTCAAGTGGCAGAACTGAAATGAGTAACTGGTTTGCGGACCAGCAGGGACCAGGACTACTTCCTTCTGCACTACCGAGAAGAAGGAAGTAGAAAGGGAGAAATTCTAGGTATTGCATAAACCAAACAGGCACAGTCATTCTTTCATCTCTCTTCCCCCAAACACTGGCCAAGTTAAGCAGAAGCACAGTGCAAACCTACAAATTTACTCACACACACACAGCATAAAACTGAGGGAATTGCTGGAAACAATGAGACAACTCCTGTTTATTTCACCAAGTCCAGTAGGTCACTTTTTGTACCAATTGAGTTGTCTCAACAAACCAAGTCTGGCTCAGTACTAACATTTTCACCCAGGACTTGTGAGGTTTTACTCCTGAAGGTCAAGTCCTGGTTTTGCTTTCTGAACCCTCTTCCTTTACCACCACTGCTTTTGTTGCTGGTGCCCAGGGTGGCCAAACCCTGCGCTCTGGAGTCTGTACGGAGGGAGGGTATAAATATCACAGAATGTCTCTGCTGGCTTCAGTTGATGGAAACGTTCTTTAAAGCTCAGCATCAAAGGATTCACTTTATAAGCTGCAAGCCTTGGTTCTTGTGCCAGCAGTGAGTTCTCCCCATAATTAATTAATGCTGTATTAATTGTGCATGTTCCACGGGCCTGTTGAGGAGGCGTGGCAAGGCCTGCACACACAGATCAGCCTTTCTGGTGCAGCCAAGAGAGGAGCACAGGAGACGGGAGGTAAAACCCCTCCGGGTGCCTACAAAGGAATACCATGTAAAGCAATGTGCTCAGGGGCTATGGAGGGGCACGTGCTGAGCCCTGCTGTGTCATTCCAGCAAACAAGGAGCAAGAGGGGCATGGAGGGATCTGCCACCAGCTGCACCCTTGTGCAATCTGCTCGGCTCCAGGCCAGCCGTGAGCGTCCGTCAGCAGCCAAGAGGAGAGGCCCATGGCAGCTGAGTGCCCTAATGGGCAGGATTTGGCCACAAGTCACAAGATCCTGTGAAATCACTGGAAGGAGAAAGGCGGAGGAGGAAAAGGGGGATTATTCCACCTCCTCTCTGCCACTCTGGGCCCCAACGCTCTGCTGGCTGCCGGCACCGAGGAAGTGGCACCATCGCCTTCCCAGGGGCTTTGGCCATGGTTCAACCAGTGCGGTACATCCAGCCCAGTGTGTCCACCTCACTCACCCCCCAGAAAAAACAGGGAGCACTCAGGACAGGAACAAGTGGGAAAAGAGGATGACCCAGCTGCCAATGCCCCCTGTGAAGATGCCCATCCCCAGCTGTGCCTGAGGATTTTGCTGGAGACTCCCATCCATCACAGCTCTGCAGGACATGCCAGCCTACACAGACCCTTCCCTGCTACAGCACAGAAACCAGGGACTAACTAAGGCCCAAGTGCTGGTCAAAATCATTTACAAAGCACTCATCCTCTATAAAACTCTCAAGGCAATGGACATGTATATATTTTCAGCTGTAATCTGAATGACTGCTACAGCTGGCTTGAAATCTAACCTGCAAAGACATTTTCACATTAGCTCTTGGAGCAAATTTATTCATCTCTATAAATTTTTGTGGGGGTAAACAATTATTTGTTTCTCTGTGTGTTTGGTGTTTGCTTTTTAAAGAATAAAAAAAAAGCAGGACTGATAAGGGAAAATTTTAGCAGGAGTCCAAAGTGAAAGGCATGAAATTAAAAATACATGAAATAGAACTGTAAAAAGGGGGAAGATAACGCAGAAAATTCAGAAGCTTTATAAACTAACTGCACAGAATTGTCTCAGCAAGTTACTTTTAGAAAAAAGGAATTTATGTCTAACCATGCATTTGCTACAGCATATCCACAGCAAATGTGAAAAAAATGCATTTGAAGATCACACTACTTATTCTGAGATGACAAAGCACCTTAACAAACTATACATAGAGAAGCACTGAAACATAGGCACAAAGCAAAAGCATTAAGAATTCTGCATAAAGCAGGTAATACTTTGCATAAAGCAGGTAATACTTTCCCTTCCTGAGGGAGGCAAAATGCAATTTATGTTTACCATAGAAAAAGGTGTTTCTTTTCTTTTACAGTGTTGTGAGAAGGATGAGCTAAAAGAAACAGACATCTAAACTTTACAAAATTAAATGTATAAATGCGTATTAAAAATTTTATTTACTGGAAAGCAAATGGGTGCCAAACCTAAGACTTTTATTGTACACTATCCCTTTCTTTCAGTAGTTTGAAATAAAAGCTAAACGGATCTCCCTACATTTTTAAAAAATAAAAAGGTAGCTATTTATAGCTGCATTTATTGGAGCCGTTTCCTTATCAGGAAGTATGTAGCTGGGAATTACTATCTGCCTGCATCGGAAATTCCTTCAGGGATACAAAAACCCAAAAAGGAAATTTCCCTTCAAAAATATTCTGTGGTTTTTTTGCTGTTGGTGGGTTTAAAATAAAATGTCACTGCTCTGACCAGCTCACAGCCCCTTTGGGATGTTTGTTCTGCAAACAAGAAGCTTTAATTCACCTGAGGGAAACATAAAAAAAAATGCTCCTAGAGAACTTGAAGAGGGAGAATGCTGAGAACATAATAAGAAAATAACCCATTTTATCAGGATGCTGAGACAGTGAAAATTCATTACCAGCGCTACAGTATCTACCTCTGAAGTAAGTGTGTTTCTACAGTTCCCAGACCCTCCCGACAACTTCTGTGGCTCAGTTCACATGTTCCCTCTGCACCCTCAGGGGAGTAGGGCTGCATAGTCCAAAAGACAGTGAACTACCACTCTTCCTTAGAGAGGGGGTGGAAAAAGTCCATACGGGTGTACCACACCCTCCTGCACCTCACAGCACCAGGACAGGGCAGAGGCCATGCAGGCCATGGGTAGAATAATGCTTTCCTGCCGGAGAGGTCCGGGTTCTTGCAGACCAAGCTACAAGCAACTCTGGATTTGGATAGTGAATTTCCAGCTACAAAATGCCCCCCAGGAAGCTCTCAAAACAGGAAAAATTTCACTGTCTCCAAAGCAACCCCTATAACCAAGAATTTTGCCACAGAGTCCCTTATCCTTCCTCTCCATTGACTGCAGAACACCCCATACTGTGCCTGTGGACTCTAAAGGCAGGAAGAACGTGCTGGTTAATCATTGGAGACGTTAATTTAATTTTTACTTGTCATGGTATAAGTTAACATTTTCATTTTCTGTTCTATGTAAGTGCCACAAATTTACCTGACCAAACTGCCAGTGCAGAGCAGACACTTTTTTGCAGCAAGATAAAAAAGCATAGGGAGATCAAAACCAGACAGCAGATGGAGTAAATAAAGCAGGGTGCTTCAGGCTATTCCCGGGGTATGACTTCTATGCATAAAAACTCACAAGGAAAGATTTGGAGTTAAGCAAGTTTCCTAATGCTCTGACTCTCAAAAGCCAATCGGTGATTGTTTATTAACTCACAACACCACCAACTATATGCCTATTAAATGTATAACTAACTCATAACTTCTTGAACAAAGATCACTGCTACATTAATAGCACCACGCTAGTCTTGCACAAAACATTTTATATGAGAAGTGAGCACATTCAAATTTATTCATCCCACAGAAGACAGTGCACAAGCATTCCACGAGGCTGGAATGCCTGATGCATAAGTGCTTCACCCTCCCAAGAACCTCTGGAAAATGGTACTAGAAAGAGGCTCTTGGCTGAAGTGTTGGACTGGGCCTCCAAATCTGGAATAATTTTACCAAAAACATCTTCAACAAACTCTAGAATCATTTAGTCCTTCTGCTCCAGCAGAAAAATGGGGAGTTCTAAAGATGCATAAAACTGCATTTAATAGATATTTTACCAGGCTGTATTTGTCAAGCACCAGAAGGAGTAGCAGCACAGGAGAGGAAAGACATAAAAGTACAGCAGAAGGAAGTTCAGCTTCACATAAAGGGCATAAAATAATTGTTTTCTTTCTGTGTGTGTATACACGTGACCTACCACATTAACTCCTGGGACCTCAAAGCTAGAGCAGCTTTCTCCTTAGACACTATATGCCCCTCTCAGTGCTGGACAGAGCTGTTCTCTTCCAAGAGGCAGCAGCTCATCTCTGTTAAAAGATCATGAGGCTATGCGGTTTCTGCAGGGATTTTTACCACACTTGTGTTTTGTTGCAAGGCTCTCACCACACAATCGTTTCTTATTGTGGAGTTGTTAGTCATGGCTTACACGGAGTCTCTTCTGTGTTTTCTTTAGTTGTATGGCTGTTTATGAATGCTGCATTCTTTGTGTTCATTTTATTTCTTACAGAAAAAAACTTTTAAAAGAGCATGGAAGCATTTATAACATAATACAAATGAAAAATTAAACAGACATTTGGGATGGAAAGAGAAAGCGAGCTAATTTTAGGTTCACTGATCTTGACAGTGTCCCTTTAAGAAAAAGCTAAAAATGCTTCAAACCCAGCAATACCATAAATGTCCTGCTGCTTTTGCTTCTTACTGCTCTCCACACTTTCCAGGGGAATTCCACAAGGGATTAAGCTTGAACCCCATATTAAAGTGACACAGCTTCCTTTCCCCTCTGAATAGAGGTGAGCGTGTATTTTGGAGATGTAAAACCTGACAGTGAAGCTTTCCAAAAGGGTAAACGACTGGCTTAGCACCACTGGGACTCCCACACAGCCAGCTCTCTGGATCCTGAAGCACAGGTCTCTTGACCTCCCACATCAGGACTGCTTTGCAAGTTCCCACTGAGGCAGGAAGGATATGATCCCTCCACACGCTTCCACCGGGAACTGTCAGTGCAGGAAACTGCTGTTAACTCTGGGCAACAACCAGGCACACTGGGAAAAATAAAAACCTCTTGATTCCAAAATCTCTCAAGGAGCAGAAACCATCTTACAGCAAGTGAGCACCCTTTACAAGTTTTTCCACACTTAACCTGGATGCTTCTGTCATAGCCACCAGGCAGCAGTAAGGAGTTAACAGATTTAGGGTTCAACTCACTAGATCTTTATAAAAGTGACTACTGAAGTGGCCCTGTGTCACTCCAGTGCAAACCCAGTGACAAGACTGTTTGTTTCCTACAGGTGATGAACAAATAGCATGCCAGAAAAATGCAGAGCAGGATCTTCATGATCCAAAGGCCACAGTGGAATCAGTAATGGGGTTTCACTCTTCCTAGTGCAACACAGTCCACATAAAATAGTAGCATCTATATTGTGCCGTGGCAGAAGAGTGACTCAGACTGGGCTTCCCACCCATCCAAGTTCCCTGTTTGGATGATTTCTTTGAGGCTGGTGTGAGATTCACTGTAAGAAACCCCTGGGATGCAGGGTGGAACAGATGAGTTCAATTCAGCTGAGCAGCTGAGGGTGCCTATGGAACAGCCCACCTTAGGTTAGAGGCAGGCATGATCGGTGCCTCCCCAGCTCACAATTTGCATCCTGCTTGCCCAACAGCTGGACACAGCTCAGAGTCCTGAAGGAACTTTGCTGGGATTAACTAAAGTAATGGTCACTGGGGCTGACAGGATGACCAGCTGGGATTTCCACACTCCAGTTGGCTCTGTCAGTAGACTATTAACAGTTACAAACTGAAAAACCAGGGAGGCACTGCTGGACAGACCCCTCTCTGCATAGCTCCCAATAAAAACATGCAAGAAGAACCTATGGTAGAAGACAAAGATGCAGCATCAAGATTAAATACTGCAATAAGGTGTTAGCAAGCAGTGCCACTGCCAGGCTGAATTTTTTTCTTTTGTACTGGGTTGGTATTGGTTATATGCAAGGTGAAAAGCAGATTAGGAGAAAAGGCAAGAGCAGTAAGAAGGAAGAACAAGGCTTAAGTGGCCATAATGTCAGAGAAGAGCAAAGACAGGCCTAGGAGAAGCCAACCATTTGAGAAAGAGGCCAGTCCAAGTCCCATGAAAATCAGTGGGAATTTAACCACTCATTTCAGCAGGACCAGGATTAGTCTCAGCCACTAATTTGACATTCTGGCCACCTCTCCCAGTTCCTTTGTCATACGAAGCTTTTATTTTATTTTATTTTCCCTGTATGTGCGTCAGTCAGTTTTGTTCCACAAAGATCCTTCCAAAGCAAATATTTTTATTACTTGCTGCTCTAAATGTGGCTTAGGGTAAAGGGCTTATTTTCCCATCTCACTACATACTTTCAGCTCAGTGCATTGAATATTCTAGTAACTAAACAACAATATGCTTAATGCTTCAAAGTGGCTTTCCAGCTGCTAGCCCAAATTGTAGAATAATTAACAGGTGCCAAAGGATTAATAAAAGGAGTAGCATAATTAATAGACACTATACAGAAAAAAATGAATCCTTGGCAATCTTGAGAGTGTTGTTGTTTCCTCCTCCTTCTCTTAATTGTTTCCTGCATTCCTTTATTAAGAAAAAAAAAAGAAAACTAGTGCCCTTAAAACACACATGATAGACATAAGCATCAACATGTGATCAGAAGAAAGAAACTGACAACAAACTGCCTTCAGGTCTAATAAATGCCTTAAAAAACTGCCCAACTACCTGTCCCACCCTACTCCTCATGTCCACACAGAACTTTACTGCGGTATGTGGTACAGCTAAGATCACAAAGATGCCAAAGCAATACTGAATCACTGGACTAGTTCCCAGCAAATCAGAGTATCAATAACACAAACAACCATGCAGAAAGATTCCTATAAAATGCTCACTAAAAACTTAAAGGCCTTTAATATAATCATTGCAGAAAACTAAACAAACTTTCTTTCTGTCCTTAATGAGGGAAGTAGAACAGACAGTAACAAGGGACATTGAGATACTGAAAATAAAAAATGTGATCTCAATAGCTGTATGTGACCAGGTCTACATTCTATGAAGTGTATCCAAATCAACTGTGACCTGGAACTTGGCACGCACTGGAAAACCAAAGACCCCAAGACTACATTGGAAACAAAAAGCACTCAAATGATTTTACAAATAGGTCTTTAGCTTTCCCTACCACCACAAGGCCCCAAAAGTGAGTGGAGTCAAGACAACACCGCAGTCCCAAAGCAAAGTTCTCCCCTATGAGGTGATGCGTGTACTGTGACATCACGAGTGTATCACTGCACTCTGAACATCAGTGCAGACTGTTGGGGGTTCAGAAAAAAAGGCAACAGCAAGAAAAATTAGTTGTTGCCAAGAATAATTGCTTTGTGTGCACAGAAAGGTAGGTGCAGTGTGTCTTACTGTGACAATGGGCTGCAGATATGTGAAGGACAACAACCTTAAGAAGAGTAATTTGTTCAGAGGAACAAATGAACTTGTTTTCATGTTTGTATCAACAGAAAACTCTGAAATCTTTGCCCATGGGATCTCTCTCCTTAAACAAACACACACAAGTTCCCAAGAGAAGATGCCCTTCAGAGATAAAAATCAAACTGTACAAATCAACATAAGTGTCCAAGGGGGAATGATGTTGCACAGAATCAGAGTGTGCAACAAGTCCTTTCTCAGCACTGAGATTTCTTCTGTCTCTCTTGTTGAAGAAGTTTTATGTTGAAGGAAACAAAAGAAAACCATGAAGCCTGTATATTTACAGTTGCTGTTTTAGCAGGCAAACCACCTTATTTTAATTCTGTGTATTACAAGAAAGTAAAAAGCTATTTTCTCCCTAATTCAGAGCATATTAATAGACACAGGGAAGGGTTCTCATATCCATTTCTTAGATGCTAGTACCAAGAGCTTTTTACTACAAGGTATTGGCCATAGCATAAATAAGAAGCTAATGACATTTTACCTGATGAGACAGAGATGAGCTTTAATAGAAATGAAATAAAAAAAAATACAGACCCTGACCAAAAAACCTCACTAACTTTCTCTGTGGCAAAGTAGAGTGTCTCCCCAGACACAGGGGGTATGTAAATAGTTACGGAGGACTTCCACCTATCTCTACATTTTTCATTATCACAGTGCCTTGGCAGTTTCTGTGTTGTTTTTCAAAATATTTAAGAGCTTTGCAGTCATGGGGTTTTTTCATTTTACAGTGGGGGAGCTAAAACAGGGTGTCCAATATCCCAGAAGGCACCAAGGGCAGCACCTTGTGTGCAAGCTGAACTTCAGTTCTTCTCTTCAGTCCTCAGTAAAAAATGCCAAACACTCCTATCTGACATTAGTGTAGTCTAATCATCATATATGATGATTATATATGCTGCAAAGCTGCCATGGCAGACACAGCAGGGACAAAGAGCAGCTGTTTTCTGACTACATAGTTGAAATGTAGGAAAGTATATTCCCCAGCTTCCTGCTGGTATTTTGTTGACAATGCCCCCAATACTCTGCTCCTACTGGATGTTAGACAGACAAGTATGTTTAAAAGTATGGGTCAAAAGTCCCTTAGAGAGAAGTGCAGCACCAGAGAAAGATATGTTTTATGCAGAAATTATTCTTACAATCCCAGAGATTTAAAGTTAAGACTGATTACACTGCATTTCTATACAATAGGCTGGCTGGGGAGAGAGCAGCTACTTAAGTCATGACAGGCTGTGTGAGAAGGGAAAGTGCCTTCACATTACCCCCAGAAAAAGGTGTTTGTATATATGATTTTAGCTCTGTTGACCAAAGAGAAGGAAGCTTGTAGCAAAGAGGGATCTGCATTCCACCCTTCCAAACTGCACTTCTCCCTTTTCCAGTCTCTGGATAAAATCAGCTCAGCCTACCTGAGGCTCATTTGCTCACTAAGCAGTGAGAAATAATTTATTACACCAAAGGAAATTGTTCTACTTATTGTCCTGATACTATTGCTGTTGGTGCTTTCCAAGTGCTCTGGAACATTAGAAACAGTAAAATTTCTTATCAGAAGGCATAAAACTGCCAGAATCCAGAGAGTACTCTACATGTTCCATGTGAAATGTTTGTCTCTAGGTGTCTCTTTGGGCCAACTGCTCTTTTCAGCTGCACCTACAGCACAGGTACATGAAGATGTGTGGGTTGGGACTGAACCCTGCCTTGATTTTGTTGAACACCATCAGAATGTCATGGAAACAGAAGGAGTGGAGGCCTGACAATCTACAGGCTCTGTGTGTGTGAGGGGAGGACTTTATCACATCTCCCTGTTGCACTGGAATAAGTGAGGGTTGAAAGAAGTTATTATGCTCCACCTCATCAACAGAAACCACTGTAGGGATGGAACCAAACAAAATCTCAGACCTAGAAAATTCTTGCACTTTGCAGATCTAAACCCAACCTTCATACACAGAACCACAGCCTGAACTAGAAATTAGTTACTTTGTCTGAGTTCTGAGGGAGTTTGGATTTAAGATCAAAACTGTACCTCAGACGCATCTCTAGAAATTAACAAATAAACAAAAAATAAATGAGAGGAGTCTGTGCAGGAACTGAAGAACCCTGCATTAATACCTCTTAAAACCTCAAGACACAAAATCCAAGAGGTGCTGAGTTATTTCTATACATGGTATTAGCAAGACTACTCCTGGATTATCATCTTCAGTTCTGTTGTCCTCACTTTAAGAAGGCTATCTGAAGCGGGAGACAGTTCACAGAGGTGAAATAAACAGAATTTGAAATCTGAAAGCGTAACAGGAAGACTGACAGCCTTAAGAACCTCTCTTCATATCCAGTTTAGCCAAGAAAAGGTTAAGAAGTGACTATCTAAAAGCACCTATATCAGGAGGAGTCTTTCGGCAATATTTAGCAGGAAAGGCGATAATGAGATGTAATAGTTGGAAACTGAAGCTTGACTAATTCAAACTATAAATAGGGCACTTAAAAAAAAAGGCAAATAAGGAGATAATTAAGCATTAAAAGAACATCTAGAGACCTTATATCCTCCTGATCACTTAAGTTTTTTACGTGAAGAGCAGAAATCCTTCTGCACATGTTGTAGCTCAGTTACTGGACCTAAACACAGCAGTTACTGTGATGGCTGCTCCTGGCCTAGCTATGAATCTATGTACTTTAAAACCAGTGGTTTTAATAGTGTTCGGGTCTGTTGGCTGACAACAGTGTTTTGTGTCAATATTGACTGCATAGTGAACTACAGAATACTACACTGCCATTGACTACAATTAGTAAGGCTATGTAAATGTGTTCCATGTTGTTTGTGACCTCAGACACTAACTTTATGGAAGGGTATTTCACAGGTATTTCACGATTAATCATCTGTGCTTTTACACTGCAACAAGTCAGACTGGTGTGGAAATACTAAAGGGAAAGAAACCTTGCAAGTTTAAAAATGCGCCAACCAAAAGAACAGAAAAACCAAAACAAAAGTCAAGGTGAAAGGTTGGACCACATCCTAAAAATACTGTGAAAGATGTCTTCACTGAGAGGAAGCTTTATAAATTCTACACTATCCAGCATGCTGGCTAACTGATGGGAAGGAAGCAGGTACAATGTGTACCACCATCAAGAATCTCTGCCTTCCTGCCTTACACATCTGCCAGACACAGTGGGGAGGGCAGTAAGTAACTGGAAAGCCAGCTGTGATCCTGGCTGTGGAGTGGACAGACAGTGGCTTCCACAGCAGAGGAAAACAGTACCAACTACTGCAATGAGGAAAAACCCCCAAGATCTGGGGATGAACAGCACCAGCAGGGAAAAGAATTGCTGGAGAAAAACTACTTCTGTGTTGGGCCTTTTTCATGAGTACTTTGGGCAAAGCATAGAAATGCCCTGTAAATGTGGGAGCCAAGTCCTCCCTGGGCCAGGGCAACAGCTGAGCAGCCACACACAAGGGTAAGCTGGGTCTAGAAGCACATGGATGCTCGGGCAGGGACCAGGCACGGTCAGAAACACTGCAGCACCAGCTCCCATTCCCAGCAGGAAGCACAGAAGAGGTACAACCTGGGCCATGCATGACATGTGGGACACAGCATGGGAGTGAGTGACTGTGGGACAGAGTAACTCAGTGGCCAGCAAGAGAGTGAGCATAGGACTACAGAAATGCTTGAAACACAGTTTGCATCCAGAAAAGGAGTGTTTGTGGAAGACACCCGAGGACAGGAATGACAGTGTCTTGTGATAAACATGGACTTCCCCCTATTCCCCCCACAATATCCAAACCTGTTTGTCAGAGGGCAAAGCACAAAGTTTTATTTGCTCCTGGCCCTCTTGTCCATTGTTGCTCAAGTAACCCAGGAATGTAACACCTGACAAAAGTTTACTTAAAACATCCTTATTTCCATCAGAACTGCTTCCCCTCCAAAAAGGAAAATTCCACGCTTCTTGTCCCCATCCTAATTCATCTCTCACTGGCCAACAGTCCTTGGCCTTTCCTATTTGTCAAACACTGAATCATCTCAGCAAGGAAGTACCTGGATTTCACCTTGCCCCCAGCTCCAGTTTTTGTTCCAATGTCAGTGATATGGCCTTTCTCCTTTGCAGCATCCTTTTGTGCACAGCTAAGCTCATTCCTCCTCCTTTCCCACTGCCTCTGTCAGCACTCATGCTCTACATTAGAGAGCCTGGGCATCACAAGTATTTGAGACCCCTCAGAACCTGAAAATAGCCACACCACAAGCACATTCCACCTGCCACAGCTGGTGAAACTCTGAGCTTGTGTCGCAGCACGTAACTGAGCAATTCCAATAAAGTGGAAGGAAACACAGCACTTCCCGTCAAAATAAACCCTCCATATTTGTGCCTGTCATGAGAAACAGGCCAAATGCTTGACAACGGGTGCAGGAGATGGAAGGGGATATTCGGCATACTGTATTTAAGAGTAATTCTCTTTAGTTAAAAACAATAGCTAGGAAAACCAAACCAGCTAGGGCTCATTAAAAAAAAAAAAAAAGTATAAAGCCAGGGACTTCCCTGCTCCTGTCCATAAAACCAGAAATAACTCCTCACCCCGCCCCGCCCCCTCCTCAGTCCAAGAACTTAAGCAGCCTCGTGCTGACACTCACGCAGGTGTGCTGGCAGTCTGATGGTGTCTTCCTCCATCCTGATCGCTTGAGGCACTGGGACATGTAGTGGTGACGAGGTGTAATTTGGTACCGGGCTCGCTGGAGGTGTGTACGAAATTCTCTCCTGCTGTTAAAAGAAAGTGGGGGGGGGGGAGGGAGAAAAAGAGAGAGGACAACGTGAACTTTGGAACAGAGGTGTGAAACCATGGCAGAGAAGGGGGAAGTGGGTGGAAGGAAGGAAGTGTGTGCCTGATGATGTGAGCAGCACTAGTGATGCACCAGCTGCCCAGGGAGCCACAGAGCACACACAGAACACTGGTGGCCAGCGCTGCCCAGTGCTGCAGGGGGGCCAAGCACCTTTTAGGGTGGTGGGTTTAATTTTCAAAAGGTGCATGAAGTTTCTAAGGGTCTTCTCAGAAATTTGCCAAGGGAGGAAAGAGGAAGTGAAATTCAAGTGGAGAGACTCCAAGGGTTTTATGTCAGTGAAAATCTGACAGCACCTCCATGATACATGCCTGAAGTGCCAAAAGCACTTAATCTTACACTAACAAATCAGTCATGATCTGAACAAGGTAAATGTTTAGCACTATACTCCTTCCTACCATTTTAAAGACATTAATCAATAACTTCTGTCATTGCTGCAGAAAAATACATCACTAAAGACTATTGTATTTACCATCAAGTGACATAGTACTTTTGCTCTGACTAACTGAATTACTATTGCCTTCTTTGAAGTAGTTTAACTTGCAACCAAATACAGTCAAATAGAGTTAAAGGGCAATTTATATATGTTGTATTAGTTTCATAATTGTCACAGTCAGGTTTTTGCTTATGAAAATGCCTGACAAGAAATCTAAGACTGAAACTTCATGCAACCTGATGAGAAAATTCTTCTATATTATAAGCCTCCAATCATGTACTCCAGTCATAGTACAGAATACACCCATGCATATATATTTACCCACTATAAATAAACATAGCCACAATTTTACAGGAACATAATAAAAACCATTATCATATGATTCCTGTAAGGCAGTACACGTTATTCTCCAGAACCATGCTACTGACATGTAATAATGCCAGTGCAAACAGTATGGATTTACATCCCTGTATATACAGAAGGAGAAAGAGCTACTGTAATTTCTGAGCATTTGCAGGACAGTACAAGTGCAGCCTCTCACCGTGACCTCCATCTCTGGCAAATGGAAAAGACAAATTTGGTGCTGAACCAAGAGAAGGTAATTGCTTCCATGACAAACCACAGCATTATCACAGCTGTGAGACAGGAAAACAGACTGAAGCTGACAGAGGCACCTGCAGAATGTAATGTTAGCACCCTTATCACCAAAGGGAAGGGGAGGTTTGCAAAAACCTTAGGCAGATTAGGTGACATGTCCAAAAATAAGTGAGACACTTAGAAAGTCTTGCAGCCACCACTTCAAAGCAAGCCCAGTTCATTTTTTCGCAAGGTACTCTTTCCTACAGAACCAGAAATTTAGCCTCAGCATCAGGAGTCCCCCCACAACACCCTATAACCACACACCAGAGAAGACTGACAGCATGTGGAGAATAAACTACTATAGGTTTAGATAGAATGAGAAGACAGGCCTGTTTCCCTCCACCATCACTTTGCTATTTCTGCAAGTATGGCTTCTGTGGCTGTCAGCTCAGTACTTTTTAAGGATAAATTGTTCAATCTTATGTTCCTGTCTCCCACAAACTCAGTTTCCTTCTATTCATCATGTCCAGGTAACAGCAACCCATTAGCTGGCACGAATTCAGTTTTTTTGTAGTTACCAAATGGGGATGTTCATTGTGACGTGATGAAAGACTCACCTGTGGAGCTACAAGATATTATTCTGTTTTCAGCTTACCCAACTCCTTCTTCCCCAACCCAAACCTGCTGACTCTGTGCTTCCCGTTCCAGAGGTGCGCCTCTCCGTGCCCGTCCGCACCTCTCACCCTGGTGCACAGCACCCCTGGAGGGGAGGGAGACCAGGCACTTCCCAGCACTTCCTGCTGCGATCCACAGCGCAGATAATTGAACCACACTGCAGCTGCTCTCTTTGTTCATGGAGATATTTATAAAAAGAGGAACACTTCTGAAACACAGCCACACAGATGCCTGCCTCTGCAAACAGTCACTAGAGGATAGGTGGGAGACCTGAAGACCTTTTCCTCCCTACTGAAGAATGCAGGATACAGTCCAAGCTCAGGTCACATTTGATGCTCACTGAATCACCACTGCAAAGACAAAGTGGCTTCAAAGGCTCTCCTCACTGCCCAAGAGCAGGTGGAAAATGAAATTAAATCCAGAACCCAGCCACTTCCCTCAAGACCCAGGAGGTGCTGTATTAAACTAAGACTATGCTTTCAGTATGTGCTGCCTTTACTGATCAATCTACTAAAGGCATACCATAACTCAATTTATACCATGACAGCTTCATTGAGATTTATTGTTATAAACAAATGCATTTGATTCATTGTTTCCTAGTATTCATAAGGACAGGACAGCCAAAAACAAACAAGATATGGAACTGCAGTTACTTTTCCCACACATCTTGGATGTCCACAGTACTGTGTGAATTACTATTTGCAAAAGTCATTTTACAAGGCAAGAATGGGAGTTAGCCATCCAACTCCTATTAGTGCCTTTGAAATGCCCTCTCTTGCTAATCCTGCATTTTTCTGTCAGCACCTTTAGCCTAAATATCAAAGCAATTTACAGACATTAGGTAAGTCTTTTTCTTTTTATTAGACACACAGACAACCTGAGTTACAGCAAGAGCAAAGCTCAAATGAGCTAAGTAATTTCAGAGTTAAGCCATCTTAAAAAAGGACAGCATGTGCCTCCCAAGGGCAATACATTTAACAATTGCATGCTGAAAGAGCTGCCCTTGTAACTGTCCTGAACAGATTTCCAAAAGGTGTGGAATGGTAATGGCACAGAGAGGTCAAGACACTGGGCTTGTGGAAAGACTTAGCTTAATCCCTGTTTGCAGCACGGGGCAGTAACATGGCTGGCAGCAGAACTGCAAACACCAGTCTAGTCCTGTAACCTGGCCCTGCTCTGTGCTCAGCCACACGCAGTGCCCAGCCTGCACAGCCAATGCACAAGGTCACAGGTGCTCCTCCAGACTTTCTGAGGCTTTTTAGAGTCACGTTTCCAGGAGGTACCTGTTGTGCTCACACCACCGAGAATGTATTGCATTAATCTTCACAACTCCAGAACTGCCCAGTGCTTCTCTCTGTGGGATCCACCAAACAAAAACATGGCTGGTGTCTCATGTTTCTAAGGTTATGCACCCAGACACTCTGCTACTAGCAATTTTTCTGAAAGCATTTCCTAACTAGTCAAGTTTAATATTTCCCTTTGTATTAAGGCCAAGAATGGTAGGCTTGTTCAAGCCACAGCTTGGGAAGGATAGGTAGTGCTGGTACAACCTGCATGAACCGTGCGTGTCGAGCAAACAGCCTTGCTGTAGCTCAATCTACTGGTAAAAGAAACTACATCAATAAACATTTGATGTGGTCCTTTGAGATTTTTGGTGATGAGTGCTAGGAAAGAGCTTGGTACTACGACATTCCATATTTGCCACCTGCCTGGGGACTCTATAAACATCTAAACCTACAAGTGACCGAATGCTCAACCCCAAACAATTACCAGCTAAGAAATTTCAAAATAGCAACTCCCAAGCATTTTGCCAGTAGCCACAAAGGAGTGACTAAAACAGATGGCATATTGCTCACTGCCATCATTTTTGATCAGTTTCTCCAGCTCACAGGGAGTCAAGAAAGTTTCACCATGAAATTTCAGGTTGCTTACAGTAATTGAAGAGCTCCATGAAGTCAATTTTTACAGAAGGCCCTCCCTAGGGTTTACGCTGGTCACCGGTGTTCCAAGAGTGCCATCTGGGCAACCAGGCAGGTCTGCTGAGAGTAGGACATGCTTTCACCTGCCTGATTGAGCAGAGACAGGCTGAAACGCATGGCTAAAAATCAAGAGAATCTAAGGGTTCTTTCTCTTTACTAAATATTCAGCTGCTGAGAATGCCATAGATCAAACCATCCTGTCTAAATCAAAAGCTAAACTGACATGCAGTAGGCATATATGTAATAGCTGAGTAGACTCCCAAAGCCATCGAAGCACACAGTGAAGAACTGGGGTACATTCTTTACTGACAAAATCTACCAGAAACAGAATTCTCTCTGTCAGGACCACAAATAATTCATATAGCTAAAATAAAAATATTAATTAAAAAAAATCAAAGTATCAAAATTAAATTTAAAAGAAGTCTAACAGTTGAGGATGAGGGAGGCTGCAAATATAAATAGCTTCAGGGGTTTGATATAATTGCACCCTTCTGAACTCCAAAGCTACAGCCTTGTAATCTGATGGGTCTTTTTGTCCCTTTACTAAGTTCACTCAGATGGTAGGCACAAAGAACATACATGTTTTTGTAGAAATGAAAATAAAATATGTAAGAAAGTCTGCTAAGCAAGCTCTTATGTTGTCCCAATGACATCATTATGTCAGTAGCTGGATAGGTGGTATAGTAAAACTACCATTTTTAATTGATAAAGCAAAGAAATGTATTACCTATGCAGCAGTTTTTGGGAAACCAAAACAGCCAGTGTGGTCTGCAAATACCTCATGCTGGACAGAAAAGGCAGCTGATCTAATCACTGCATAAAAACTTTCTCCTATACTGCACATAATGATACCACATAGAAAGAAATTAACTGAGAGTGAAAGCTGACACAGGACACTGGTGTACTTGTGCCATGAAATGAAAAGACAGGCCAAGGGACAGGGGAAAACAGGAGATTCAAGTAAGTTAAGCCTTAGGGAAGCGAGTCAGGAGAAGAGGAAAGGGAAGGAAGACAGATGCTCTGTTCACCAGTGGTTTGTATGCAATACCACAGCTGCACATTAAAGTCCAGAAGACCACTATGAGATGAGTTACATGGTCTAACACAGAGGGCAAGAAGAAATCAGAGCTCCTAATGGCCCGTATAGCACATTTAGGTACTTTGGTCAATGTTATAGTTTTCCTACTCCAACTTCTGCCAGGGACAAAGGCTCAGGCTCCAAAAACAGCCAACTAGAGTTCTGCAGCAACAGGGTATGAATTCAACTCTCCACTTCCCCCAGCTGCTGTCATCTTCTTAATTTCCACGGCAGACAGCTAATTTTTGATCCCATTAATACAGCAATTCACGTCAAATTTATAGCAGCATAATCAGCACACTATCAGTAATTAGAGAAATTAAAACAAATACATCTCTCTGGAATGGACCTTATGCAAAGCAGCACTGGGGAAAGATTAACATCTCATTTCCTGGGCAGAGCGCTGAGATTGTGTCAGTAACCTTTGCAATTTTGTGAAGTTCAGTCCCTCCCTAACTCCTCCCTCCAGCCTGTCCTCCCTGCTCAGGGACAGGTGATGGCTCTCCTCTCATGCCTCAATCCTTACTCAAGCAAATAAAAAACGAACACAGAGGTGCAATGGTTCATCACAAAAGGAAGGGGAAGGAGATAGTGGAGAAGTTCATGCTTCTCCCATAGTGATTACAGCCACTGTCCTAATTAAATTAAAACTGTACAGACAGCAGTATCAATGCACTCAAGTGCTACAAAAAGGCAGCTTGAGGAGGTCAATGTTGTCATTGAAAGTGCCATGATACGGTTGCATTATTGTATAAGCTCTCCAAAATATTTCAAATTAGCAAGTATCGAAGAAGCAAAAAACTAGCTGAACTACATGTTCAAAAAGTATTTCTTTGCTGCTAATATGGGGCAATAGAGAATAGAACAGGCTGTGAGGAGATAGTATCACATAAAACTAGAGGATAAAACTAAGGCAAAAAGCTCAGTATGATTCATTAAAGGATCAGTCATTTATATGTATAAGGAAGAATTTTAACTGTAGCTATCCTAGCTAGGTAGCAGAAAATACATGAGAGGTAGATTCTGGTTCAGAATTTGGGAGTGGAATCATCATACTCCAAATGGGAGTAAAGCCTAATCTATCCATCCACCCTTCTGCAGCAAGACTCCAAGAAGAGGCAGTAAAGCTGGGACTTGGCCCCCCTGACCTACTACTTCAAGGCAGAAGTCAAACACAGATTCAACTGCCTGACATTAAGAAACTATCTGCCCCCAGCCCTTTTCTATATGCAACTCCAAAATTTGCATTATGGGATTGTCACTGCCAACACTCCTCTGAAGAACTTGCCACTGACCTTTGTTTAAGGAGGGCATGGAGAAAGGTGGGCCACTCCTGTGACCCACAAGGGTCCCTTTGGCATCTATGTCACAATCTTTTAGTACACTCACTCCACACAAAGCACCACAGAAGGCTCAAGAGAGACAGTTAACTGCACAGCCAAGAAAAAAAAATCCCACATGAGGCTTTGAAGTACTGTGGCCAGCAAGCAAGCAGCAGGAAAGCAAGGAAAGCAACAGAGAACTTTCCAGGCTTAAATGCACATCAGAGATATTTCACTGCACTTTTTGTGTTCTCTTTTCTAAAACAGGCAGGGCTGGGGAGCCTCATCTCTGTAACATACGGTGGTTGTACAACCCTGCCTGTGTGCGTGGGAATTAACACCCCGAACACTCTTACTGCAGTCATGTGCTCTTTTCAGGGCAAGATTCCTGGAGGCCATGAAACTGAGATGGGAAGACTAAGGGGAAACATGGTGTACAGGGAGCTGCCTCTCATGTGTTATGGGAAAACTCCTCTTCTGCATCTCAGGGCTGGCATGGCACAACTGTATTTACTTGGTTGCATTATTGAGCTGTCAAAGTCGCAATGTTACTATGCATTCAAACACATATCCAAGGACAATCATCAGTTCTGATCTTCCTACCATGGATGTGCACTGCTTTCTGAACATTTCTGCTGAAGCTGCAATTACTGTGAACAGGATCCTTCACATCAGAGGATATCAAATATTTACACAGCACAAATCACAGGTCAGAACTGTCACACGGACAAGGTCAACTCATTCACTGTCCTGAGATATCTAACTGCCCATCAATTAAGTAGTGGAAAAATCATGGGAGAGTAATTCACATGAAAGTCATAGCTTCTTTTAACCCTCAATAACAGATGGACAAAATGCCTGTGGAGCTGCAACATCCTGATACACACATTTTAAAAATACCACTTACAAATATAAAGAAATGACCCTTCTTGGTCCCATTGCACAGCTGGATCCTGCTCCCATCTGTACCTGCAAAATTCTTCAGTGAATTTTGTTTATTTTTTTTTAAACAGTGCTTCTGGTCCAGATTTACACAGGTGGAAGTAAATCCACATATGGGCCTCATTCCTTCTTTCTTTCCAGTAACTTAAGCTTACTATCCCTCCTTATCTATTATCTTCTCACTACTGGCATACACAGCACCCCTGCATTTCCACCACAGCATTTCTCCACACTTCAGGGTTCTGGCAGACCTTCCATGAAAAAGGACATGCCAAATGCCCAGAGAAACCTGGGAGTGCCACAACAAGGTCTAATGCTACACCTTACAGTTTGCTGCTCCTGAAGATTCAAGTAGTGCCATAGTAACCCAGCACACACAGCATGGCAGGGAGTGTGCCACATCCCCTTGTTCCAAAACACTTCTAAGTAGGTAAAAACAATTTGCCAGAGAGAATCTAGGCCAGTCTGGGAAGAGGATAGCTATAATAAGGCCTGCTGGTGAAAAAATGGACAGATCTACTTGAGTAAAACTAAACAGAATCCTCGATGAGAGAAGACAGCCAAATAAAATACCCATTCTCAAAGACTGTCTTAATAAGCTAGTCCAGAAACAAGAGATCATGGATGCTTGCCACTATAAAATATCACAAAGATTCAGATTATTCAACTCCCAACACATTAAATGCAGAGGGGGTTCCTAGAAAGGGCCATACTTGCACTGACCCTGACTACTGTACAGAAACTGGATATGGAAAAAACACAAATTACACTCTTCCTCTCTCCCCCTACTCTTGCACCTACTCCAGCTACTTACTTCAATGTGAACAGCACTGAGATCAGTCTGTCTAGAAAAGGAAACTCCAGCTGACAAAGGAGAGTATATAAAAAACAGCTGGTAGTATTTCATTTAGAATATTGCATCCTGCACATTTGCAGGCTCTTCATTCTGCATCATACACACACCCCTCCATGTACGCAAGTCAGGCAGGTTTTACAAGAGTCAAATGATCTAGCTTGTAAGGAAGGAATAAAAGAACAACTGAGATGGACAGAAGAAATGTCAGATACAGCCCAACATCCAAAAGGAAATAAAAACAGAGGGAAGAGAAGGTAACCTGGAAGACATACTGCAGGAGGAAAAGCTAATAAGAAGCCATGATTAAAACAAAAAGATGTACTGGGAGATCACTGAAAGAAACTGAATTACATAAAAAGAAACAAAACCTGCAGCAGGTCAGACTGTACAAAAATTGATTTTTTTTTAAATTTTTTTTGTTAACAAGCTATTTAGCAGCTTTTCTAAGGTCTCTCCAGTCAGCAGTCTAATGGTATGAGAATGCAAAGTAGAAGAAACTGAACTTTTTGCTGATCACCCGACACCAAAATACTACTTAGAAAAAGAAAACAAACCATCTGGGGAATAGCTTGAAGCACAGTAAAATCTTTTATTTCCTATAAAACATGGTCTTTCCAGCACAGGACCATCAGGATTGGCAGAACTCTGAGCAGAGTTTCTAAATACATTTGAACAGAAATAGCTGGTCATGGTACTGCACATCTGATCCAAAAGAAGAGTAGATGTGCTTTCATATGTGTTCAAAGAGAAGCTGAAGCTCCCGAGCAACACATACTTTTAAGAAGTGGTAGATGACAGGAAAAGAGCAGAGCCTGAATTCCACAGTATGGTCTATATTCCATGGACAGTGACAGGGTCAAGTGATGGTTCTTTATTAAATGCTTTCTTCTCCATTAATGCTGCACACTCTAATGACTTGACCATTGAATGCTGTTAACAAATCTGCCATGTCCCTGCCTGGAGCTAATAAGTAATGAACTAAGTGAGTGAATATTCTGTTGCGTAAGGAGAGCTATTAGCAATCCTTTCCCAACTGCTCTGAAAACAAGAGATGCCTTCCAGGTATGACCTGTCCATGTGACAGGGTACACCCCACACAGACCTTATTCCTTCACTCTGGAAATTCCAGGGGCACTCCCAGCACTCAGAAGAGGAATAAGAAGTGGATCATCTCCTGTATAGTGGTGCTGTACAGAGCTGGGCAGCAGATGCCAGACAGCAAAGCATAGCATAAAACAAGCTCCACAGAAGAGGTTTGAAGAGAAACAGTGAGGACACAAGTCTGCTGTTCCCAGAACTGCTACTGCCTCTCCAAAACAATTTGTGGCATTACCACTGCCCTGGTTGTGCCAACAGGACAATGGGATAAATGCTGAGGCCCACACGTGTGTCAAGCCCTGTGACAAATCTCAGTTTAGCTGCTTTCCTTCTGCCATAGTTTTTCCTGTTCGTTAAGTTCCCCAATTGTTTTAATTGTTCCTTTCAACCTCTGCATCATTTTTTGTTCTTCCTCAAATTATTATTTTGTTTTAGCTCCTAATCCTGAAGCACTGGTTATGATGTTGTTCCTGGCAGAACAGAGGTGCTGAAGTTTCACTCTGGTTATCTTTGGCTTGTTTTCACAACTAAGCATAGTTGGTTCACATCTGAATGGACACTGCAGTGAGAGCCACTCCACCCATACCATAAGACTGCCTCTGACCTGCAAATATTGCCTCACTACAGAAGTGAGAGGCTTGGGAACTGAGCCAGCTGAAATAGAGTAAACCTCAAACATCTTTAAAAAAAAAGAGTAAAGTGCTAGTCTTGAGCCCATTTTAACTCAATCTGAAGGCTTCTTCATGGTCCTTATTACTACGCTATTTAAATATGTCCTATAATACCTTTAGCACTTTCCTGCAATGAAGAGAACTGTTATTACACTCACCTCTACAAGTAGAAGGACCAAAACATAAACAGATTAGGTACCCATTCAGGGTACAGAGGCTGAGGAAAAACCTACTCCGACACCTTAGAAAACAGTGTTTTCTCCCAAGAACTCTATCTGGCTCTGAACCCCATGGTTAGGACTTGACATTTATACAGTGATAGCACTCAGAAGCAAACACAGGGCCATTGCCCAAAGTAGTCCAGAAATAGTGATCAGAGGACAGCCCTGATGAGATCAAAGCCAAAAAAGTGAAGATAACGAAGCACCACAGGAAGGGCCTGTTTGAATCCTAGTTTACAGTTAGGAACAGAGGTGCAGGAAGAAGCAGCAAGTTACCTAAATCCCATTTCAACCCTCTACCCACATGGCCATGTTTCTGGGGTTCTGGTGCTGCTCTAGAAACAGAAGGAAACAAAAGATGTAAAATGATGCAGACAACTCGCAAAAGCTCTCAAAATACATAATTTCATTTTGCATTTTTGCATTGATTTGAAACACCCTCCTCATGGGAACTTCTGATTTCTAGCGCACCTTCTTGTCAACGCATTGACTAAAATCTCTCGGCTCACAAGTGGAAGCAGAGATGGCCTAAATCAGAAGAGAGCTTCAAACCCGTTCCAGAAACACATCCCTCCTTTGCCACAAGAATCAGGACAGAGGCACTCCAACCCTTCCCACGGTTATGCAACGGCACAGATCCATTTGGGAAAGCAGGTTTCCTCACCCATCCCAACTCACAGCTACACAATCTTAAACCAGCACAGCTCTCTCCTGGTACAAGCAAAACAAAACAGGGGTCATCAATCACCCCCAGTTAATCACGCACGGTGTGTTTAACATCAGAGCTGAGATGTGAGACCGTCAGAGGAGATGGGGGAAGGAGAAAAAAAACCAAATCTGACTACAAGAACCATGATAAAATGCTT
The DNA here is from genome assembly GCA_013400515.1 of Erpornis zantholeuca. Taxonomy (NCBI): domain Eukaryota; kingdom Metazoa; phylum Chordata; class Aves; order Passeriformes; family Timaliidae; genus Erpornis; species Erpornis zantholeuca. Next base: position 150,975 of record VZTN01036605.1, on the reverse strand, counting down.
CTTCTGTTCCTACAGCCAAGAAGGTGACTGAGACAATCTCCCAGCATTTGAGGACACACATGTTCCCTCCAGCAAGCACCCCAACCCCTTCCACTACATGCTCATCCCCACAGTCCACCTCACACAGAGCGACAGCTGAAGTTTTCATTAGGAGAAAATTAACCTGCTTTTTTTAAGCTGGCAAGAAAGACATAAGACTTTTCCTGGCATTCCTCCTGTTTATACAGGACCTGCCAAACCGGTTGTGTGATTTTTATACTGCTTTCTTTTCCACAAAGTCCTTCGAAAGGCAGAATAACAGAAAGAACTAAGGAAAAAGTTTGGTTATATAGGTCCAAAGATCAACCCTTGGTAACACAGTTGAAAAATCAAAAATTAACCAGAATCTTCCTAAATTTATTTTGACTATCTAAAGACCATAGTTGTTTACATTTATTATTAAGACTGTTGAAGTAGAATAGCTGTTTTGAATAGTAGAAGGCAGTCCCATTTAAAATTGCTTAACAGCTAAAGAGATAAGTTACATGGCAAATAAAATGGAAAATTGAGGCACGGAGGAGTCAAATGAACTGCTCAAGGTAAACTGGGGCAGAGATCAGGTCTTCTGAGCAACCAGCTGGTTTCCTGCATATTTGGTCCTGTCACTTCTACATAATACGTCTAATTCCCAGCCAGCGCTGGGATATGGATGCCTGAACTCCACCAGCAAACAGTTCTGAATCACAGAAACTGATGCCACTTTATCCTTCTGTAAGGCACTAGACAGAAAATTACTCATCACTGCCTGGCTTTAAGTCCACTGCCAGGGGTCTGAAGACCAGAAGTAGTAACAAATGTTAGTAAACATTTCCTTTAATACACACAATCTAGCTCAAATCAAAATGTTACACCAAAAATAGCCCTTTCAATTGCTATATAGGTTTTTTTTTTTTTACTGTTGAGGATTGTTGTTGTGTTTTGGGTTTTTTTCAACAACCTTGAGCACAGCAGCACACTGTGCTGCTACACTTTCCACCTGGCCTTTGATTCTGAAGAAATTTGTTTGGATATTAAATTTGTTGTCCATTTGCAAAATCCTGAAGAAAAATTAAAAATAAAATGCAAGTTCAGCTTTCTGTTTGGAATGCTCTTGTCTTGCTCTAATGTCAAAATTTACCCCCAGAACAAAAAAATAAAGCTATAGGCATTAAAAATAATTTTAAAAAGAATCTGAGTGGAGTGTAGCAATCCAGTCACCCTACCCCCAGAGCCTGGGGTGCCCCACTGTTTGCTCAGGTGTCCCTATCTCCTCCGATGGCACAGGAAGCACGGCCTTCCCCCCGACACAGCGATGGCTCCGCTCGCTCACCCGCGAGGCCACCGAGCACACACGGAGCTGCCACTCCACGGCCCCAGTTTAACTGACACGGCAAATACTCATTTTCACTGGGCTGTATAATAAAGGATGAGATAAAACCTTGAGCAAATAAATGGGCAAAGTTCGAGCCTACAGCTGCTCCTCATGGGTAACTTTGAGCTGACACACCTGCTGCTTTGGCAGCTGGGTTAGCTCCCTAAGGCTTGGGCTTTGCAGGGCTGGGTGATGTGCTTACACAGGATCTGCCTGTCAGCCAGAAAGATCACAAAGTGATTTACAAACAGTTTATAAGGGATTTACAATCTTACTGCACAGCAAGTGAATGGGCACCACTCCTTACACACCCGCAACCAACCAAAAAGAAAAAATCATTCACCACATTCCAGTTACACCAGAAAGCTGAGAGCCCTTAAAATCACCTTAAATGAGAACAGCCAGCCCTCCTAAACCTGGCAAGCCCCATAGAAACACCACCTCCAATGTCTGTAAACTGCCTGAGTGTCCAGCTCCCTCAGTGGCCACCATGGAGGAATTCAATAATAATATCTGCATTCATAACCATGTAGCAGTGCAAGAAAGGATCCCCCAACAGAGTGGATGCTTGTAACTCATGTGCATCAGACTTCATAGGCATAGTGAGACCATCCCACAGACTCCTTCTCTATAGCCTTGAGCTGCTTTCAGGCTCAGACAGATGGACATCCCACTGATGGCAAGTGTGATTCTTCACACCAGGAGAATCCAATCGGAATTAGACATTGGGCGCGTGATGGGATGATATCCACGCAACAAACTGCAGTTGTCATGCAACTACAGATCACTCCATTTGCCTCCTGCCTTCAATCCAGTGCTAAAATTACATAACTTTGTGAGCCGCAACAAAAAATAAAATGTAATTTTTAATTTATTTAGTTTTTCCTCTTCCTATCCCCATCCAGACCGGAATCATAGTACAGTGATCCAAGGCCCCAGAATGGAAATATTAAAGCTACCAATACATTTAAAAGCAGAGTAAGCCTGGTTTGGATGGAAACCTAAAACTTTTTATTGGCTTAACTGAGGTAGGTGAAAGAGTGGACAGGCTCTCAAACAAAGCTCTGCTGTCTTTCAACACATGCATGCATGTATGTACATACACTAATGCTATAGATGCATATTACTACATATCTCCATTTCAACTTTAATCTTAATGCCAAAAATTGTAGTATTAATCAGAAACGTGTGCTGAAAGTCACCTCAACATGCAAGTATACAAAAATAAATGCGAGATCTTAATATTTGATGTTGCATGAACTAAGCTCAAGAAAACCCTGTGAGCAAGCATGTACATTCCTAACTGTCAAGAACTACAGGTTTTGCTGAACTCTGAAAATTGCAAACATGGAAAACAGAGATACTGGTATCTTCAGGGAGCAGAACTACCTGCTCCTATTACTTCCAACACCTGGCTGGTGACACAGTCTGTGATACCTTGCAGCATGATAATACTCCTGGCCATAGCTAAGCCTGTAATTACAGAACAGATGCAAAAAATAAAAACAAAAAAACCCAATCCTGTAGGGAGATGCATATACCACCCCCTTGGCACATCAGAAATTGTTATCAGATGTGCACAGAGCTCCTAGTTTGGACCCAGTATGAGGAATCCTGTTACTAAGAGACAGGTGAAAATTCAGGGGCACAAATGCTCTAGTGCATGGGAGAAAAGAAAAATGGGAGACAGTGCTATCTCACAGATATAGCAGAGAACGTGAAAAAGAATCAGATCTCACAGTTGAAGATGGCAAGGAAACACAAGACACCCATGAGCGCAAGTGAGAGGAAACATCACAAGCCCCCTTATCTGTAGAAGCAGCAAAGACTTTTCAAGAGCTGTGAATATCAGGAGCATAAACATCTTGCTTTTGTTGAAGGTGATGGGACTTCTTCCATTCCCCACCATGGAAATACAAATTCTAAGGGCACTAGCTATGCAGACTTCAAAAAAACCTGCAAATCCAAATACCTCAGAAAGCCCTAGAGACCAGTCCTAAGAGATGAGAGGGAGAGGTGGAGTTTTCACTACTCAGAATACAGGTGCTATTAATACAATGAAGGCAGGAGTTTTTTCTAAAAAAACCCCATTTTATTCCGCCCTCACACCCTAGCAACATTAGTCCTTTTGATTAAATCAAAACTGGAAGATTTCTTTTGGTCAGCCAACACCAGCTGCATCTGAAACATTACTTAGATAAAGCTACCTCCATTCTTTACAGAGATGCAATTCAACACTAATCTTGTTATACAACTCATTGCTAAGCAAGGGGTCATCTAGAAGTTCCTTTGTCCTGTATTAATTTGAACTAATTTATCTTAGTACTCATGAGAATAGACACTACACCAAACATACAGCATGGCATTGATCTCAGAAGTGGTGTATCAGACCAGGACAACCACCCAAAATGGTCATCCTGAAGTCAATGTTGGGTAGTAAATATTACACCTGTGTTAATACATGGGAGTCAATTGTAATCACCTCCTTTGAATTTACACTGGACCACAAAATCCCATTTAGCCAAAGCCCAGGGTTTAATGAACAATTGCAGGGATTTAACTCCTGTTCCTTACACCAGGAGTTACAATCCTAAAGCATTTTAGGCAAAAGGGAATGCATGAGTGCTCTTTACCCACACCAGAGCAAAGTCCAGGAGCTTACCTAAAGCCACTGGCGGCTCAAACTTAGGCAGAAGTGACCCTCAGGTTAAGCAGAAGCATTTGATTAGCTACACACAGCTTCTGAGTTAATGGAACTGAGATGGCTTATACTCTACTATTTTCCTAACTGGAGCTTTGGCAACAAGGAGTTTCAACCACTTCAGCTCAAGAAGAAAGCAGAATTGTAGTGGAGGTAAGGATGTGCATGCAAACAGGAGAGGGAGTAGTGGGAGCTGGAGTTACCAGGTATATTGTCAGAGCAGTGTGGACAAATCTCTAGTGGTCAGCCTCTCAAGGCGTTTGGTTTTCTCCTACTAAATGATACTATTTAAGGCATGCAATCTACACTATTCAAAAGCAACAACAAAAACCCTACACCACACTCCCCTACTCCAAAATACCTAGCACAAGTGATACAATCTGTGTTTTCATATATTATGTACACATTTGACGTATCTATGTTCCCCATATCCACAAATTATTGAACTTCTGCCAGCCAATTTGTACAGCAACAAGGGTAATCCCAGGTGCAAGTGCTTTGTTCCCTGACACAGATTTACAGGGCAAATTGTATCATTAAAGAACATTATTATCCACATGACTACCTTTTTCTTTGTATTTTCTTCTACCTATAAATTTTGGATATTTGTTTCAGAGAACAAGGGAAAAACAAACAAAAGAAGCTTTGCTCACTTGCACACACAGACACCAAATCTAGGCCAAGAGTAAATCCTCAGCATCCAGAAAGACAGGATTCATTTCTAAACATAAGGCAGTAGTCGCCCATGCTGACTATCATTTAGCCGTCCCAGTATAGATAGCAAAAGCCTAAATAAGCTTTGATGACTGAGGAGCAGGACCTGACTGAACCTTGAGAGCAGACAGGGAAAGGCCACATGGATCCTCTCTGCACTGAAGGTTACGATTCTCTAATGCATCTATACAATGTTTCAGAAAACTTCAGGTCTATATATATATAAAAAAAAAATCCATACCTGATTATTTCATGTGATATATGAGCACATTATGGATGATTGTACAAACTGGAGATATCACATGCTGTTTCACTGCTTTTGTTCAGCTAGACTACAGCAATATAATTCTTTATTCAAAGACCTTTGAAGCCAAGGGGGGAAATCTTACAGGAAAAAAACCCAACCAAACAAACCAGAAGTTATTTCTTCAGTTAAATTTTAATTGCACTGACGCAAGATCTCCTTCACCATTGTAAATCCCCGAAGTCTACCTGAACCTTGACCTCATTTTCTTCAAGTTTCACGCAAAAAATGGGCTTTCAGTCATCTTGGACTCTTCTTAATATCCTTACCACAGGAATGGCTGTTCACACTTCTCTGCAAGGCTGCTGAAGTGTGTCTCATGTCACCCGTGCTAATTAGCAGCAGGGACAGACAGACTCTCAAGAAGCTAAAGATGCTGCTCTCATGATGACATCACTCATAATGAAAAGTCACAGGAAAAATTTCCTGCCTCTCTCAACTATGTCAAAACAGAATTTTATCAAATACAAATCCTGTCCAAAGTTTCTCATCAGTTGCTCTCTGGAGGAAATATTACAACATATTTCCTTTTACACCAGTGTCAGCCGCGTCTGTCAAACCGCAAACATTTGAACCTGGAGTCCTTAATAATGTTCAGCATCAGGCAATTTGGGAGGAAACTAAACCATGGCACAAGAGAATGATTCCAGCACCGAAGGAAAAGCCTGTTGTAACATGACAGGTCACAGCTACCTCCCTTTGGACAGAGCTGAGACAGAACCAGCCTGTCTCTCCCTAGGGTCATTCCACTAACGCCCATGCTCCTTGCTTAATCCTGCCTCACGTCCTGCGCCACATCCTTCCTAGCAAAATATGAAATCAGCAGGAAACAGAGATGGTTTAGGGATTACACTGTGCTGGTGCCGAGCACAAGCCTGCTCATGGCCACAACAGCTAAATTTAGTACATAAGAGAGGGCCTGGAAGCAGGGATGCTCTGCACCAGCCCATGTGCTCTTTTCTTCCCTCCATTCCCCTGTTCTTTCAGGAAGCACAGTCACTTCCATGCCAGGCAGCGAGGGGAGGAACACTATGCTGAGGACATGTTGCAAGCGTCTGATAGAGGATAATGAACATTAACACAAAGAGAACGTGCTGGAGTAGCAGAGGAACCATCATTTGAAGGGAGATGCATGGTGACTGCCCAACTGAGCTGGGATCACAAAATGCACCACAGCAGTGAACTTCTTGATGATTAAAGATGGGGGCTAATTTCAATTACCTGAATCTGGAATCTAATCTGGGAACAGCCCCTCAGCCATACAGCCCAAGCCACATGCCAGGGCTGTGTAAATTCACAGCACAATTTAAGCTATGAAGGGGATGAGTTTCAACATTTAAAGAAAATGACAACATTCTAACTTGAAATAAATCTGCTATTCAGAATACATTAAGGAAAAAAATTCCAAACTGATAATTTTGATTGAACTGGGTTAGGAAGCAACTACAGATGCAAAGCTGAGCAAATAAGAGCCTTCTGTAGGCAGGTGGGGTGGAGGTGGAAGGGACAAATAATCTGGTGATATATACTTGAGGCAGCACCTCTTCAGTTTGGATTAATTGCAGGCAGAACATCGTGTCTGACCAGGTTTTCAAACAGATTTCTCAAAGTCCAATAATGATAAGCTTCTATATCTACTTTAATTGATAAAAGCTTTCAGGACAGACTAATAACAGAGATCTGAAAATAGGAAGTAATATAGAGAAGTGGCGGATTTTCTGTTTGTGGGTAACAAAACAAGTCCTTACATGTATGGAAAAGAAGTGTTTCTCCCAAAATTGGTATAAAAACTTTTTTTTCATTATGAAGGAAAGATCTATTAAAAAACCTTTTTTTTTTACATTTTTCATTGGAAGTGCCACATTCTATTTCTATGTAACAAACATGCTACAGAGAGGTAACAGCACATGTGGTTATAAAAAAGAAAATGGCAGGGAAACACACTAACTCATCTCATTCTGCTGTTTCCATATTTTGCTTAAGTCCTGCTTTATTTCTGAAGTACATGCTTTAAAGTTAACACATCATCATGTGGGTGAATGTCTAAAAACTGTCTTGTGAAATGTCTGGATTTAATATTGTATATTTGTAGTGAATTCACCAGTACTCACATTAATAGAAAAGTTAGGATGTTAAAGGACAACATAAAAAGACAACAGTAATATGGCAATTTGGAAAATGGGCTTAAAATGCTTAGACCTGCAGGTCTTGTTAGATCCATAAAAAAACAGAAACTGTAAAATCTCAGCCTTGAAGTCTGCTCCAAGTCCACTCACAGGATCTATACACACATTATAAAAAGAGGTAATTTACTGAGTGTTTTGATTCATCTATAGTAGTGGGAAAAGGCAATGACACATGGCTTTTCCTGCACATGACTCCAGCATCTGCATATATAGGGCTCCCATTAAAATGTGAGGATAGATAGGTTTGATCCCTAAACAAATAGCAACACTTGTGCTTCCTTACTTGTGTGGGGCCACAAACCTGTCATCAAATCTTCAAATACAGAGCATCCCACTGAAGTCAAAGGCACAGAACTGCACCTACGCAGACCTGAATGTGGGCTCAGGAGTTTGGCCGGAGCCCACAGTAAGGACTTCTGCACACCTGAGTCTGGGGAGGTTGGATGTTTTAGTTCCATTTCATAAAGTAGAATAACTACAATTCAGGAAAGGTTCACAGAAGACAGGCTGTGCTGATGTGTAAAGGAATTCACTTTACTGCCTTTCACATCTGTTTAAAATAGAGGCTTCACCTCTTGCCTACAGAAAGCAAGGAGCACAGCTATAGCAGATGAAGCCACTGCTTGATTTTTATTCCAGAGTAGCTCCCATACAGAGACAATTCTGGAATTGAAGTATTTTTGATCAAGAATAATTATGTTGCTAGTACCGTGGGCAATCTATTCCATGGTAACTGAAGTACAGCAGGACAGCCCTTCTAGAAGAACTAAGATGGTTATACACCCCCACAGACACTCGCAGTAGCCTAGGCCGTAAGGAACAGGAGATAGATCTGAATGCCAGCTAAAAACAGTGGGAGTCTTCCCAGTGACTTCAGTGGGCTTTGGCTGAGGCACCATGTAAAGGAAATTGCTTAATTCCTGTGTATTTTTAAAAAGGATTCTAAAAAAAACCCCAAGTCATATAAAACTGAGCCGCAAGCCTGCAGGCGTTCAGACACGAGTCATCCCCCAAACCCAGCGGGGCCCGCGCACATTTGTACAACTGCTCCTGGTGTGTGAACACCACATCTCTGCACCAAGAGCGACAGAACTAACCATTAACCCTTGGCTTTCCCCTTGACAGGCAGCCCAGAAGTCTCCAAGCTTGTTTAACCATGACCTGCACCTTGCTTTAAGCTACCATCCTCTTTTTTAACTTGAGCAATACGAATTAACAGTGTGGATTGAGAACATCAAGGTGAGAAGCACTGCAATCAATTCCCACCAAAAAAAAAAAAAATCCCTCCATACAATGTTTTGTATTTCCTGAGGGATTTATTTTGTAACTGTTTAAGTTTCAGCATCAGTGATTTATTATTTTTTTTTAAGTATAAAATCTTCCCATCTAAAAATGCTAACCAGATGTTAATTTCAGACTTCCAAATTTGGGAATGTTCAGATCAAGAGCTGTTGTTCTAGTCTTTTAGCCATAATCATCACTGTAAATGCTAAAGTTTTCAATTACTTCACCCCCAAGTCATTAAGATGCTCAACCTATATTTGGCCAAAATTAAGTGCAAGTCCAGAAAATCTCAGTAGACATTTACAGGACCCAGGCCTAAATCACAGAACCTTAGATCACAGAAGTTCTGTACAATTCTGGTCATCTGGTTATGAAAGTTCAACAAAATTTTTTATGCAAATCTCATGTATGGCAATTAACTGGGTGAGCTAAGAGTAAGTTTCAAAACTCTTATAATGTGCCTCCCTTTGATTTGCATCACAAATTGTAGGTTTCTAATGGGGAGAGGTATCTTCCTTTCTTTCTTTAACTGGGCTCTATTACTCTACCTTCTGAGATGTTGCAGAGATGAGCAGTCCCTTTCTGAACCACCGGTTCTGTCTGCCCTGAGCATATTCCAAAATAGATAAATGAGAAAATATTCCTTGTGTTGTGGCTCTAGCTTTCTACTAACCATTTAGTAAATCTAATTCAACCTTTTATTAAATCATTTAGCCATTTAAAAAATCATTATGCAGATGTTATTTAAATAAATCTTAACCTTTCTGGCCAAGAAATTAGATGTTAACCCAATGCCTACCAATTTGGTAGCACCTTTATGGCAGTGACCAATTTTTGTTCTCCTTCCATATAGTTGCCCCTTTCACCCATCTTTAGACATCAATTCACCCCCTTCAGTCCTTTACAGATTTGCTTTTCTGTGAAAACAAAGTTATCTGCATGTTCCAAACATCGCCAACAACATCAGTCTATTGTTGCTACTGCTACTGTGCCCATGATCTGTGGAACAAAATGTCTGAGGATTGCTGAATGCTGAACAAGACAACAGAAGAGTATCTCTTAAATTTGAAATTTTTTTTTAAATGCAGGGATTACTGAGGCACAGGCAAGGAGCACACAGAGAGCTAAAGGAATCACCCATAAAAAAATCCAGCTGTCTCCAGGATTGGACAAAAAAACAAATCTATTTCAGTCTAACTCTTCAGACATCCTACAGTAGTCCCTAATTTTAGAAAGTAACATTACTTAAAAGTAAATGTGGCAAGCAACAAAATATATTGCACATAAAATTATGACAGAGATATATATAATATCTATATTGCACTTAATGTAGCATATAACAATAACATAATACATTTTGATCCTAATTTATGAGCTGGAATTTACGTCAGTGGCAATTAGTAATGGAAACTCCCATTGGTTCTAATCAGAGCAGATTAAGTCCTGATGCTAAGATTGCAACACTCACAAAAATCCTGGATCTATAGATGGAAAGAAACAAAAATATATAAAATCCTGGGATATGATCCTGAAATTTGTTCTCTCATAAACAATCTCACTGAGAAAATCCAACCCAGATGAAAGTTCTGAATCATATCCTTCCAAAATCAGTGGCAAAGGCCCCAGGATGATCAACATGCCCAGAGGGATATAGCGAACTGAGGCTGGTTTTCCAACTAGAAAAATGAATGGTGTCTCACGTGATATATGAAGAGCACACAGCAGCAAATGGAGTTGTAATGCTTTCTAGGCACTGTAATTCCACAACCAGCTCCTCAGCTGAGATCCTGAAAAAGGTAATTTTCTTGCGATCAACAAATTGCTGCTCTTAAAAGAGCGAGGTCGGCTGTCAGACCTTGGGGCTCATTAAAGCAGCTTCCAGTGCTGACACAAGTCTGCCTGTTAGCACAACCATGAAACACTTTATGCCAGGATAATTGCAAAGACTGAAAGTCTCTTTGAAGACAGACATGCAGATGTACTGGAACAGTCATTGCTCGTTTGGTTTGGGGTTTGTTGCTGGTTTAGGTTGGTGTTTGTTTTTAAACAGAGGTACTACACTACTTAAACACTCAGTGTATGACTAACAGGGGTCATTACTTCGCTCTATGAAAGTGTTTGCCTGGTGACCCTGTGCTGTCTCTGTGCGATTGTTCTGAGCTCTTCTGGAGGTTCAGGAGCTTCTTTTCAAGTCAACTGCATCCAAGAGCCACCTCTCAAACAAGCTTGTTTCCATCTCCTGCAACCCAACTACTAACATTTCCTCACTCTCCAGATGACTCTTTGCTCCACCTTCGGCGTCCCTAACGATAAGACAGGTTCTACAGATAAGATGTTGACACCACCTGTGTCCTGGCTGACAGCTTGGGTGATTCCAGCGGATTGGCATGATTGGGCACAGCCCTACAGTTTGAGTTCAGAGAGAAGTACTGCTTATGATACTCCAAAAAGAGGAAATAGTAAGGGAGCTATTGCCATGCGTATCATTAAGGAGATGCTTAAATGTCTTGTTGAACAAGCGCCCAAAGCACCCAGCTAAAGCAAAACAGCTTGCCCTTCCCATTTTAGGATTGTAGGTGCAAAATAAACTGTTCCCTTTTCACCCCTGCTCCCCTCTGCATCAGTTTCCCCACTAGAAAAACAGAGGAAATTACATTTATTTGCTTCATAAAGCCTTTGGAAACAGCAGCTAAAACAGGAAACAAAATGTTTCCTTGCTCCACCAAGGACCCAAGGCCTGGTTACCACTCACTCCAATCTTTCAGGTAAGGAGTCGAATTGTCTGCAGGAAGGATGTTCTACAATCTAGAGGAAGGGCACAAGCACCACTGCACCAGTAATGAACCACACATTACAGACCTGCAACAGAACACCCAGCCCTCTCCTCCCAGGGGCAGAGCATGTCACATGATCTGAGCTGATCCTCACACCTCCTCCATAATTTTTATAAGGGCTGCACGTACACTACAGACACGTGCGCTTATCAGCATTCACCAGGTCTGACTAACCTTAACACTGCTGTGTGAGCAGAATGTGTGCTGCGACCCAACCATACCAGTAAAACTGCACTCACACTGGAAGAATTTGTTTCACTAGTGGACAGCAGTGATTTTTACAGCAGTAACACTTTGCTATGCAGCAACACTTATCCTCAGACCACTCTGTCAATACGCTCTGCTTACTATTCTTGTCCATGTAAAGCACTGATATAGCTTCAAAAAGATTTCTCTTCCTTTCTCTGGCCTGTACTCCCACACTTTCAGGAAGCTCTTTGAGCCTACCAACCTCTCATTTTCTAATCTGCTATTCCAACACACACACACAGAGTCCTCAGCAACTCTGCTTCAAACCACAGGAGGCAAAAAATCCACAACTACCGCAGGACCACAGGAGTCAGGACTACACAAAAACACACAGCACCACTCCTAGAGATTTAAGTGGTGAGCAAGACCCAGTTCCAAGAAATGCAGAGCAAGGTGCATTTGTTCTCACCACAAAGTGGCTACAAGTGCAAGCAAAATTCCTCCAGGGTCCCCCAGGGAAAGAAAACTCTTCCAGGAACTGATCCCCCTGCCCTTTCTCAATGCATTTAAGAACCCACAGCTCTTCATAGGGATACCCCGAAGGCAGGCAAGATGCTCAAAGGGAGCACTCTCTCCCTCAGCACTTCCAACAACCTTTTTGTAAAGCTTCTAAGTGAAGCTCAAATTGGCACCTAACTTCCAAAGGAAACCTTATATCACCAGTAAAACACACAGGAACAACCTTTGGGAGTAATGGGAGAGGAAAAAAGTGACCAGTGAAGAGCTGGAGATTATTATTATTATTTACAGGACTGAAAACAACCTCCCACACACATACACACACACCTTTCTTCTCTGCTGTTCTGGTCCTGAGCAAGAATTACACAAAAACATTGTTTGAGCTGATCTAATTCAAGGATGGATACAACAAAAAAACCTCTCTGAAACTTAAGTAAGCCCAGCAGGGGCAGCTCCAAAATCCTCTGCGCATCAGCTCAAATAACCTAAGAGGAATATAAGAACAGCTGCTGCAGCTCAAAAAACTGCCTGATCTCAGACAAGGTGGCAAACATGGACTGTTTCAGCCTAGGAACTGAAAAGGAAGGGAATAATGCCTGGGAGCTGCCTGTCATGTCAGAGCTGCTGTCCCTTAACAGAGCTGAGAACCCACACTAGCAGTGACACAGGAACACTGGCAGAGAAGCAGGAAGGGCAATGCACAGACATGCAGCAAGGTGACTGTGGAAGATACATTTCTAAATCAAGGATTTCTAGTCTTAGATAATTTGTTTTTACCACTTCCCCTCCTCTACCCCCACAAAAAATTAAAATCTCACTTTCATATATTTAGGAGTTCTATCTACTAATTTCAATGTCCCAAGAACTAATGGCTATCTATTCACAGAGAGGTCTTAAGCTATGGGTTCTTTCCTTTATTAAATTAAACTCAACAAAAACATTCAGCATCCAACTTCTTCACTGTCTGATATCCACTAAGTCCATGCTGAACAGGTCTACAGTACTACTTGTCTGAACTCCTACCTTGGCATTTCAGTACCTCTTCGTACTGTGTGAAGTACTTGGCAAGGAGCAGTAGAATGAAGAGGAAATCACACCTCTGAGATGGGACAAGACACAAAACCAAGAGAGACAACCCTTTTAACAAAGTTGAAAGGGATTTAACAACTGGAGATTTCTTCCAGTCCCAGTACCACAAGGAGAGGATAATGAAATAATAGCCAGGTGTACAGAACACAGATGTCTTCTACAGCAGTCAACCAACTAATCAGGTAGATCCTGCACTAATTTCTTATTTGTCAGAGACATTCTGAATGTATTTTACTGGGAGAGAGGGATACAAATCTTCCCTCAGTATGTGAAACTATTTTAAAGTTTTCCAACTTTCCAGGCAATGCAGAGGCTCAGGAGCAAGAAGAAAAAGAAAACGATAAGATTACCACCAATTCTTATTTCTGCTGTTGCTTCCATCATCTGCTGTTCAGAAATTATCATTATTAGATGACATATTGTCTGTCTGTATTTGGAGGGAAAGGTGTTCTTTCAGTCAGCTTTTTCAAGCTGAGTCAGAAAAAAACGAATGAATGGAGTTCTGAAATGCTGAATCATTCTACTTTGTATGAGAATAGCTCAAAAAAAAGCAATAGTAATTAAACAGACAAACAGACTTTGCTGCTAATAAATCCCTAGGAAATACAACTTCTAAGGGTTTGTTTTCTTGAAACCAAAGGCATTCTTTTTTTCCTCATGTTCAAGCTTTCAGAAAATGAATTAAAACTACTGATATTACCTGTGTGACATCATCTGTCTCCTGACCTAGCTTTCATTATGACCAGTGCCACTGACAAATAAGGAGTTTCTCTATCTGTCATCCCTTGCTCTGTTATCACTATAGGTTTCAGCTGAATCCTCTTGAATTCAGTGAAGGATAGAGATCAGGTCCAATAAAACACAACTGTCTTACAATCTCTGTGTCCTGAAGAAGGACATCATTTCTTCTTTAGCTGTAGAATTTTCTTTAGCTTTTCAAGTAACTTTGAAGGGAGGAGAATTTCTCAAGTCTTCACCACAACATCACCTAAACTGCTATCAACTAGAAGAAACTATTTCATTAAAATCTATACAAATCAAAAACTTTGGGGTAATACCAAACTGGTAACTTAGTTCCTCACTAAGTAGATTTCAATATTGATTTTCACTAAATCTTAAGTTCATTATCCTAGCCATGATTCAGGCCTTCTTTCATGCATCAACCAACACAACAGCACAGTGGTATCTACAGGAGTTTTTCAGGTAAGAATTCACAGTGGAAGTTTTACTAGGGAAAAAAAAAGAAGGGATGAACTATCCAAAATCATACCCCAGTGCTATTAAACCCTGAATCCTACTACCAATAATTCTGCAGCATTAATCATCCAGCAAGGGATTAAGGGAAGATCTTAATAATTATCGTTATAACAGAAGCACAAGCAGTTTCCACCACTCATCTGACTTCATTTTGCTAGGTGTTAACACTTTATGAAGTGGCAATCACATTAAATGACACCAAGGTCACAGACCTTGGTGAACAGAGACCTACAGTGAACAGAGCAGGGGCCGGACTAAAACTTCCTCTATCTCAACAGAGTAACCTTAACCCGAGCCTACCTTCCCTGTCCAGGATAATGAGTATATGTGCCAGACTGGTATATTTTATAGCCATGTTGCAAGGCCAGCACAGAAGATACAAGAAATGGAAAACAAGATCTGGGAGCTGGCCTAGTTTTCTATAGAAGGGATGTCACAGATACCTTTCATGCCAAACTGGGCACATACACCAAAGCTGTGGTAAGCATGGCTCAAGGACTGAACGTATCACTGCCATGTTTGCATGTTTTGAGGACATAATTTTAACAGGTAATTGAAACTCGAAAATGCCCTCTAGATTAGACATCTGGGACAAGCTTCCTTCCCTGGCCCAGAGCGGCTTCATGCTTTGCTGCATGGTTAAACAGGCCCAGACTGTCTGTCAGCACCAGTGCTACAGAACAGACAAAATTGCAATAAAAGCAGGGAGGTTTGGCTTTCAGCAGTCTCAGTCTATTTCAGAAAACTCAATACGTGTGAGTGCCTCTTTTTATTAAAGCCATTAAACCTAAACAGCTCAGCTATGGTGTCCTTAAACATAGAACAAGCCACAATATGACTGGCAGGCTGCAGGTGACAGTAGCAGGACCTCACACTGACACCACAAGGCTCATTCAGACCTCCAGGTGACAGCTCTACCCTTCACACCACAACAGCAAATCATGCTGCTTCAGATGCCTGGTGTATTTTTTAAAAAAAGCAGAGATGGTGTCTCAGCAAAAGAACCAAGTTTTCCTGAACTCCTGAGCAGTTTTCCTGTAATTAATCTATTTTGCCTGAAGGGACAGTTCTTGTAAAGAAAGTAGGCGTGAATCCTTAAAAGCTTTGGTTCTGATGTCATGTAACACAGATCTGGCCAAAGGTTTATTCTGAGTTTCATCAATGCTTCAATCACAGATCTGTTGGCACCGCCACCAAAAAAAACCACGCCCTGCTCTCCCCATGTTCCAGCTGCTTGTTCCCACCAGGCTGTGCCTTGCACTAACACAGGCCGTTTGTTTTCACCCAGACCCACTGCCCTGTGAGGCACACATCCACCCCAACATTTGTGCCAGCCCATGGGAGAAGAAAGGAGAAGGGGGGAATGAGATCTTTCAGGGTGCTACCACCTTACCTTAAGAGCTTCATCAAACTATTTCATCAGTGAAATAACAATGATGCGCTTTTGCAGTGCCTTTAAAGAATAATTAAAAACTTGCAGAGAAGTAACCAACCCAAAGCTGGATATGAGCAAATACTCCTTCTGAGACACTGTCAGGGCAGGGAAGGATGGTGTGACAGTGTCCAGCTATACTGTATAATATAGGAATTGGCAGAGTCAACCTAGAACAAAGACCCAGAACCCCTGCTAAAGTCACAATTTTCACATGCCTCACCATATTTTGAGCAGGACTCTTCTTTACATCATGCTCTAAGATCTTCACCTCTTATGACTAAGAAGCAAAACAAGAGAAGGCCAGTCACTAGTTAAACAAACATCTCAGCACAAATGACTTGTGCCTGAAAAAATGCTTGGGTTTCAGGGTTTCTTAACAAGCCCACAGCCAGAACAATTAACAACAAACACCCGTGAGACCTGAGACTGAGAAATGGAGGGAAGGCAGGCAATGGACCTGGCCACATGAGCTTGCTACATATGCACACTGGTATCTGCACACTGCCTTTTCATTTTAGGCAGATGCTGTGCAACCCAGCAGCAATGGGAAATCAGACAGGCTCAGATTATCCTTTCATCTGACACACAGCTAAAAAATCAAAGTAAAAATACTTTCCATTAGCAGTATAAATCACTCCAAGTTTATGACTGTACTGCCATATAAATTATCAAATCCTCACCTTTTTTTTTTACGACTGGAAGGACAAGATCAGATAGAATACTGCTGCTTTCTAAAACTAGGCTTATCATTTAGCTGCCATTTCAAGTGACCTGAAGAACAAAAAGACTTCACAGTCTCCTAGGGTGGTGTTTTCCCAGTAGCCTCACCGCCACCACCACTTTTAAGGACTGTGGCTTCAAATACGAAGGGTCAGGTAAAACTTGAGGTACAAACCTGAAGGAAAACCCAGCATGACTGTGCAGGAATAAATAGGCTATGCATTTGGAATGGTGAGAAAAGGCAGATATGGTAAAATTTAGCCCTGCTTCACCAGCCTAAAGTGAGTACTGCATTCAAGAGTGCACATTGATGGCACTCCAGCCCCCATTCCTGCAGCACCAAGAACCACACTAATGCCCAAAGCCTGAGTGGGGAATTCAGGAGCTAGGTAGTTGAGTGCAAACAGCTAGGACATCAATGAGTTTGAAATGAAAGATATATCTCTGAAACCTGGGAAAATAATGCAGCCTTTGGTCACAGAATCAGGTTACTGTTGTGCTTGCACAGTGGATTAAGAAAGTCCGTGTCCAGACTTTGCACGTGGTACACAGGCATTTTTTGTACAGAATGATAAAATTAACTTCCTTGTGTTTAACACTGGGAAAACAGAATTTCTTCAGCTATCAGCATCTTTTGGGGCTTTCTGCTTCTGTTTTAATGTGTTGGTGGCAGGTATAAAGTCTTTAGACACTGAGGCTCTGTAGCCAGCACCTGGGAGCAGCAAAAGAAGAGCCTGTCCCCAGAGGGACCCTTCAGGCTGGTGAAGTGGGACAGGACTTCAGGAGATTCAGAGGTGAGTGAGCAAGTTGTGTTTCACAGGCATCATAACTCAGTCCTACCTAAAGCCAGGCAACCATGTACCATGCGAGAGTAGCTGTTACTGCAGGTATGTCTTCCTGCTGTAGGACACCATTCCAGTTGGGGGGCTTTGTAAAGGACACACAAGCATCTGCAGCTTGAGCTTTCCCCTTTTAAGCCAGCTCCCTTCTCTAGTTCTAACTGCCTACTAACTTCACTAGCACAAGACAAGCGTCATTTGAGAAACAGCTCAACTTGCACTGTTGAAGGAAAACATTTGGTGTACACACAGTCGCACGAGAAGGTCCTGTCTGCTGGCTTGCTCATTTCTTAATGGTTATGTGTAGAAAAATAAAGTCCAAGCACACAGTAAACACCACTTCCTTCTCAATTTCCCCAACTATTAGGAACTTGAAAACAAGAGTCAGGGGACTGAAAGGCAAAGAGATTGAACTATCAAATCACGATAGTCACTCTATGCAGGTTTCAGGCATGTCAATGGAATAAATTAATGGAAGTGCTGGAACTGCCCCTGTATTGTATAACACCCGTTCATCAGCCACAGTCATGTGGTTACATGTTTGTGCCATCTAAAGAAAGTTCCTTGCAAGGAACTGTGTTCACTTGTCTCTTATCAGACATCAGAAGAGGTGTGCCTGACACAGCACACAGCATTTGAATTATCTAAGAATCTAATTTTTTTTCCACCCTCTGTCAGCCAAATCTTAGGAAAAACCTCTAGAAATAAAATAGGTCAGGGCACTTTATGCCAATAAATAGCATCACAGCCCAAGAGGAGAGTCATGGATAGGAAAATCCCCAGGAATTTTCCCAAATAAAATTAATTTCATAGTCTGAAGAAAATTCTTCTCATGAATTTCAGATGGCCAGGTTGCCTCTGCTAAGGAAATATCACAACAACATCAAGAAACAGAGCATAAGGTCTGATTCACATGAGAGGTTTTCCTGTTATTTTTCCACTTGTCAGAGGCATCTGTACAGAGTCAAGCACCAAAGTATGAAAGTCCTAAATTAAAATGGAAAAACACAGTAGTCCTGGTCAGCTCAAAGGTCTGTCTAAGCTAATTACCACATTTCCAGCAACACCCAACAGGAAATGCTCAGGGTAAGAGCACAAGGAATAAACTATCCCTTGCACACACCCACAGAAATCCACAGGTTAGGGGCTTTCTGAGCAGAGGACCACAGCTGTTCTCTTTGCAATGACTGGTCCTGGATAGATCCATGTAGTATGAACTGTCTTCTGAAAACAATTGGCCCTGTTTGGCCCTTCATTACACCTGCTGGCAGCAAGTCTAGTAACCTCACTGCATGTCGTCTGAAAACATATTTCCCACTCTTCAAAATGGCCAGGTGCTCCCATCTGATCCTCCCCCTATACAACAAGAAATAACCCTTTCCAACTTAGCTTCTCCCTGCCTCTTATGACTAAAGCATATTTTTATGATTTCCACAGGCGTCTGCAATGGGCCTTGCTGCTCATCACAGCAAACTCCTCATTCTCACTTCCTAATTCCTTCACTTTTGAGCCTGACCTACACTTCTCTGGCTCTTGTTTTCCTACCTACAACTACCTCCAACCCCACATCTTAGGGTAGGTGTACAGGAATCTCTGTTTGGTTCAAACAGCTCCCTATCTACACGTGTGGAGAGCCTCCCCACGTTTCACCTCGCAGCAGTACCGAATACCTTTAAATTTCTGTGTGTCTGGCTGCGAGGGTGGGTGGGCTGAGAGTAGCAGAGCCTGGGAACTTTGCTGGAAATCAAGACAGAAGCTCCAACCCTGAAGTGCAGGACTGCCCACCTGGACTCTTATCACCACCAACATGTGGCTACAAAAACATGCAGGTAAGCTGTGTGTTGGAACTTTCAAGACTATAGTAAGTTTTCTCAGAAAATACACAGGGACAAATTCTGAACAAAAAATGTCTATTTTTCAAGTATATGTATTTATTTCCAGAAGCATAGATACCAATCAAACCACTAATTTTTTTTTATTTTTTTGAGCAAGTAATTTGATAAAAAATATTTTGAGGACCAGTCAGTCAAAAGTGGCTCTGTTCCTCAGGTGTTATATAGACAGCAACCCAAAATTAGTACTTTCTCCATCCCCAAAAGCTATAATTTTAGTCAACTCTACTAATTAAATCCCTTAATTTATTTTGGGGTTTGCTGTTTTATTTCCTCTTTAGACGATGTCAATTTAAATATGCAGAGGTTCACTGTAATGCTTAAATTTAAACATGCTCTAAACCTCACTCCAGGCCAGCATTCAGTGTCCATTGTAAGCAAATCATGGAAGGGGCTAACTCCATGTCTGTGATCCAAGGCTTTCACACCTTCCTCACTGCTGTGCTAACCATGTGCCAACAACCTGGGTCTACCTATGCTCATCTTTTAATTGAGGCTAAGAAAATGACAGAATCTCAGTTGTTGCTTGGGGAAAGGCTTCTTCTTCTTCTTCAACAAAAAGGAGGCTGAGGCCCACAGAGCTGAACAAGTATTTTTCATAAGACAGAGTGTTCTGTGGACGAGTGATGGGAAACAGACAGGGAATTATGAAACTCCAGTCTAGACTGAAGGAAAACAGACCTCTCCTTCATCAGTATTTAAGATCACTTTATAACTCGACTTGTTGAAGTGATGGTGACATAAGCCTTCACCTCCTAGGGACGTGCAGTAGGGCCGTGAGGTTCTCACCCCAAGCAGGAAGAGCCAGCACAAGTGATGGGATGAGCACAGCATCACCTGCCAAGCCAGCAGCGAGCAGGGACCCAGGCAGGCAGCAGGCAAAGGGCCTGAGGACACCATGCTGGTGAAGCACAGGGTTATTGTGCTGCAGTCCACGGGCACCAAGAGACTCCCTGAAGCCACTTGGCTCCCATCTGTGAAGGAGGGCAATCCTGGTGCCCTCCCTCACAGGGAGCTGGTAGTGACAGCACACACACTAAAACATGGAGCTAACAGAGTCTTTTAAGTCTTAGAAAGCACGCACACCTCTACTACAGGACACAAGCTAAAACCTGGTTCTTCAGAGCCTTTTCCTTCCAGGTACCCTACTGCCATAAAGTGTTTGGATTCATTTGGAACCAACAGCCTGTTCTGCAGCTACAGTGGCTCTCCTTCTTGTTTGCAAAGCCAAACCTTCATGCCGAACTGGAGGAATCTCTCTCACATCAGCTGATTTTCCATTGCTGCTGCACTGTGGCTGAAGAAGATGGATCGCACCACTAAAACATTAAATGAGAACACAGTAGAGAGGGTAATGTGCAGAGGAGAGAAAGAGATTCTAATTAGCACTGCATTCAAGGCATTGTGTCTCAACATGTACAATTTTTCTAGGCTACTTCTTTTAAAAACTGAAATTTTAAGGTGTTTGGGTTCTTTTCCTCATTTAAAGCAAAGAAACATAAAACTAGAGTGTATTGAGATCCAGTTATAACTACAATAGTAAAAAATAATTTTAAAGATAAATTCCAAGCACAATATTTAGGGTAAAAGCACATCCAAATGAGTGGGACCCACTATTCTACCTCGGAGCCTGAGCCTGTTAAAGAGCCAAGCCAGCTTCTGATAACTGATAGGAAGAGAAAGAAGATTTTCTTCTTTCAGTTCAGTCAATTAATTTACTACAATGACTAGGTCACCCGAAGTTGGGAAATGCTTTAGGGCTGCAGAAACAGAAAGCTTGCTTCCTTCCTCCAGTCAACAGAAATTCAAGGTGAGGGTACAAAATCTTCTAATACTAAATCAGCATTGCAGAAAACAATCAGTATGATTAAAAAAATAAAAATTCATGTGCTTAAGAAAAAAGTTTGTTATTCATTACATAATATTACCTCAAAATGTATCAGATCCTTCCATTTCGTGTACAATTATAAACCTTTTTTCTTCTTAAGAACTACTTTTAATGCTCTGGTTTTGATGCAGGACACTGCACTTGTAATTGCTTTTCACTGCAAAGCCAATCATAAACAGCACATAAAATTATTACCAAAAAAAAAAAAAAAATCAATCACCCAGAAAATAAAGTAATTTGTTCTTTGCCAAAATAAATGCCTAACTAAATCTTTATGAGACTATCCAATTACTTAAATAGATTATTTGTGGACATTGTATAGATTAGCAGAGAGGAAAACTAAATTTAGGTTAAAAGCCATTTTTAGCTGCACATCAATACATTTTCATGGCTATCCAACTCTGTGAATCACTCTCTCTTTAGGAAAAATAACTAAAAACTACACATGCAAAATAATACCAGAATTGATTTTGTATAGCCATTCTTCTGTTTGCCATTAAAAAAAAAAAATTTAAAAAAATCACAGTCAAAGTGTGATGCAAGGTCTGTACAAATGACAGCATTTCTTAGCAAGTGAGACAGTTGAGTGAATGTTTGCAACATTTGGCCAGGCAGTGAAAGCAGCAACTCTGATGCCCATTGCTACAAGCTCCAGTTGGGACCCCATTTGTCACACACGTGAAAAGGAGTTAATGCTTCAGAAACACATTGCACATGGGTGATAATGGGAATTGGGAGACCTTTGGAAAAGCATGGGTAACCCACATTTGGCTCTTAAAAGCAAACAATTGTCTCTTCCCCAAAACCAGAAAACTTCTCTTTTTCAAATGCTGACCTGTAATTCCAATTTCATGTATTCCCCAAAGGTTTTCCCTTCTGTCATTTGAATCTGTGTAAATACAGAAGCAAAGCTAGTCTCTTGCTAGTCCAGAGACTTGACTTAAGTCTCTGAGTCACAGACACCAACTCTTCCTTAGCTCTCTTCTCACTCACAATTAACTAGTCTTCTTGAAAAGAACTGGAACTGAGACTTAGAAAAGAATCCGAAGGAGAAGAGCACTTAAGACCATCCTCCCAGGGTGCAAAATTTTATATGAAAGCATCTGAATGCTTACACGTCATCAGAGCAAGCTTGTGATCTTATCCCCAAAAGAAGAAGCCTCTGTTTTGGGAAAGGCCTAGTACACAGAAAAAACAAACCTTCCCCTGGGTAATTATAGGTAGGTTCCCCTCCCCACAGGCTGTTAGTCTTAATATCTTTCTCATATTCATCTACCCTCTTTTTTAAAATCCATTTGTACTTTGAGCCTCCATACCACCCTGCAGCAGTGAGTTCCATAACTCCACAGATAGAAGAAGTACTTGTTTTAATCTTCCTGGCTAGTAATTTCATTGCCAGCTCTAGCTTTGAACTATCAGGAGCTGCTTTCCTTACTACACTGCTGTGCAATTTTACAGTTTTCTATTATACCTCCCTTAGCAGTCTCCCTTCCAACCCAAATGTCCTAGGTTGTATCCTGTCTTCCTACAGAAGTTTCCCCAGGCAACCCCACTGCACATTTCTGTATCTTTTCCAGTAGTTAGAAAGGCATGCTGTAATCAGAACTGATACACAGCACAGATTGAAACTGCAGTATACAGATCATTTCTATTTTACTCCCTGTTGCTTTCCCATTGAGGCTTTGTTTGCCTATTTCACCCCAAAATTGAAAACTGAGCTCAGCTTTCTCTTTCATTCACTAACCAACTCATTTTCTAAAATATGATCCCAGGTGCCAGACAAGTTCTGGGAGATCTATCAGCAAACAGCACTGAACAACTCAAAGAGATCTCGCTCTTTCTGTTAAGCGGAAAAGTTTTGAAAGTGCCCCACTCAAAACTAGCAGGAAAAAAAAAATCCCCTATTCCTGCACTTTCTGCCCATTTCTCCAAGCCTGCAGCCACTGCCTGTCAACATGGTTCACTCAGCTGTGCTAATTGGCTCTGCATACACTATTAATTCACTCTCTTCTTACTTTGAGGTTGTAATTTGTCCCCATTGGGAGGTAATAGAAGCCAGCACACGGTCAGTCATGGATGGCTCTGATGACTCAGCTGGTGTGAGGGAGTTTGCTAGGACAGGATCTCCAGTGTATTTGAGCCCAATGTTTACTGTGCAATGTGTGATACATATCTCAAGCCACAAGCCATGAAACATTTTACATCCCATAACCCTGTCCTGGAAGCTGTTCCCACAGTCTTCCCCAAGTCGTCTTCCAGAGAGCACATCTGCTCAAGCCATATGACAGTCTGCCAGCTGAGAAGCAAATTTATACCCATCAACACTCCTGTTCCTGCAGCTTGGTACCCTTCTTGGAACTCCTGGCAGCAGTGAGTGCATCCTCATCCCTCTGTAAAAACAGTCCAGCCCTGCATTTCCCCACCCCCAGGGAGATGGTGGGTCTAACATTCAGGTGTGCATGGCACTGGCATCCATGCCAGTTGGACATCCAAAACCCGCAGGTCTTCACCAGGCTGCCCTACTCAGCAGTGGTGCTCTGAACTGCAGGTAGCTGTTCCTCTGGAGCTGGACTGTCCCAGGAGCTGACACTACTGGGACCAGAGCCACTACAGGAGAAGGGCAGTGGCACAGGTGACAATGGCCCATCAGCACTACCTCCTTTGCTCTGCAGGCATTAAATTGCAGCCAGTCTTTTATAGTAGTGCCCACCAGAAACATCTAAGCAGCTTCTCACAGATGTGGCAGGAAGGATCCATCTACCAAGGAATATTTTTTCCAGTAGCCTCCAGTGACAAGTGGAACCACAAGCCTCAGCCCAGAATCTGAAGTTCCTCATACTCTACCAGCTCAAAGCTCAACTTTGGCCAGGTCAGAAAATGCTTGGCTTTTCCTTTGTGTTAAAGCACAAGGCAGATATAAAGATGAGAACAAGCCATTCAGGAGGGAACATGGTAAAATAACTATCTCCAGTCCCAATCCACCAGGAGGAAAAAAGTATTAGTTCTGTCATGGAGAAGGGAAACGACAACACAGACCTCCAGGAAAGGGCTCCCCACTATTGCTGGAAATGCTGTGATCACTGCATTTGGCCTCCAAAAGCATCAGCAGCACTTCTCGGGGCTCCAACAATGATGGCAACTACCTTTATGTGAAATCCTTTGTAAGAAATAGAGGAGGAAGACAAAAGGGAAATGTGGCTTGCAGTTACAGAACGCCTTGTTGTGGCCCTACTATCTGGATAAATCCATCTCTGAATTTTAGTACTGCTATCTCTGGCACTGTTATTAGACATTTCATTTACCTAGTAGAACTCCAAGCTCATAGATTTCCACGGAATCCC
Organism: Erpornis zantholeuca; assembly: GCA_013400515.1. Lineage (NCBI taxonomy): Eukaryota > Metazoa > Chordata > Aves > Passeriformes > Timaliidae > Erpornis > Erpornis zantholeuca. The sequence goes on along the minus strand of VZTN01036605.1, from coordinate 126,393 downwards.
AGACCATCTAGAAAACATTCCTAGTTTCTGTTAATAGATATATTGGAGGATCCCACTGAAGACATAAGGAAAAAAATCACTTCAGCTATATTCAGTTGAAATTCGAACCATATAAAGAATCTCACTCTGTGATTCATTTCATCAGTTTTAAGGATACTCCTTAGTGGATGCCAGTTGGTTTTCTCCAGAATAAACTCCCAAAACAAATAACTTACAATTTCTTGATCAGACTGTATGTGAGCTGGCTAGAAAAAGCCCAAAATGAAACAAAACCTACAAAAAAGCAGACACACAAACAAAACCCCCCAAAAATCATTCACTGTTTCTATTTATAATCATTTAATTTTACTTTAAAATTAAACATCCAAACTCTGGATTTAATATTGGGCAGCTGTTAATAGTTAAATACATGAAATCCGTCAGTCACATTCAAAGTATTTTTGTGGAGTTGTACTAACACAGCTCTTGCAGTTACACCCAATGCTACTCTTGGCACTATACAGATCTTTAAAATTATTTACAATACTATTTATTTCTATGTGCATACATTCCATAGAACACCAACATACACAGCACAATGAGAATCTCCTTCACACCCTTTTTCTCTCCAGACTGTCTTAATCAACACAGTCTTTGCAAACCATACAAGAACATCACAGAAGGTGCATGTGGCATAACAAGGAACAACCTTTGGAAAATCATTTAGAAGAAGAATCATTTATAGCTTTCCTTAATTGCTATACCCAGTTCACTTTGGAGCTCCGTAGCGCTACAGCAGATTATACCATCTATCAGTGAAAAGCTTAACCCTTTTCAAAATCCTATATTTACCACTGCTTCAGGACATTCCATAAACAAGTTTAACTTTGGCTGGAGTTTTCTGCATGTATTTTCCTGCCAGCAGTGGCATTTTTTGAAAAAAAAAAAAAAAAGAGAAGTGGACACTATAACCTAGGCTTGAGTCCCGTATGTCACTAAAGAAGTAGACAAAGAGTGTAGCTCTCCCCTGTGCTTCAACAAAACACTGCCTGAAGTCAAATCAGCAACAGCAGAACCAGTATAGTCTAACTGATACAGGTTGTAGACCTGAGAAATAAGCCACACTAGCAGGAATCAATTGCTACAACTCCACTGTTACACACACACAAGCCTTGCTGGCCTCTTTGGTCAGGCTGAACCTGAGCACATACCTGGGTTTGGTTTGGCTGCTTCATGACTGCCTAGAGGAACATCCCACCCGTGGGCTGTTCTAGGTAGCCTTCTTCCCTTGGGAGGCACAGGGACATATTGCAACCTAAAAATTAATTGTTGTGGCAATGCTAGCAGTTCATCACCATCCACTGTCCTCACTAGAGGATCCTCCCTTGCCAGGGAAAGAGTAACGCCTGCAACAACTGTGTATGCAGCCTGCTCTGCATCCAGCTTCAGGGAGCCCTGGGAAGGGTGGTGGCTGGGGGAAGGTGGTGGCGATAGCTCTGGCATCCAGATAGCGCTGCCATCCCTCCCAGGTGCTCCTGCCCTGGGCCAGGAGCAGGATTGTGGCAGAACAGCTACAGCAGCAACACGTGCCAGCCTCTCCCAAAGCCGCCTTCCATGTAGGCTGCGGGCACAGAAACACCACCCTGCCCACGTGTGGCTGATCCAGACATCAGGACACACTGAAGCTGTAAGATCCTGCTCTCTCTGACTGCTCAGCAGAGGTAGGTGGCCCACACCAAAAAAGCCCACAGCCAAACAACCACCACCACAGCCCTGTCCCCAAAACACTGGGTGAACTAAGAAGCCAGGTACAAATCAGATCATTGTCCCTGTTTTCTGTAATAAACAGTTTGTTTCCATGCTGCGTTACAAATACTTAGCCCTGCTACTGCCCTGCATACGTAAGTTCATTATTTTATGCTTGTTTCACATATAGGAAAAGCAAAGGCCAAGGAGATCTTTCCCAGAAGCACTGGCTTTTGAGTTGCTGGGGATCCCTGGCTGAAGGCAATGAACTACAAGTACTCCAGAACAAACACAGGCAAAAAAAACCCCCAGAAACAAATTAGCAAATTTTTGTTTCTTAGGTCAAAACGATATTACTGGCCAAAAACACAGGTTACCTTAGATCTCTCCCTTTCCTGCAGTAAGCAGGTTACTAGGAGAACTTCTGTCAGAAGAATTCAGAACATGAGCACTCAAGGACCCAGATAACTTTTCTAAAAGGCAGAAAGATTGCTTCTGTGTCACTGTACAAGACTTCATCTCCCTCTTATCATCATTTCTATCAGCAGAGCACCGTTTAGTTGCCTCCTTCCAAAAGGCACTTTGGGATGCATGCTGCAATATGCATATAAATTATCATTAAAGTCTCCTCTGTTTCACTGGGGCATTTCAGATTCAAGATGCTGCTTTAATGGGTTGCCTCCCAAGAAGCTGACTTCACCTGTAATGACACAGTGAATGCTAATGACCAGTGTTTAATTGGGGCAGTGCTAGTAAAACTTTACTTCAGAGGGATTCAATTTTACCTGGTGCCAAGGAGTTAAGTGATTAATCAGGTGTTAAATAGTATGTACTTCCAAACACTGGTCTTCTACCATTCAATCCTACACCACTGAATTTAATGACAGTTTTGTCATTAACACTGACACTAAGAGAAGAAGGATTCTCCTCCTAGTACACAAGTAAACATTAGGAACATGCTCTGCACTAACAGACACTCAGCCTTGGCTGAGGATAACAGGATTCTGGCCGTGTGGTGCTGAACAGTCCCTCACCATGGGAAGCCTTCAGGGGGAGAGGGTTCTTTGCAGAAACAGCAGGAATGAGGTATCAGGAGACATAACCCACCATCTAAAAATTGTCAAGTCTGGGGAAGCCAGTTAAGATTGAAACCTCAAACACTACACTGACTCTTTGCCCTTCAGCTTTTGTTTTCTCTGCCTTTTTTTAAACAATTACAAAGTACATCCTCCAATCCAAAATGAGCACTCTGTGAAGTCCATCAGTTCAGGATCCTCTGCTGACTCCTGCAGCCACCCCATTGAGCTCAACACAAGAGAGAGCACCTATATCCACCATCGTGCATAAAATCTACATAAAATCTGTGCTGAAACCAGTTGTGAAACCTAACTTGTAGTGAGGCTCCGTGCTTTCAGTGCTGCCCACAGAAAGCACTCTCAGCTCAAGCATCAGCCAGGTGCCCACAAGGGACCCCAGGCTTAGAGAAGTCCTGGTCTGCGAGACCTGAAGCAGCTGATCTGTCCCCATATCCCCAGTTTTAGTTCCCCCACAACTCCACACTTGTGCCAGCACAATTGTAGGGTCACACGGTAAGTCAGACTAAGCAACTGAAAGTGTCATATTTATCAAAAATAAAATAAACAAATTAAACTGTGCTCTTTGGGAGCCTTCCATTTGCCTGCTGAATTTTGAATCTCCATATGATGCCACAGCAATATTCTCAAGGTATATTTATTTCAGGCAAAAAAAGTAAGGAGGTCCTGACAATCAGAAAGCTCCAGGAGAGGTTTTAAACAGAACTTATCACCACATAGACCTTAATTAATCACAAAAATCATCATCTGTTTCTAAACTGCTAGTCCTGTCTCCCTTTGAGTTTTTGCTCCCATATTAGTCTTTGCCAAGATGTTTACACTCCCCTGGTGCCTCAATTCTCCCATCCGTGGGAGGAGAGGTGAGGCCTTAAGGATCACTTGCCAATACTGTAATGAATGCCAACGTTGTGGCAGTATTTACAATAATATAATCAGCTAACTACCGTGGCTCAGGATCAGAGGAACAGGTTTACTACTAACACAGATATTCCATCTATGAAAGAAGATTAAAAAAGTGTGACAAACACACCAGATGCCCCTTTCCAGGTGACCTCAGAGTCAAAGCTGTCAAGCCCTCTCAGACTAGAGTTCTCCACAGCCCCAAAAAAGCCTTCCAGTCCATGCAGAGTATGCTGACACCCTAAGCTGTAGCACACACTGAGGGCCCAACCTTCATATTCATCTCTCACCCCTGAGGTTTTATTTTCTAAACCCCAGGATGAGTTTTCTCTGCAGCTTTACACCTTATGTGCACACTTAACCTCCCTGTCACAACTGCACAGTGGGTCTGCTTGCCATGGGCCAGGCAAGCACACACCCAAGTGCTAGCAAGATCTGGCTATCAGCAGGGTATTTATCATCTCTCAGAGGAGTCAGCCAGCACATACTTGCTGCAAAGCAGGCATGTATCAATACACAATCACACACACATACTGATAACTACTTCACACCAACCAAGATATTACAGCAAGCTTATACTAATTACCAATAATAAAATATAGACCAAAACTTCACCTCCTCAAAGTTTTCCCAAATCTGATTAGAGCATTTCTCTAACGTGATGAAGACTGAGCAGCTCAGGCATAAACAAAGCACCAGCCTTCACCCTCTCTGCTGAAGTTTTCCACGTTCACCACCCCAGGTGGCATTTACTGCCTGCACCCTCATCCCAGATTGGAGAGAAAAAAAAAACAGCAACAAACCAACAAAAGAATGAGAAAACAAGAAAGTACATCCACCAGCACCACTGCTTCCCGTTCGCAGGTTCCGAGTGAAACTTTGTGACACTCGTGCAGCACAATGCTTGCCTACATTTCAGAACGAGGCAGCGAAGTTGGGGTACCCCGTGGAGCTTTTTCCTCTGCCTCAGCATCACATTCCATGCCACGAGCCAGACTGGAATACTGAAGAAACTATCAGCTGCACTCACATAATCAACTACCATTTAAATAGCTCCTCTTAAATCCAGCTGCTGAACATAATCACCTTTATCAACTGGATAAAAAAAGTGTCCAAAAACCAGAGATAGTTAGAAAAGCTGAAGGGAAAGCAACCCGGAATGGTTTGACTGGTGAAGAAAGGCTTTTATTTAAAGCTTACATTTGTGTCTGAAAAGTTTTAATTTTAAAATTTGAAACTAATAAAATAGCCAGTAACAGAGAAGCCAGTGACAGCACTTTCTACACGTAAACAAATGCTACATTAAAAATTAAGTTCAGATCCTGATGTTTAGAATTGGTCATTTAAAAAAAAAAAATCAGTTTTCCAGTAACTGCTGAAATGTAACGAATTTGTGGCATTTATTTATTTCAAGACTGAAGCAGAAGTTTGTATCTCTTCAGCTAGGAAGTTGATTCCTTACAGTACAATTCTATAATATACCTTTGTGATGCTAGGGAAGGATCAGTTTTACAGTTCCTGAAATCAACAGGATGGTTGTTGATTTCAGTAAGAGCAGAAGTAAGTCTCCTATTTTCAAAATGACACATGTCAAAACCAAGGAAATACAGCTCACATGACACGACTTTTTCGTGACATTCGTTTTCTTCAGTCCAAAGAACACATCCTACCTTTCCACAGGGTTTACTAGAAACAACCAGCAGCTATATCTCATTTTATATATCTATAGAGATCCAATGAGTTAACTGAACACATTTTGCCTGCATTAGCATTTCACCATACAGTAACATGCATACAATACCCCGTTATCCAGTTTGCCTGTCTGTGTTATGAAAAGTCAAACTAGACTCTAAGCCACGAGGCTTCACGGGACACGGGCCTGATTGCACTTAACTCAGCAAGAAAAAATATACCCAGAAGTTTTCAAATTGTGTTCCCACCATATAGAATGCAAGACCCCCCCGTGTACACACGGGACAAGCAAACAAAAGAGCATCACGCTGAATAAGTATTTATTCCAGGCTCTTCCCCTTAGAGAGAGTCTGAAGTCACCTCTTCCTTCCAGGCAGGGAGAGACAACTACTAAAGATCTCTTACTCGGGCACAGTTAGTCACGAGCAGAAGGGAGATTCCTGTCTTGCAGCAAGACAAAGCGATTCCTAAATAAAATGCAAAAACGGGGGGTGAGGGAAAAAGAGAGGAAAGAAGTGGGCTGCTAGATAGGAAGGGTCAGGACAAAAAAGGAAACTCAAATTTCTTTCCATTGTCTCAGCTTCAAGCCGCCTCCACTTAAAACGATAAACTTCCCGGAGTAAGCCCTTCTTCAACAGGCCAAGGCACGGGGAAACACATCCCCCAGCCCCTGCTGGAGCGGGGCTGGGCTGGCAGCCCTGGCTACCCTACCTGCCACCGGCAAGCGATGCCAGGAATTGCAGCCCCTAAAATGAATAGTACTAATATGAATAATAAAGGGAAAAAATTAAAATTAAAAAAAAAAAAACTCCAAACAAACAAGCCTCACAATCCACTGTTGGTGGAAGGAGCAGCGGCTGCATCTCCCCGACGGCAGGAAACTTTCTACGAAGTTGCTGGCGGGGACGGCGAGCAGCCAACCCCACAGGAGGCCGGGCCGGGCTCCGGAGCCCCCTTAAAGCTCCGTGTGGTGGAGAGCCACGCCAGCAGTGCCGGGCCCGGCCGCCGTGTCCCCGGGCAGCGCAGGGCGCTGACAGCCCGCGGCACCGCGTCCCCG
>VZTN01036605.1:39050-118775 GCA_013400515.1 Erpornis zantholeuca | reverse complement strand
CCGCTCCCCGTGTTCAGAGCCCGGCCCGCTCCCCGTGTTCAGAGCCCGGCCCGCTCCCCGTGTTCAGAGCCCGGCCCGGCCCTACATTCGGAGCCCGGCGCGGTCGCTCCAGCGCGGGGTTTCAGGGATGTGTTTGTATCGCCCGCAGCGGTTCGGAGCTTGTGTGATTTCCATCCGTGATGGTCTCGGCGCCGGTTTCTCTCTGGCTCCTGGACAGTACAGCCCCAGCCCTCGTGATGATAGGGAAAACAGCAGGGGGGAAGTGAAAAATACCTCGGCCATCTCTTCGTCCAAATCTCTCTATGATTTTATTGGCAGTTTTTGGTGTCCTGACTAGTTTTTAGATGCACCCACTTTATTCCAAGGCCTGAAGGTGCCTGAGAGCAGAGCACTGCTTTGTACCCGTGGGGCTGCAAGGCAGAGCTGCCTCTGTAGTCTGCTGGAAGGATGCTGTGCACTGGGGTCGTGTAGGCTCCTATAAGTGATTTGGTGCTACCAAAAATGGCAAACGAGAGAGAATCCAACCGCGGTGCTTTCAAAGCAAGGCTTAGCTCACATTTCATAGTGCCTGCCTTAAGCGGGGTTTGCTGGCATCAAATGCAGTGCTGCTTCACCTGCATGGCTAAGAGGCCTGGCTGCTGTAGGCAACCATTGGTCCATTTTGCAAACCAGGACCGACTCTTTGTAACATCTTACAGGTTCACTTTGGCCTTAGTGCAAATACTATCCCCTCCCAGCCTAGCAACCAATGACCCTTTTTTAATACAGGACCAACTCGACAATGAAGGATACATATTTACTGTCTTCCTTCAGCACAGCTGAACTGCTGAAGTAGAGTCATCAAGGTTGGAAGAGTCTTTCGAGAATAATCCAGTCCAACTGTAAACCCAGCTCTACTTTATCCCCTAAATCACTAAACTTTATCACTTGGTGTCATATCATTAAGTACCTCCAGGGGTGATAACTCCACCACCTCCCTGGGCAGTCCCTTCTCAATGCCTGATGCCCCCACACAGTGAAAATATTTTTTCTAATATCCAATTTAAAAATCCCCTGTCTCAGCTTAAGGCTTTTCCGCTTGTTTTCTCACTGCAGGTATGGTAGAAGAGACCAGCCCCCTCCTGTCAGGGAGTTGTAGAGACTAATGAGGTCTCCCTCAAGACTAAACAACCCCAGCTCCCTCAGCTATTCCCTGTAAGACATGTTTTCTAGACCCTTCACAAGCTTTGTTGCCCTTCTCTGGATACACCTCAGCACCTCAACGTCTTTTTTAATGTGAGGGGTCCAAAACTGAATGCTAAATACAGGACATTGCCTGCCTCTCCCCTCTTATCCTCTCTATTTCATTACCATGATATTTTGCCTTTTTACCTACATGATTACCACTGGCTTTCCCCAAGAGCTAGGTTATTGTTCTCTGTCTCATGGAAATTTGGAAGTTTTTGAGATTCTTTATATCAAATACAGAAATTTGATATAAAGGTGGAAAAGATTTGTTAGGTCATCTACTCTGCTCCCCTGATGGTAGAGGATTTAGAGCACTTGTATGATTTCTCTTTTAAATGCCTCAGGTAATGGGACTTGCACCTCTCTTTTTTTGGAGTCCCAGAAAGTCCCATGGTCAGGAAGATATTTGGCCTATATTTTCACTATTTGGTCTATAGTTTCACCCAATTACTTCTGGTTACATCCATGTTGTATACTCCCTTAAACAGTTTTTCTCCTCTATGGTTACTTGTGTTTTATGCACAGGTATCACTTATTCTCCTAGCCACTACCATCCTTTCTTTTTATCTCCTTTCATTAATCAGTCCCTGCAGCCAGTTTATCACTTATGTCATTGGTCTTCTTTGATACCCATTCAATTGGTCATTTCCTCAGCCCATGGATACCCACATTTAGGGCCTGATCCTTTGTGAATGCCAAAATCCAAAAGCCAAAATCCCATCGCGATTTTATTTGTCTCCAAGCTGCCTCAAAGGCTTGTAAAGAATCTGTCACCTGACATGGCTCTGAATCAGATCCGATCCTGGGTGTCCTCAGTGTTCCCTCTTGCAGTGCCATTGCAATCTGTTTTTCTCCACAGACATTCTGGTGAAGCTGTGTGTCCCAGGTTTCTTTTTTCTGCCTGGAGTTTCAACATCTGTTCCTTCTGAGATCACATAGCTGCTTTTCCTTGCACTTTGATTAATGGCCCTTACAAATACAGGCCTTGATCCATCCCCTCAAGCCTCTGAACCAGTATGGATGGTTGTAAGTATCTGTCCAAGACTACAACCTGTGTTCGAGCTGTCTTCTCTTCTGTTTGTTTTTTCCAATACTTCATTAAATGTGAGTGCAAAGGGTGGAAACTAGAAAAGGTAAGGAAAGAAATGGTGAATGTGTAGAGAAGGCCACAGGCATGATTGCAGCTCCTCTTCAGCCACAAGTCAATCCCACTGAAGCTGCTGTAAGAAAGCTGGAAAGGAAATGTGGCTGGACAAAACACACCCCACCCCACCCTGTGGTGTGTCCTTGCCAACAGAAGCAGGTATGCCTCAGCCATGCTGGCTAGATGCTACACACTGTGACTGGAGAACACCTTTGAACCCTTTGAACAAGGAGGGCCAAACCCTGTGTGATGTGTTAGCTTTTCTGCTTGGTTCTGCTCTTGTTTCTCTGCCCTGATTTCTTGCAGTTCCTCTCATTAGTTCTGTTTCTTGAGACCTCAGACCTTAAGGTCCTGCCTGCTGCTCTGGGCAAGAGAAAAAAAATGCTACCAAATCTCTTGGTGTGCAGGATGGTCCATGGTTGCAGGACAGTTGTTCTGGAAAAGTAAGGAGGAAGCTTGCCCAGCTGTCAGCTCCCCTTTGGATCTGTGCCACATGGAGATTGCACAGAGCAGAAAGGAAGTCCATTAGCTCATATTTAACCTTGAACAGGCTCCCAGTGAGTTTCTTTCCCTCTCACCTAGAGGCTACTGCTTAGCTTATCTTCAGGGAGGACCCATTAGTTAAAAGCAGGATTTATGATCTGGCAGAACCACCTGTCATCAACACTCCAGCCAGAATTCCCCTAACTTTTTGTTCAGATAGATGTCAGCAACACTAAAACAGGCAAAAGGTACTATGGTCTATGAAGTAAGGCCAAGCTCCTGCCTTGGGCTCTCCCAGGAAGGGAAGGTGGGTGGTGTGTTGGGGGGACACCAACAGACTGAAGTATGTTTTTCTCATAGTGGTCTGAAAAGTCTGGCTTTACGTTGTATTCATATTGTATTTTCTAGCCTGAAGTCTGTCCCTGAAAATAGCAAATCCTGAAGTAAAAGAGACATACCACCCTTTCATTGGGACTTAAAATTTTCTGCCCACAGCAGTGCAGCTGCCCAGCAGCTTCCACTGATTCTCTGCCACCTGGGCCTCTTTCACAGCCATAGGACTCCCAGTGTCTTTCTACGTGCACTTGCTCAGCAGCTAGGCTAGGGGCTTTTCATATGTCCCAGAAGGATGTTGAAGCATTTTTCCCAAAGGACTTAGACATTTGGGTACCTACACCCAGCTGAAAGCCAAGGTTTTCATTTCTTCTTTTGTGTACTGTTTCTCTGGTTTCAGCAGTGTACAGCAGCACCTCAGATGGTGGCAATAATAATTGACTTTTATTAAGAAGACTCTGTTCATAGTAGTGTTTTTCCTTTCCTCTTTTTATTTTCAAACCAGTCATTAATTCCCAGTGCCCAGCTATTACTAACTAATTCTACTGCTTCTCCTCTGTTATCTTCTTCCCTTTATCTTTCCCCAGCACAACTTAACTGACTCATTTAGTGCTCACTTATTTGCCTCATTTGTATTACTAGTTTTATTTTTGTCTGTTGGTGTTTGAGCAGATTCAAATGTGAATTCATGGGTCTGCTGACATTACTGGGCCTCAACAGAGATGACTTCCAAACTGAGGGACAGAATCAAGCTCTTAAGCAACAAAGTGCAGTAGGAGACAGTAAATTCACAGAACATGCAAGGACATACTGATGTTAGAATGCAACCGATTTTTTAGACTTGAGGGCTAAAGGGGAATAAATCCATGAGGTGCTGTGGAAGTGATTCCCATTGCACATTTAGCACTATGATTCTTCTTCCCCATACCAGATCGGTTTCTGAAACCAAAGTGAGTTTTATGGCCCTAGTGTGCATCAGTCATGCTGCTTTTCATCATTAGCAGTAAGACTAGCTTTCACTTCATGTTATCAGCCAAGTCCTTTTTCCAAGATTCAGCCAGGTTTCTTATGGTAGAAGTCCCAAATCCTTGACTTTTTAAGAATAGTTATGAAATGCAGTCTGCAGTGTTAGAGTGAGAAATGCTATATCCATTTTATTTGCATTCTTGAAAATTGGTTCACCTAACATTCTAATCTTACATGAGACTCGATGGTCTGGCTCTATGAATAGGATTTGCACCAGTATAATGATTTTGATAAAAAGTTTCTTTTGTTTCCATTTTATTTGATTTGGTTTTAAGTCAAAATAGGAACACTTGTGCATTCTCCAAAGCTGCAGGCATTTTGATATAAAGAAACTTGTATAGTTTTCTTAGGCACTCACATAGCTTTCCCATTTCAGAAACCTACAACAGCCAAAATAGAAATGCAGAAATCCTGGTATGACACCTATTCATCCAGCAGCAAATATATATAAAAGAAAATAATGCTCAACGTCATTCTTGATGGTCTAAGCCATGTCACCCTCACACATTGTCACATGATATTATTTTGAATCTAGTTTTGAACTAGTGTATTGCTTCTGTAAATAGGAGAAAAAGTTTTCTATTACTCCAAGTGTGACTCTTGTGTTTGAGAAAGGGGAAGGGAAATTGAGAATTGTACTGTTGTTCAAAGCAGCACAGCATTTTCTGAGAGACAAGTTTAAAGTCATGTTTGAGAAGTGGACTCCATTGCACAAGTCACTGCTTAGACACGTGCTGACAATGCTACTCCTGGCACATGCTCAAGTTGTAGCATGTAAAAATGAGCCAGTGAGTGGCCCTGACAGAGCTCTTGAGAGCATTGACTCCAGTGACACCAACCTTGCAAAAGCTAAACCTGACTATCAGGTTAGTCCAAACTGCTTGGGACCACAGGCCCCTCTCATGTCACTGTGAACAGTCCCATGGCAGGCACAACACGGTTAACCTTCTCTACCTCTCCTAGTGTTTTGGTTGCAGTGTGGTGCCACAAAGCAAAATTTCCAGGGCTAAGAGTGTAAAAGATGTAAAAGTACCCCATCCCACACTGCTGTGCTGTGCAGGTCACGGCACACACTCCTTTGACTGTGCCAGCAGCTGCCTTTAGTTCTGTGAAAAGGCACAGGAATACATAATCTGTATGTTCATGCGTGTGTCCCTGTGTTTAAAGCCAGCTCAGTTCCCCTGACTATGGTGCAAGCAGATGGAGACTGGCAGGGATACCTTAAATTGGAATCTTGTGGTCCATCAAAGGCACAGATGCAGCTTCTCCCCTCAGCTCATGCTGACAGCATCTCTTGCTCACCTCCAAAGAGACAGAAGGCTTGGCCAGGTGCTGCTCCTTGCCCTGCCACTACAGAATCTTGCCCCAGCAAAATCTGTGGAAGGGCGAGCAGGCATGCAAGGACCAAGGAGTAAAAGCAGGGTACCTCTGCCTTTGGCTGGAGATGAGCAAGGCTGGGCAAGCTGCACAGAGGCTCCTGGGAGGAGGGTGAGCGATCCCCGAGCCTGGGTTGAACAGGGAGGGGAAGGTCAGTAGGAGGGAGCTGTAGAAGAGCTGGGGTAAGAGGCTGGGCTGCACCAGGCAAAATCTCCCCACTCAACCTACTTTAGCAGGGCTGGTTGTTTAAATGGAATTTAAATCTCTGCAGATATGTGAGGAACTTCCTGGCATCACCCGAAGACGTGCAGTGACAGGGGCAGGGCTGTGCTGGTCAGGGTCAGGCACAGGCACGGCCAGAGCAGGGACCAAGGTCCTTGATGCCACAGAGAAATTGCTGTGGACATGGGCTCATCATTTCTGCAAAGCACCAGTAAGTAAGGGAATGCAGAAAAGGTTACCAAAAATAGGATTTTTGGAAGACAATTCTGTGAAGCACTAGATGCCCAGCTCCCAATTTCAGGCATAAGCTATTAACTTTGTGTTTTGTTTCTTCATAGTCCAGAACAGTGAAGTGTATCCCAGTACTTACAACCTCTTCAATTCAAAATAATGAGTTAATTGCATCTTACCTCAAAATCACAGGATTTTGAGGGGAAAAATTACTTCGGAAAATTCCTTAAATTTGTATGTGTGTGCATTAACTTATCTGTCTCCAGATTTTGTCTTGTAAAGTACATGTTTTCAAACTTCACCCACAAATTTTGAATGCTGAAAAATTTCTTTCTTCTCCTTCATTCCTTCTTCTTTCTTCTGTTATTTTTCTCCATTCTCTATTTTTGCCTTCCCACATGCCTTTTTACTTCATATGTAATTAAATGACGTAGACCAGGAAAATCAAGAAGCATTAAGATATATGATATAACTCAAGGTAAAAGTAGAAAAATCATCAAGTCATACTCTGTTACTGTAAAACATTTTAAACAAAAATAAAGAAAAAATAGAAATTGAAGGGATAGTGTTCAAATTCTGTGTAAGCTAAGTCAAAACTGATTTACATTTTGCAGGTACTGTGGTTGATTTTTACTTCTCCAGTTCAGTCACCTCAGCTGCAGAAGTGAAGCAAATCTTTCTAAAAACCCGATCCTCTCTATTAGTAATATTTTCCCCGTCTCACCACTCCCTCCCTCCTTTTTCAGCATCATTTTCTCCACAGGGTGACAGGATTACAGCTGTCGTGCCCATTCCAAGTTGTGGTGCACACTCTGTCATCTATGTCATTGTAACTCTGTATCTTTCTGGCAGTAAAAGAGTGACACAAATTGTTTTCCTGTCAGATAAAAATTGTCTAGTAGATTTAATGCTCATAACCTAATGTGAGGAATAATATTATGTGAGCAACAGCAGTCGATCTGCTTATAATGGTATTGTGTCCCCTGGTACTGCTGGGGGAAAAAACTGAGCCTGTGGAAGCTCAGCACCTTTCTGAGCAGTTCTGCAGACCAGGGGCCAGGGCTTACAGCAGTGTGACCACACAGCTGCAAAGCCAGTGGGCTGATGTGAAAACTCAAGCTTGGAAATTGAGAAGGAATGGAAACTCAAGGCTCAGAGTTGTGTGCTCAAATGGTACAATGAAACCCTGATAGGTGAAAAAAAATAGCAACATGAGTACAGCTTGTTGCACAGAATTGTGATTTATCTGCTTTTATTTTCAATAGTTCCAGTGGCATCATGATGTAGGATTTTATAGCCTATTAAATCATGCCTGACATTTATGGATGTAGTTTAGAGTGCATGCATTATGGAGAGTTAGTAGCCTCTCTCTGGCTGAGCAGCAGTTTCCACTCACTCATCTTACTCCATCCTCACATTCTTTTATACCTTGAGCTCAGATATAGACAGATACACTCCAAAGAAAAAGACTTTGGTGAAGAATACAAAAGATAAACAACTTTTCTGTTCCTATTGAGTTTGGACTGTCCTGATCTGAAGTGGCCTTTATTTCTGTTGTTGTCTCCCATTCCCAAAGGCAGGTCTGCACCCAGAAGGGTCGACTGCAGCTTCTGCAGGCACTCCATCACAGCAAACAGATTGCCCTCTCCCAGGAAAAAGGTAGTAATCATGATTAGCCCAAGTTGCTGATGGTTTTCTTTGGTGTAGGGAGTGGCGTAATTAAGACCGGAAATTTGAGCTGACCCCAATATTAGCTTGGGAAGAGGTGCTGAGGTGGGTGGACCTGTGTGCCAAGGCCTGACCTGATTTGGTACTTACACAGTGGTGGAATCACCACTGCTGCCTGCCCAGCATGTGGTTTACTGCCCCTTCCCACCTTGAGGGTGGCCACCAGCTCACCAGAGCTGTCCCTGCAGCTGCTGCCCAGGAAGGCCAAAGCTCCATCTTGGGTTGTACCCATCAAGGCAGGCTGAGGAAGGAGGAGGAGGGAGGGCAGCTTGAACAAGTTCTGCTAGCTGTAGAGAAAGGGAAGAGCAAGGCAACTGGTGAGGATGGAAAAGGCAGTTGAGAATGAGGACCGGGATTTTTGTTCAGGAGAGGTCTCACCAGCAATGTCAGAGGGGCAGAGACAGGGAGAGAGGACTGTGTCAGAGGACTATGGCATAGGGACCTTTGTGACCAGGAGAAAGGAAGGTTTTAGCTGTCCGTGGAAGACACTTCCATATGCCAGGGCCTGAACTAAGTGCAGATTGCAGTGGTCACAACTACCACTGCAAGAGATAAAGACACATTTCACTCTTAGATATCATCTTACAAGCGGTAATTAAGTTTTTACAACATCCATGTGAGGTAAGCTAGGAGAGGAGAGAGAGCGAGTGATGTGCCAAAGGCTGGGTGGTTACTCAGTGGCAGTGCCACCATCACCAACCAGGAGCTCCTGGTTCCCAGCCTGGCCCATGAACCACAGTAGCCTCCCTGCCAAGAGAAGAAAGTGAGCTGATTTTTCAAGCACTTTGATGAGAGAAGGAAGGTTAGAAATAGCCTGAGGCTGTTTCTAGAGAAAGTGTCAGGGTTAAAGAAAAATTTCGGAGGAGAGGAACAGGAAAGGGGTGGTGGAGAAGGAACTATTGATACAAATGGTTATTGAGGGAAAGGCAGTGGCAAATCAGAACCCCACAATGGGAGGAAAATGGGTCAATAGACAAAGTAGATTTTCTTGAGAGAAGCCTATGGGAGAGAGGAGACTTAGCAGCACAAGAAGAAAGAGCAGCAGTGGGGAGGGAGAAAAAAACACAGTGAGAGTGTGCATGGCAGCATTTGAAAGTGTCAGAAGACAGACAAAAAATGCCACCAAACATGGGGTATTACAGTGCCTGGGCAATTATCATCACACTATTGTCTCTTCCACAGCAGCCGGAGATCTCAGAGCCCTCCACAGAGCATCATTACCTTTGTTTCACTTCTGGGAGAACTGAGGCTCAGAGCAGTGAAGCCACCTCCCAGTGTGTTGGTCACACAGCAAAGCAAACACATTATTCTGGTTTAAGCAATTATGATAAATGCAACTTGAAAGGGGAGTAAGCAGACAGGGGCACGCAGTTCTCAGTGACATAGGAGAGAAAAAGAGAAGTTGACTGATGTCAGCAGCCCAAGTTTATTTTTTATGGCTCTAAAATACATAATGTCATGTAAAATGACATTTAGAAGCTGTGAGCTTTGGATCCTCTATGCTTTAAAATACAAGCTAAGTAATATGAACAGTCAGACACACCACTATATGCACAAGTACATGTGCACACAGTAGTTCTGATGCTAGCTGCATGGTTTGTGCCCTTCACCAATTAATTTCCTCAGTTTTCCAACTTTCAGAAAAGTTAAGGTAACCTACAACTACAAAAATGGAGAGACATGCATACCAGAAGACTTCCACAACACCAAATATTGTTACATTATCAAAGTCCTTAGAAGAGAATAGAATGGAACAGAGTATCTCAGTCAGACAGGACCTGCGATTGCCTGGAAGCTGCATATGACAACTATCGTGGTGGGGTCATTTGTTTATGTTAGTTATGTGCCATGGCAGAGAAACTGTATGCCTGACAGCCTGTGGCTGTCATATCAAAAGGAGCATTCTCTGAAAAAGTAAAAGCTCAGAAAATTGCCACCAGCACTAGTCTGAGGTAGCATAATGTTTTTAGGGCCTAAGAAAATGAGATGTTTTTGTAGAAGTTCCTCTTCATTTAAAAACCCCCACATTTCCTCACCTCTTCTTTCTTCTTTTCCTCCCAAGAAATGAAGAAATGTAGCGATTTTTTTACTGTACTTTGAGGAGGAAAGAGTGGAAGGAGCTATGCAGTGCTACCACCCTCTGGCTGCTGTCAACAGCACTGTCCTCCATCTTCAGGAGTGCTCTGAGCTCCATCATCTACCTCGCACACCTATGGGAGATAAGTGCTGCCTTTCAGTGCACCCAGTAAAGAAAGACAGTGATTCACACCTTCTGATGCAGCTCTACACAATGCCTCTTTGGGCTGCTTGCTTTTGTAAAGAGATCTCATCTGGGTGAAGGATGCAAAGGTCAAACACTTCCAGATATGTTGGTCCTCCGTGGGTCCAGCTCATGTGGCCAGTGGGTTCATCTCCTACCTGGTCATATACAGATTCCAGGCAATTGCAAATCCCTTCCAACTGAAATCTATTCTATTCTATTCTTTTCTATTCTATTCTTTTCTATTCTATTCTATTCTATTCTATTCTATTCTATTCTATTCTATTCTATTCTATTCTATTTTAAGAACTTTAGGAACATTAGTTCCTAAAGATACCCTTTGAAAAAAAGTCCAGTAGCATCTCTAAAACTTCTCAAAAACAAACTGCCCCTTCTTTTCCTCTCATCTACCCTCCTGTCCATAACCAAGTGCTCACTTATTTAAAGAGCAAAAAGCTAACAGGAAAAACCACATCTACTATGCCCACCATTTTACTATTAGAAATATGCTTCCCAAAATTAAAACCAACAGCTCTTCACACATAAAAACTCATTTTTCCTTTTTTACCTCTGTCTACAAGAGAGATCCTGGCTATCTGCCCAGATGAAGAGGAAGCCACGGCAAACTGTGGCATCTTGCATCACACTCTTCAATGGCCAAAACTGGCATGTCACAGGCTGTGAAAAGGAAAGAATTTCAGTGTCAAAGGAATTTTGTACCAAGGCTGTACTTTACCTTTGGTTCCTCTCTGGACAGGAAATGCGTGTCTTCAGGTGGACAATATTTGTGCAAGTAAATCTACTGCCTCTCGATGCCAAGGCTGGACTTTGGGGGTTCTGCTGCTTAAGCCATTTTCTGACACGGATCACATGATGCCTTAAATAATAATGATAATTAAAAATAATAAACAAAGAACTCCAAACGAAACCAAAGACAATGAAAAGCCCCACACAATTCCCCCCCCAACTTGATCATCTGGTATTGAAAATGAAGTTCATCAGTAAAAGACTTCCCATGTTGACCTTACTTTCTCAGATGATGTGTGTTCCTTTAGGGAGATGGACCCTCTATTTCATTTATTACATTTGATGAAAAGTCTAACACCTCTTTGTAACCAAGATAAGGGATTCTCTTACTTTGTGATTCCAAATCTCTCACTAGCAGAGTGGGTAATAACATGCATAAGGCTGAATCCTTGTGCTTCACAGGTAGATGTGTCTGCCATCAAAACCTGCAGAGAGAGCAGAGGTGAAGAGAGCATGTTCTAGATGTCCCTCCTTGGTACACCTTCCCACAGATGAATCTCCCAAGACACAGAGAGTCCTTTCTCAAATATCAAACCTTCTTACAAGCTGGAAAACCCCCACATATCTTTGCAACAGAAATAGCATAGTTGTGGGTTTGGGGTTTTTTCCCCCCAGTCTAGTCTCTACAATACTGTCTCCAGAGATCCCAGTTGAACAGTCTGGCCTCTATATTGTTTATTAAGCCCCAAACCCTTCTAGCTGACCACCAGCCAGCAAGTCCAACCAACACAAGATAGAGGAAATGATGGGAAAAAAAAAATCAAAAAGTGTTATGGTTTAAAGATACCAAATCTGTAATGAGGGAAAGTGAGGAAAATCACAAGTTCAGGCTTTCTCCCTGAAAACACTTGCCACCAGCTGTCTCTATTTAAAATGCCTTGCTTGATGCCAAATGCCACATTATTTTACAAAGAAAAAAGAGAAGCTGATTGAAAAGTTGCTTCCTAGTTTGTGTAAAACTCAGATCACTTAAAACTCTAGAGGTCAGTGCCATGAATGCTTGATGAGTGACAAGACTTTCTTCAGTTTGCTTAAGAAAATTTATTTTTCTGGATATGTATGTGTGCTACACAAGAAAGAAAAGCTTCAGTCCAAATGAAAATAAAAATCAGAAACTGTTTCTGATTGTATTTTTCACCTCTTTTCCCAATCAGAATCAATCACAGAATCACGGAAGAGTACTGATGTGGCATGATGAAGACAGACAGATCCACGTGTCTGACAATTTTACAAAAATATCACTATTATTGGATGCAATGTGCCACAGTGGATGAAGTGCCCAGCTGGGCAATTGTCCTTCAAATGGCAATGGGCAGCTGATAAAAGAGACAGGAACAGCTCCTCAGTCCTTTCAAATAGGCACATGATTTTAAATCAAAGCTGCCACTTTGCCCACTGCTGATCATAAATTTTCCCAGTGTGCCTGGAGACATTGGCCAACCCCAGAGTGCCAGACCTACAACTGTCACAGTGGCATCAGCAGTGGTACAACAGTGCCACCCCTACATCCAGAGACCAGGGAACACAAAAACCTGGGCTTTAGTGCCTTCATGGAGGAATTTGCACATGTATTCCCTTCTCTATTACAACTTCCTCACCAAACAAAATTAGAGTAGTGGTAAAGCAGCTGAGCATGTACAGATGAAAAATACAGCATGGGAAGTAGATGTTATCATAGAGTGGGAGAAAGGGTTTAGTTTTTCACTTAATTTACCACCCTCAGAGACACAAATTCAGGATGCACATAAGCCATAATAAAACCAGGTCACATGATTTGAAAGGTGAACATGTTTGTATGGATCTGACAGGTGTTAATTATGATTTTCAATTGAAAAAGAAATCCTGGAAGACAAATTGCTTGTTAAATAAGTCTAACAGCATTAATGTTTTCTAACAGCATTACTTTCTGGAGCTAAGTGTTGCAATATATAAAGTGTCTTGCTACCTTTATTTAGGAGAAATCCTTATGAATGTGATAATCTTTTATGGTCCAATTTTATCATATAATATGCTGCAACCCCTGTTTCCTATGTATGGTTCATAATGAGATTAGTGCAGTGTAAGTCTTCGTGCAATTTAAATAAATAGTTTCTCGAGTGTCTGTCATTAGAAATATATTGTTCTACATTTGCCTACAGGCACTGATGTTGCATCCCATAATTGTTAAGTATTTATCTGTGTCATATTACAAGGCATTTGATTTGATTTTAAATGGGAGAGTTTAATCTTTGTTTTGACCATGATATATTTTGGTTAATTACCATTTGTTGATTATTTTTCCATTTACCACAAAGTCTTTCAGTAAGTATTTCAAAAGTAGCCCATATAGAGTTGTCTTTGGCATAGTATATGGAGCAGCCACCGACTCAATACAGAGATCACTGTTGTAATGTCAAATTTATCCTATTAATCTTGTCTTTCCAGAGTTCAATTTATATAATTTTCCATTCACACAACCTGAATTATAAATTTCCATATTAATATTCTTACTATTCTTACTATCTGTTCTGTTTCCTAAGTCTATGGATTCATGCAGTAGTGGCCCATACTTAATATGGCCAAGGAGAATTCCAGGTAGAAAAAAACAATACCAAATTCAGATACCCTTTCTTTCCTCCAACAGGGTTTAATTCTGCTCTCACCTTTACTGATGGGCACCAAGAAAAAAACATGCATTGCAATCAATAGAGCTGGGGGTCCAAATCAGTTGTTCTCCTATCACTTTGTGGCATTGAAAGGGAAAGATCTCTCTTCAGTGCCTGAAGTCCATCTCATCCTGTTGCGGGTGTCTGCATAGGGTCATAAGAACAGGTGAATTATCTCTTTGTCGCCACTGACTGCATCAGGAGTTTAGGCAATTAACCAATGTCATGCAAACATACATTCCAGGCTGTCCCATTTGTGCTTGCAGTGTATTTGCCTCTGCTTCATGTTATTGTGGCAGGTCCCTCACAGCTCCAAGGCAGTGGAGGACACGGCGCTGTCTGGCTCTCACCAGTGCAGTTACAGGATCATGGCATCTAGTACTAAGGCCAGTAGCTCAGCACTGAAGAATTTATATCTGCACAAAGCCAGAGTAAGCTCCAATAACTTCATCAAACCCTACCTTTGCTGTGATTAGCTTGTCCACCTCAATATATTTCAGAGGCCCTATAAATTTCCCTTGATAACTCCTGCACCAAGCTCCAACAGTTTGAGGCTCAACAACACCAACTTCAGAAAACTGATATCCTTGTTGGTTCAGAGCCCCGCCCGTGTGGGTTAACCCTTTCACATCCCAGGTAAGAGTCTCCTACAACTCACCACTCCTCTCTTAGACACTCTAATAGTATCATCTTGATTCCAGCAATATTCTGGTGGTAAAAGAAAGAGGCATAAAGGTATTTTATAGCTGTCATTGCTAACATTGAATTTACTAGAAACAAGCAAGAACTGCAAAGTCATTGTCTCACATTATGGAACATACTTTTGCTAAGGCACTGCCATGGTGGGTTTAACAGTGTTACAAACCCACCAAACATGATAATAGTAGATCACTGATGAAGGGTTTGCTCCCCATGTAGACACTTACTTAAAACCAACAAGCTCGAAAGCATCACCAGCAAACTTAGTTTGTGATGTTGCCTTGCCAAAGGAGAGACCTGTGATTAGGCTGCCCTTCTCTGCCTCCAGCTGCCTCCTCTTGTGCTCATAACTCTCCAGCTCAAACCCCAGCATTACCACTCTGCCAGCACTTGGAGCCAGATGAGGTGACACAGCCAAGGGAGAGGAGGAGGAAGAAGAGACCTTCCTCTTTGCCTAACTGTGTCACCTGACCTTCAGTGCAAGGCCTGGCAGAAGGGATGGTGTTTCTTTTGCTCCTTGTATGACTGGGTCTGGCATGGGCCCTTGTCACATGAATTGATGCTGAGGCTGTTCCTCATCAGATGACCTGGTGTGAGGACATAACACTTGGGACATGGTCCAGCCAGCTGTCATCCTCCCTCGCTGCACATCCATGCATCTGCCTCTGTTGGGGTTTTTTAGCCTTTCTTATTTTGCCTGCTAGAATCAGTAATTACATGCCTTTATCTGCAGCTGTTATTATTTCTATTTAAGCAAGAACCAAGTTTCTCATGCAATTACTGGGCTGTAGAACCTGAGGCTTGAAGAAAAGTAACCATAGCAACTGATTGACAGAACCATGAGCCAGCAGTGCCCTGGGGGTCTTGGACAGTGGAATCCTGGGATGCATCAGGAAGGGCAGTGCCAGCAGGTCAGGGAGTGATCCTGCCCCTTTGCTCAGCCGTGGGAGACACATCTGGAGTGCTGTGTCCAGCTCTGGGATCCTCAGGACAGGAGGGACAGGGAGAAGAGATGATGGACCTAGAGCTGATTAGGCAAATCTCCCTGATGAGGAAAGGCTGAGGGAGCTGGGGCTGTTCAGCCTGGAGAGGAGCCCCAGCTGAGAGGGGCCCTCAGCCCTGGGTGTCCCTGTCTGCAGGGAGGGCTCCGAGCAGGGCCCAGGCTCTGCTCTGGGGGGCCCAGCCATGGTACCAGAGGAACGGGCAGGGACTGATGCCCACGAAGTTCCACCTGGACATGAGGCAGAACTTTTTCCCTGGGCAGTGACCGAGCCCTGAACTGATTGTCCAGAGGGGATGTGGAGTCTCTGCCACTGGAAATATTCCAGAACCATCGAGATACAATCCTGTGCCTGCTGGAGCAGGGAGGTGGGACCAAATGACCCACTGTGGTCCTTTTCACACTGACCCATCCTGTGATTCTGTGAAGACTTTAGAGGGTTGGGTTGTTTTTTTATTTTCTGACTCCTCATCTAAAGCAATTGCAAATTCTCTGAAGCAACACTTCTTGAGCACAGCCTGTTCATTTTGCCCTCGGCAAAAAAGCCAAGGCCAGCTGGGACTGCCATAGTGGCAAAGGAGTGTGACAGTTTAGGCAGTGAACACAGAGGGATCTGTACCCAAATAAGATCAGATAGGCAGGGCTGAGGAGGTCCTCTGTATGTGACTCCTCCTCAGCTGGAAAAGGCAGATGCTAAAGAGACTTTGCTAATTTCCCCTGCCTGGAAACCTGTAATGAACTCAGAGCAGAACATCTGTTGGTTTCTCCTAAGCTGGAAAGGGCTGAAAGCCAAGACACATATCTCGGGGCCAATTTGCTGGCCTGTCTACAGTGTAGGAGAAAGTCTAAGCCCTGGAGAAAGCCTCGTGTGCTCTGTCTGTGAGCAGACAAAGCTGGCAAGTGTCACTGGGAGCCCAGGGGTGACACAGATTACGGGACAGGAGAAAGGTTCATTCCCTTCATTCATGCAAATGTTCACAAAGAACTCCAGTCAATCACATCACACACACATTCAGTACTGCAAAAGTCTATGTTTGTCCACGGATGAGATGCTAAAAAATATGCTATCTTGGCATGTAGCACACATGAGAGAGACTGCTGGATGCAAATCCTTCCTGCCCACTGACAGGCAGAAACAACTTGCATCTGTCTGTCATGATGGGACATTTAGAGATGCTGAGGGCACTGCAGATAATGGAGGTGCTGCAACCTTGTTACTGTAGTAATTTAACTGGGATTGAATCTTCCCTTTCCCAGCAAGGTTAATTATCCAGTGCTGGAGAATCCCAGAAGGTAAGGGGCTAATGTGTCTATCTCAAACACTGATAGCCAGATGGCTGTGGAGCCAACCAAGGATTGTTGGAAATAGCAGACAATAACATGTTGTGGGAAAGAACAAAGTGTGGCTGGAAAAGGGGGGCATGTGGAGGTAGGGCAGCACTTCTCTAGGACAAGCACCCTTGTTCTAGTTCCTAGAGATAAGCACAACACAGCACAGAGCAAGCACAGCAATGAGGCTGAGAAGTGGGCATGGAGTATAGGGGGAAATCAACCCAAGACCCCCTTAGCCCTCCTAACCATTTCAAGAAAGGTCTGAAAGAATGACTGCATAAGAACTAATTTGCACAGAAAATAGGAACCCTGTCTTCAGGGCATGGAAAACTTATCTTTAAAAAGGTACTCCCATCAAGCCCAGGCAGCATGCCCCAAGACCCTGGACATCCCATGGGCTGGAGCAATGCCAGAACAAGGACTGGTGATCTCTTTTTCTCTCTTTCCTCCTTTCTTCCTTTTCTTCTTATCCCTTTATCCAACCCCCACTGACGTGGGCTTATATAGTAGGTCAGGGACTAACCTACCAATTTCCATGCCAAGTGTGTAATTCACTAAGGTGAATTTTTGCAGACCCTCTGACTTTTGCTGTTCCTTTTGACCACAAGCATCTATGAATCTTGGATGCTCCTTTCCCCTTAAGGGTGGGATGTCACAGGTGCATGCAAACTGTATCTCTTACTCCCAACTAACATCAGTAACAACAGGTAAATGTAGTGAACCCAGGACACTTCTGGCATGGGAAAGCCAACAACATCCTTGTTAAGGTCACCTCTCCGAGCCAGCCTGATGGCACCCAAACCTCCTTTGAGGTTTAATGTCCCACATCAACTCCCAAACCATGCTCAGACTTTGCTCAGGTGCATGCTGGTTGGTATGAAGGAAAAGGTGCTACCAAGGAGCACTCCAGTGGCTGAACAAGGCAGGTGGCTGTGCTCTCATGGCTGGGGATGTTCCCTGACGCTGTTTAAATTGCCACCTATGGTGCTAAGAGGTGCTGGACTGATTTTACTGCTGAACCATCCTGCACTACATATGACAAACAACAGGCAAGGACATCTTTCCACTTACTCATGGGATGTTCACAGCTGCAGGAAAGTCCCCAAAAATTTACAAGTTCTTGAGATATTTAGATATATAAACATACATAAAAACCTTTCCAAGCAAAGATAAAATCTAAAGGAAAATTGTCAGAAAAGTAAAAACTTCAAAAGTTGATTCCAATTTCATGCTGTAGGTTTAACCTGTCCTACATTACACTGGCTTGGTCATTAGCTACATGCCTGGAAAACATCACTGCCTAGTCCAGAGTAAATGCTGGCAGCATGTTCCCTATCACTTCAGCCTTCCAAGAAGAGAACGCTGGTAACATTTTTCAGGTACAATGCTGATTACTGCTACATCATCCTCAGACTGAGTTTCTGCATCTTGGAACAGTCAGGAGGTTTCCAGGAAAGGCTTGCAAACAGTTACTGCACTCTTGTTCTCCATCAGTCAGCACAGCATGGCAAAACTTGTGGGCCACCTTTTATTTTTTTATGATATCCAGTTCAGACCAAAGCTTCCAGTTTTACCTTTGTTAGTCAACCGTACTTCATATTTCATATTTGCCCCTTCCTGGAGGCAGAATTATTCCAGAATAGATGGAACAGGATTAAACTAAATGTAGAACCTTTATCACTTCTGAATGTTGCACATCAGTAACTTGTGCCCTCCAAGAAACAAATGCCTGCATATCACAGAAGATAATCAAGCCCAAAGTCTAGGAAAACTGTCTCCAGCCAAGATCACAGGGATTTTATAATAAAGAACAAATTGTGAATGCATGTCAGTAGTATTAATCTGGACACTATTTCTGCATGATCAGTGCAAATAGGTTTATGGAAGTGAAAAAACAGCAAAATGGACATTTATTATTTACTGTTAGGAGGATCAGCATTGAGTTGCTAAGTATTAGTTACTGTTTTAAAGTTCTGCTACTTTATATCTTCTTAATAAAATTTATCATTACGAGCATAGTCTCTTACATGCCAAGAGTGCTACAACTCTGCTACTCCCTTTTTACAAGTCAGTTGCTTCTACACTTCATTTATGTCCTTATTTCCAAGAATATTGGAAAGTCTCTGAGGCAAACTGCTTTTTTCCAAGAGCAGGAAGATGGATTTGTTCAGTTGTTAGCATTTGTGAAATAGAAGAAGTACACTGACTAAAGCCAGGAAATTCAGAATTCATGTGCAAGGCAAGACTCCAATTAAAAAACTCCTTGTTGACCTATTCTCAGTCCAAGTACCTCATTTGAATGATGTTCCTCTATTGAGAAAAGGTTTGTCTCTTGCTTGAGTAACACCACACAGACAGGAAAAAATGCCAAAAGTGGGAATTGCAATGTTCTTAGCTTGGTCTGTGAATCAGGAGGAGCTTTCCATATGGATAATGCTCATCCTCTTTCTTCTTTTGTACCTTTTTTGTGTGACTGGTACTAGGCCCATCTGGTAATGATTTCTCTGGAGCTTTACTCTCCCAGCTGAACCCCTCCAAGTCTCCAAGATGATTTTGGAAGACTAAAAGCCTCAACACTTTTAAATTACAGATTTGGATTGTTCTGCTATCAATTCATGTATTTAATATAATCTATCAATTAATTGATAACTTAGATTAGGAACTGATTTCCCTACCACTTGGTTTGCATGCTTTGGACAATTGGGAAAATGTACTTGTAAGAAATCTGTCTCTTCTTTCTCTGAAGGACTGTACATCAGAAAGGCCATTAATCTCCTACTAAAAGAGCAGGTTTTCCTGCTCCATTTCCAATATTCTGATGACTTCCACTAGTTTCTTGGTGTTTATAGATACAAACTGGTAAGGAAGAGTCTTTTTCTCAGAATAGTCACTATTATTACCATTATTTCTGGGTTTTTAATTTTATTTTAATGATAAAATAACTATTGAGAAATATTTTTGAGCTACCTGCCTCCCATGTGTCTTGAGAAATCAAATATTTCTGCATTGCTCTGAAGTGCATTGCTACTATTAATATATTTACACTGTCACCTCAAGGCAGGTAAGGAAAAATAATCTATGGATTTTGAAGGTGGCTAATGCATCTGGAACAATATATTCAATTAACACACAACCTACTTATCTGATAACAGCTACAGATACTGTGTTTGGTGAGAAAAGACAGTACTTAATCATTAAGCAACATTTAGAATATGAACTATTTTTAAAATTTGTTTGGTAATAGCAAGAATTCTACTCTCCTTCCAGCTGGTACTCCTTTAAAACAATTAATTTTCAGTCTCTTCTGTTTCAGGTCTGAACTAGTCTTTCTCCACATTACTCCGTGCCCATCTAAAATCCCAGCTGGGTTCCTACAAGCTGTGTGCAATGATGTTTCAGCTGAGTCCTCGAGCAGCACAATCTGAGACAAGCAAGGCCCCCTTCCAGGGGCTGGCCAGTGGGGAAGCAAGTGCATGAACGCAAAGCCTTGTGATCAGGATTCAGAAGATCTGCTTCAATGCTAGGCTAGACTTTGAATCTGACATTAAGAAAGACACTTCTCCCACCTGAGGCTGTATCCTCACCTGGTATAAATTGCTGTAAACTCACAGTATCAGTGGTGCTATGGCAGTTTAACATCAGCTGCTGAGCTACTCTTTTACCTCTGAATTCCCACATGTCAAGTGATGGCTTTTTTGAATTTACTAGGGCACTGCTTGCTTTCTTTGTCCCCAGGTACATTTTTTCCTGTGAAGACTGAAACCTGCTTAAGGGAAGGAACTCCTTTTACTCTGTTTGTACAAGATACAGCAGAACACAGAGCTCATCTTTCCTGAGGCCTCTAGGCTTCATAATACTAGTTATTCTTTAATTATAATTAAATATTCTAAGCCTTTAAGAAAAGAATGGTAGCTCTCCTTTAGTTTGTTTTATTTAGTAGGCTGAAAAAAAACAAGTCTGGAGTCTCAGAAACTGGAGGACAGCAGAGTGTAGGATCTGTGTTGTAGATGCTGCATTTTTGTCTGCCACTGTATACTGGCAAGATGCACCCCAGCAAGGAGAATTAAATAGTTTCAAGAATAACATACTGGATGCTCAAGCACACTTTAAGGCAGACAGTTTCAAAACTCACTTTAGCAAAGGGGGAACTGAGCCACAGCCATGCTAAATGACTTATCCAAAATCATGTGCTGTTGGTCTGTCTAATGGAGGATGTATCCCAGTGCTCTCCATCATGTCATCAGAGGCTTTAGTGCCACTCAGTAGGAACCAATAACATTACCATGGGTTGGACATAAAATATTCAGTATCCCTGCTCACTGGAATGGATTAATTATTCACCCATATTTTAGGAGCTCTTGCTGTATTTCCATAAAAGCCCTTTGCTACTGAGCACAGGTGTTGATATTCAGCTACCAGACCCACAGCCTTACCTAAAATCAGGATGGACTCCCTGCACATGATCAGCGAATTAATGCAAAGTGTTTGAGTTCCATCTAGTGGTTACACTCACCAGCAGCTTGTTCAGCCTGGAGGAGACCTCACCATAGTCTTCAACATACTTCCGAGGAGCAGCGGAGGTGCAGGTACTGATCTCTTCGCTGCCTTCTCTCCCAAGGGAACGGCTGGGGCTTTGCCAGGGTAGGGTTTAAGCTGGATATCAGGAAAAGGTTCTTCACCCGTGACTGGGCACTGGAAAAGGCTCCCCAGGTAATGGTCATGGCCTCAAGGCTGCCAGAGCTCCAGGAGCATTTGGACAATGCACTCAGGCACAGGGTGGGATTGTTGGGGTGTCTGTGCAGGGCCAGGAGCTGGAATCCATGATCCTGATGAGTCCCTTCCAACTCAGCATATTCTGTAATTCAGTGTCTCTCAAATGGGTTGCGTTTATCCCATGCCCCTCTCCCAGTGCCCCAGAAGCAGCTGGGCAGCCAAGACATAACATGGTTTTTACTATGTCATAACCACCTATTTGGTCTTTTGATTTCTGACCAATTTTTTAGCCTTTGCCTTTCTGGGGCATTAACACCCACAGGTCTTCTGCCTACCAGCTCTCTTTAGTTTTGTTCCTACTCCTGGGGCTCCTGGGCCCAGAAGCATCACAGGAGAAGAAAAGCTCCAGCCTGGTACCACAGTTGTCTGAGATGCTTGGCCCTGAAGGCAGGAAAGGAGAATAGGAAGATGCAAGTGCTTTGCACTGACAGCATGATATATGGTGGGTCTGATTTTAAGCAGAGAACAACCCAGTCCTACCTATAGTTCCTGACAGTTTATTTCTTCATTCAGCTTCCATCCTTTATGACTGGAAATTTTGTGGATTTTTTTTTTTAATAATCTAAACATTTACTTTGTGATAGACTTTTGCTTCATTTTCATTAGCTTCCTTTATCCTTCTCTTTAAATTATAATTTTCCTCTATTATTAACTTACTCCACAGGCTCTAAATCACAGTAATCTTTCTCAAAGAGCTGCAAGCAACTCCTGCTGATTTTCAGCATCCCACTACCTCACAGCAAGGAGGATTACTGCAAAGACTGAGGGGCTCAAGAGACTCACCATGCTGTCTTCACTGTACTATTAACTCTTGTGAATTCAGGCTTATGCTAACAACAGGTAAATTTTAGGTAATGCTTGAAAAGACTATCTGGGAGAATGAGCCACTGGTAAAAATGTACAGAGCATGCTGGGCACTGTACCAAGCATCTTTAGCTGATGTCTGGAAGGCTTTAGACTGCACAGGACCAGAGTGCTAGAAGGAAGTTGGAATCTTGGTCAATGCAGACAGAAAGGACCTAACAGGAAGGAAGGGAGGAGAAAGAAGAGCAAGCGGGACACAAGGTCAGCTGGGCTTGAAAAAGAGCCCTTTTCAGGTAAGCTAGAGAACCTGGAAGCCCAAGAAAAGGGAAATCTGCAACTAGACTAAAAGATACAGGATTGCCTGAGGCAATACAGTGCAGAAGGGCCCAGCTGTGGATGTGGTGCTGGAGGAGGCACTAGGCATTGCTAGCAGGAATAGCCTCTGTAACACAATGCAGAATGTGCTAGGCCAGATAGGAACTCATCCTTTCCACTCTGTTCTGTTCTCTATGTTCTTGTGTTCCTGTGACTGCAGGATTGCAGTCTGAGGTTCCAAGCTGAAATCTTTAATTTTAAGAGTGTACAAGATGATATCACTCCTTCTCCCCTTATAGAATCACAGAACAATTCAGGTTGGAGGGGACCTCTAGAGGTCTGCTCACCCAGTCTCCTGTTCACAACAGAGCCAACTTCAAAGTGAGATGGATTTTGCTCAGGACGTTGCTTAGTCAAGCTTTGAAAAACTCCAGCAGCCTCTCTGGGCACCCCAGTAGTGATAGGTTCCCAAAGAGGCTGCTGGATCTCCATCGTCAGTGGGAAGAGTTTTTACCCCATATCTATTTGGAAGATCTTTTGTTTGTGTCTGTTGCCTCTTGTGCCTTTCCTTGTGCAGGATCTTGAGAGTCTGGATCCTTCTTCTCTGTAACCATTTTCTTTGTCCATGCTTTTAATAGTAGAACACACCGTAAGGTCTCACCTTCACCTTCTCTGTTCCAGGCTGGACACACTGAGCTCTTTCAGCCTTTCCTCACATGTCACATGCCAGAGCTTCAAACAGCTTGGTGGTCTCCTATTACTCCTGTGCCAGTATGTTTTATCCTTCCTATCCTGGGGAGCCCAAAACTGGGTACAGAACTCCAAAAGTGGTCTCACCAGTGCCAAGCAGAGAGGAAGGATCACTTCCCTGGGTCTGCTGGCTACATCTAACTAAAACATCCCAGGAAGCCAATGGGCTTCTTTGCCACAAGGCCACACCACTGGCTCATGGGCAACTGGTTGTTCACTAGGAACCCCCCATTTTTTTTCCTGCAGATCTGCTTCTTAGACAGTCAGCCCCAGCCTGTGTGTTTGCAAGGGATTACTCCCTTCCAGGTGCAAGACTTACATTCACTCAGACTTCACAGGGTTACTGTCAGCCCATTTCTCCACCCTGTCAAGACCCCTGCGAGTGACAAGCCTAATTCTCACTGTAGCAACTACTCCTCCCACTTTCACACAGCTTGATAAGGGTACACTCCTCATTTAACAAGATGATAAGCTTGATGGTAAATGAATTTCCAAGAGAGTTTTTTCCATAACCTTCTAAGAGACTGCAGTTAGAACTGCGGTTTTATCCACATGCAGAGTGTTTCAAAATTACTTCACTTGAAGTTTTGCATTAAGATCTCCTCCAGTACCTCTGCTCAGAAGGGTTGAGAAAAACAAGACCCAGAGCTGACTATTTCCCTTTTCTTTTCCTACTGCTGCCAACCATGAGAATGCCACTTGCATTGAAAATATTGCTTTTTAGGTTAATTATATCAGCACAAAGTTTCCTCTGGCTGACCTGTACTTACCTAGATGATTTGCACTCATAACTATGACAGTGAAGTCCTTTTTGTGTGCTTGTGTCCAGCCTTGGCAAATGACCTGAAGCAGCGCACCTGTTAGAACAAAAATCTGCATGTACACAGGGAGTGTATGGATCAAATATATAAATTATCTGGGAGGCAGGTGCCCCAAATTGATTATGCTAAAGGAGAATGTGACCATCACTTGTATCAAACAGATTTTAGGGAGTTTCAAGGAGCTTCTTGAAACAAAGCAGTAACAAGAAAAGAAGTAAAAAAGAAGCATGAAAATTTGTAATAACTTATGACAGGTGTAAAAGGCCTCTGTAAAGACATGGTCCCCCACACCCTTCTCCATAAATTTGAGAGAGACAGGTTTGATGAGTGGACTGTCAGATGGATAAAAAAGTGGTTGGATGGTCATATCCAGAGGCTTGTGGTCAACGGTTCAGTGTCCCAATGGATATTAGTGGCAAGTGGTGTCCATATTGGACACCCCCTTCAGGGGTCCATATTGGGACCAGTGTTATTTAAATACCTCCATTAATAACACAGAGGAAGGGGTCGAGTGCACCTTCAGCAGGTTTGCAGATGACACCAAGCTGAGTGTCATAGTGACACACCTGAAGGACAGGCCAATCCAGAGGGACCTGGACAAGCCTCAGAAGTGGCCCTTGGGAATGCCATGGGGTTTAACAAGACCAAGTGCTGGTGCTGCACCTGGGTCAGGACAACCCCTGGGGATCAATCCAGGCTGGGGATGAGCAGATGGAGCAGCCCTGGAGCCTCCTTTTCTCCAGGTTGAGCCCACCCAGCTCCCTCAGCACTCCTGGTGCTCCAGACCCTTCCCCAGCTCCATTCCCTTCTCTGAACATGCTTCAGCCCCTCAGTATCCTTGTCATGATGGGCCCAGAACTGGACACAGCACCCAAGGTGCCTCAGCAGTGTCCAGCACAGAGGGCAGTCGCTGCCCTGGGCCTGCAGGGCCACAGTGACGCAGGCCAGGTGCCACTGGCCTCTTGCCCACCTGGGCTTGTGTCCAGCCATTGTCACCAGCACCCCCAGGTCCTTCCCCATCGGGCACTTTCCAGCCCCCTTGCCCCAGCCTGGAGCTGCCTGGGGGTGTTGTCCAAGTGCAGGACATAGCAAAAAGGTGTTTATACACATCCAGTTAAAATACTCATGCTAGAGAAGTCTTGGATTGTCCTTTTGCATTAATCAAACTGGCACAGTTGTGTGTCCAGAGCCCTTGGCATCTCGTCTTCTAAGGTTACTGCCAAACCTTTCCCTACCTGTCCACACTGAGTACATCATTTTTACCTCCAAATGTTTGTTCTCTCCCCTACAGATTATTTCAACCTTTACCCCCAAAATTTTCCATACCTGTCCACCCCTCAGTTTACCTCAATATTTTCATTCTGTCCCCTACAGATTAATTTTTCCTCTCCTAGATTAGCTAGATTTTACCACCAAAATTTCTACTGATTACCTCTATCTTATCCCCAAAAGGTTCATTCTGTCCCCTGCAGACTACCTCAGGATTTTCCTCAAAAATATTCTATGCCTTCCATGTTTTACCCCCAAAATTTTCCACACCTGAATCCCGATAATTCATTTTTACCTCAAATGTTCATTTTCTGCCTTACAGACCAGCTCAAGTTTACTCTCAAAAATTTTGCTATCTGTCCACTACTTATCAGCTCAGATTTATCTCAAAATGTTATTTTTTCTTCCCTACAGATTACCTCAAATTCAGTTTTACCTGAATATGTTCATTCTCTCCCCTACAGATTACCTCATATTTTACATGCAAAACTTTCCCTAAGTGCCCATTACTGATTACCTCATTTTTACCTCAATATATTCCTTCTCTACCCTGCAGATTAACTCAGATTTTACCCCTCAAATATTCTTTTCCCATATATTACCTAGATTTTACTACCACAGAACATCCCTGATCACTGCTGTCTTTTTCCCAAAATGTTCAATCTGTCCCCTACTGACTACCTCAGATTTTACCTCAAAAATTCCTTGTACCTTACACATTACCTCAAGTTTTACCCCAAAAACTTCCCCTCTGTTTACTAGTGATTTCCTCAAGATTTTCCATTTCTGTCCATTACTTGTCACCTCATTTTTTACCTCAAATTGATCATTCTCTCCCAACAGACTACCTGAAGCTTTACCCCCAATATTTTCTCTACCTGTTCACTACAGATTACATTATTTAATCTAAAAATGTTCATTCCCTCCCACAGAGGTTATGTCAACTTTTAGCCCCAAAATTTTCCTTCCTATACACTACTGATCATGTCATTTTTACCTCAAAATATCCATTCTCTATCCTGGAGATTATCTCAATTTTACCCCCAAATTTTCCCTAAATGTCTTCTATTTATTACCTCAGTTTACCTCAATATTTTCATTCCCTCTCCAAAAGATTAACTCAACTTCATTCCTAAAATATTAATTTTATTCCCCTCTGCAGACTATGTAGTTTTTTCGCATACTCTCCCCTACCCATTACCTCAGTTATTCCCTAAAAAATGTTCTATACTTGTCCCCTGTAGATTAAGTCAGATTCTAACCCCCAAACCCTTCCACGAATTAGCTCTATTTCCCTGCAAAATATTCATTCTGTCCCTTACAGATTACTTAAAATTTTTTCTCCAAAATATTCAGTCCCCTACTTTCTCTCAGAAAGGTTCTTTTTTTCTCTCTGAAGTGCCCCAGATTCACCATCCAAAAAAGGCTGATTTTGTTTCATCTATATTAATTCAGCATCGGTCTCAAAAATATCATCTCTGCTTCCCCTCCTAATCCACCTTTGCTTTTCCCTCAAAAATGTTCATTCCGTCCCCCGAGAGAATTACCTCAGATCTTAAACCCAAAATGTTCATTCTGTGCCCTAGAAAATTACCTCAGATTTTAGCCCCAAAACATCCCCTGATTAACTCAGGTTTTACTCCCAAGATGTTCCCTACTGATTACCCCAATTTTGCCTCAAAATGTTCTCTCTGCTCCCTACTGATTACCTCAGATATTAAACCCATGATGTGCATTCTGTCCCCTACAGGTTACCTCATATTTACAAAAAAAAAGGTCATTCAGTGCCTTGCAGATTACCTCAGGTTTTACCCCTATATTCTCCCTACCTGTCCCCTACAAATAATGACAACTTTACCCCCAAAATGTCACCTACTAATTGCCTCAATCTTACTACAAAATCAGATTATACCCCCAAAACATTCATTATGTCCCCCACACAGATTTTACAACTCCAGCTCACCTCTTTTATCCCTCAAAATGTTCCTTCTGTCCCTTACAGGTAAGCTCATTTCTTTCCAAAATATCCACTGTCCCTTACAGATT
This sequence comes from Erpornis zantholeuca, assembly GCA_013400515.1. Lineage (NCBI taxonomy): Eukaryota > Metazoa > Chordata > Aves > Passeriformes > Timaliidae > Erpornis > Erpornis zantholeuca. The sequence continues at coordinate 91,483 of VZTN01036605.1, read as the reverse complement.
ACCTCAACTTCTACCATCAAAATTTTCCTTACCTTTCCAATACAGATTACCTCAATTTTACCCCCAAAATGTATGAGGGGTAAGAACCTCATTTTTACCTTCATTCTTTCCCCTAGGGATTACCTCAAATTTTATCACCCAAATCTTCTCCACTTCTGCACTACTGATTACCTTGTTTTCATTTCAAAATGTTCATTCTCTACAATACAGCCTTTATCTCCCAGATTTTCCCTACCTGCCTCCTACAGATTATCTCCATTTTAGACTGATGACATTCAGCAACTGCTCTGTTCCTTGCCTGGCTCACCACAAAGAGCTATTTCGATTTCCTTCCTATACATAATAATTTCAATAATTCATAAATAATGACATTTTCAAGCCCTTCATTATAGTTTCATTTATATATAAAAAAGTTTTATTTGCATTTTCAAGCCCTATGGATCTATTAAGAAGTTCTTATATTTTAAAACCCTGTATATAATATGACAGGTACGGGACGTTATTTTGAAATCAATTTTTATATAAATTATTATTACCTCTCTCTATATATAAATGAGGAACTTAACAGGATTTAGTATTTTACACACACCCTCTCCCTATGAATTTTCAGGCATTTTTGGGCTGTAACCACCTGGACCACCACACTGCCGTAAAGCACTTCACCACCTCAGGGCGCCCCACTGCCGTAAAGCGCTCTACCACCTCATGGCGCCACACTACCGTAAAGCATAGCCACCGCCCCGCCGTCCCCGCCACGCTGCCGTAAAGCACAGGCACCGCTCCGCCGTGCCCGCCACACTGTCGTAAAGCAGGGTCGCCGTGTCGCTGCTCCCGTCCGGAGCCCGGCGCTCTCCCTCGTCCCGTTATTCCAAAGCCCCTGGAGTCGACTCTGTGCACCTGGATAGAGTCCTCAAGAAGAGCGAATTGCGCACTGCACGTAAAACAGCGCTGCCTCCGGTGCCCGTCTGTCCGTCCCGATTCCTGCCACAATTCTTGCCTCTTTTGATCTAGTCCTGTTTTCCAAACCCCGCCTTCCCGAGGCTTCTCTAAACTGCCTCCGTTCCTCAGGGGGACTCACTTGGGGCAGGAGAGACAGGATGTGCTCCCCAGTTGGGATGTTGAGTTGCCATCCCGGTTTTAATCGCATTCCCTGGGGATTCCTGCGGCACAAACCCGTTTTTGTTTACGTCCCAATTACTTCTTAAAGCAAAAAAATCTCCCTAAGAGTCTTCATCCTATTTTTTCCTGCCTCCTACAAAATACCATAGACGGTAAAACCGTGTCGTATTCCCCATTTCCTGGCCACTTCCTCCGTCATTACTTCCTAATGAGGCCGCCAGGCATTAGTGGATCGTGCCAAATTTACCCCAATTGTGCAGGATTGTCACTAGAGTGTGCAAACACAACACTGGGTTGGGATCCGTGGCAATACAGCCGTGACATCACCCCGGATCTGGGAGCGTGGTCCCAGGGGGTCCCAGTTCCCATTTTAGGGGGCACAGAAGGGGATTCCAGAGGGGATTTGGAGATTCCTGACGCGTGTCCCCCCAGCATAACAGACAGGTACGGGACACGCCCCCGTCTCTGTGGATTTTGATGTAATTATTTTATAACGAGGAGTCATTAAAAAAGCACCGGGGGGAAGGACACGGGGCACACCCTATAGGGGCGCGTCCTACACTCCCCTTAAGGAACCCAGGGCTGCTCCATAGGGATGAGACATTCCCTTATTCCCCCCTTCCCCCCCCAAAACCCCCATGGCCTCAAGGGAGGAGTCAGGCAACCCTATAAAGACCAGGACCCACCACCCTAGAGCCTCAAACCGAGGAACCTCTTCAAAGTGACGCATATTGGCCCCAAAATTATGGTAAGCCCCCAAAAATAACGGAGCTCCCACCAAACTATTAGGAACCCCCAAAAATTTTTGAGGGACTCCCCCAAAATGATGAGGAATCCCCCTCTAAATGACAGGGGAACATCCTAAAATTACGGGAAATCCTCAAAATGACTGCGATACCCCAAAAATTATTTAAAACCGGTCAAAAATGATGAGAGAGCGTCCAAAATTATAGAAACCACCGCCCAAAATGCCGAGGCAGCCCCAAACCCCAGCTCACTCACCCACCAGCCCGTTGCGGTTTCCCATCTGTAGTCCATACGTGCTGGATCCTGTCGGGACGATTTTAGGGGTGAAATGGGGGAGGCTTTGGGGTGACCCCCCCAAGGCGTAATAATTAAGGGGGATGTGGGATCCCTAAATGAACCCTCGCGGGGGCGGCGGGGGCAGCAGGTGTACCGAGGTCCGGCAGCAGGTGGCAGCAGGAACATAGAGCCCATCCATATTCTCCCCTAAATTCCTCATGACCATTTCATCATTTCTTGTACAATCCCAATTGGCTTTTTCCCATTTTGGATCGTGCTCCTTTTCCTCCTCTCTGGACAGGTGCCTGGGAGATATGTCCCTGCCCAGCCAACCCCACAGCCCAACCCGCTCCAGCAAGGGATCTGAGCAGAGTCACAATTTCCAGTCCCTGTGCTGGGCATGAGACAGTCTGAGCTGATTGCAGTTATTGGGTGTATGGGGGGGAAGCATGTCAGGTGAGAAGAGAGTTCCCACATCTGTTACGATATGGTTTTAAACCCAGAAGAACAAAGAAAAGTAAGTCTCTGTTCATAAACCAGAAAGTACTTAGAGGGTTCAAAACATACCCAAAAACGAGATTAAAACCTGCTCTGGTGCAAGGTCAGGGGAACCCTTTGGGGGGCCTTTGATGGGCCATGTCACCCCCCTCTGCTGAAGATAAGCTTTTTCCCCGGGGTGAAGGACACCTCAGCTGGGCTCCTCTGCACAGCGGAGGATGGGTGGTCCCTGCCCCTCTCACCACAGGTTGTTCCAACACACATCCAAAGCCTCTCTCCCCCCACCCTTTGGTGCGAGGGTCCGTGCGAGCCCGGCAGCTGATTGATAGCCCTGGGGCTGTGGTCTCCACCCTGAAGGTGCTAAGCTCGATCCCTCTGAATGTATTCTGGGAGACCCCCAGCCCAGACCTGAGTCACTTTATCTTATCTCCATCAGCCAGCGGTGTGTAGGGCCTCACTCCACAGGCCTATTCAGAGCGTGGTGGTATTCTCTGCAGCTTTTGTAATACAGTTTTAAAAGTCCTTCATGAAAATGTTTAAGTCATAAACTATAATATTTCAGCATCTGACACACCTCCCAACAGTTGAACTTTTATCACATAGTTTAACAGTTTCTACAGAACAAGGAAGACTCAAAATTATCTGGAAAGCCTCGGGCAAGTTGTAAACGCATCCATTAGCTAAGTAAGCAAATAGTACTGAACTGCTGGAGGGTTGTGTAAGAAATGGAGGGCGGGGACAAGAAAACAGTGGTCCCAGCATGTTCTGCAAAATGCTATTTGAAATAGTCTGGGGAATCCAAGGCAAGAAAAATAGTTGGACAAGGAGCAGAGAATAACTGTAAGGTGAGTCAAAGCTGAGACCTGAAAGAGACATCTCAAGAAGCGGAACGTAGGTGACAATAAGAGAAACGGAACAGGTCACATGCCAGGGAAAAAAAAAAAAAAAAAGAGGGAAAGCCGGTTTGACAGCATCATTCCCAGGGTGTTTCTGCACACTTTAGCTATCCCCACAGGGACAGAACTGCTGATGTGGTTCCCTGGTCAGAACCAACTATTTAGAGCAGGAATAGCCTCTACTTCACACAGAGCAGGGCAGCTCCACAGAATCCGGTGTAACCTCATTCCGCGCACTTCGACTGCAGATACGTCAAACAAGGCAACATTTTTTTCAAAATCCATCTGCGCCCAGTCAAGCTGCAGAAGTTGCATTTAGGTACGCATTCATTTCACTCTGTTCCACAACTTTCATTCACATTTATTCAATTTATCCAACTCTGTTCACACTGTCAAAACCCCATACTCACAGCCCCCGAGAGGTGCTGGTTTTGCCAGGATCGATGTTACACATAATAAAGGGGAAGATGGGCACACCCTTTTGGTAAATCTTGTGTTATTTTCCACTTGCAGTGGAAAGCTGCCTTGGAAGGTCTTTTATGAGAGCCCATGGGACCCAGCACTGATTGTGGTGGCATCCTTGTTCTTCAGAGTCTGGCAACTTCTGCCTCCACGCACATTATGGAGCTTCTTTTCTCATTTTCTATGTTTCCTCATTCTATGGTCTGCTCCCAGTTGAACCAAGAGGAAATAAATGGTATTTGTGACGTGCTATATCTTCCTGCCACGTCCAGCATGTCAGATGGTAGGATTTTTTTGCTGACAAGTTGTCTATCCTACAGAATGTAGAACTTCTGGTTTGAGAAAAACAATTCATTTCTCGATTTTATTGCCTTAAGCTGTGGCTTTGGTTATTATCACAGGCCATTATTTTAACCTTTGCTCTGCTGTTTCTTCTGGTGCTTGTACACAGCCACTTCCATTCATACTTTGTTCATACCAATCAGTATTTCAGTTTCAAGTCTCTGAAAGCTGATTTCGATTACTACAGAGTCAGCTGAATACCAGAGTCAGGGCAAATAAGGAAATACTACAGCTGCAAGTGGAGGACACCAGAGAGAAAGATTTACACGGCAGCAAGAGGTTACAGCAATCCAGCCACAGTGGGTTTTAACTTGAAGCAAATGGCTTGATACTTAAAGGCTGGAATCACTATGAAAATAGCAATAATTTGGGACTCCTTGATACAGTGATCCCTTTTGCCTCACCCAGTTACGCTGTTTCACATAAATTGGTTCTGTTTGAAGTTGCTAAGGAAGTTGATTATTTGGGCACAACCAACAAACAGGATAAATCCAGCAATGTTCCTTTGTTTGCTTTTACTCAGACCTGATCCAAAACCCTTCCTGACTGTATCTAAGTGGAGAATAGAACATGCTTGCATTTGTAGCTTCTTTCTGCTTGCAGTGCTTCACTTGACTTTCGTTCCAACAAAGTATGCAACAAAGCTCCTCAGACCAGTAGTTCAGATTTGTGAGTGGATTAATGCAGAAATTTATGTTTTCACTGGAACTGGCTGACAAAACAAAAGACAAATAAATACAAGCAAATTGCTGTACAGTTTGCCTCAGTCATTATTATTATCCACTGTTTAAAGTTGGCAATATATTGCTGACTCAATGTTTGAATAATTTTCTACCTTATTAGTCAGTCCTGAAACTACCCCGAGTATGGATCTGAGTTTTATTATCCTGGATGATCTGTTGACAACCTGAGAATGCAAATATCCACACCTAGAGCATAAAGCAACCCAGAAATAGCAATTTACTTCTCTAAAGCTATGATGTGGCAAACTCCTCCTTCTACCTCTCCTTTTCTATTGCTTTTTAAAAATAATTTCATGGGTTCAATTATCATCGCAAGGGGACAGATATGGGGAAGTATGCCCAAAGAACGGATTCTTGCACAGCCTCCAAGAACAAAGGAAGAGCTCAGGCAGTACCACCTTGGCCTTATTCTTGGGGTGGTTCTCTCTCTATGGCCTGAACAGTGACTGACTTTGTAGTTTCACATGCCTTTCAAATCAGGCATTAGCAACCGGCAGCACAGGCCATTCACTTTATTGTGAAGGTTAACTTCCTGATTCAGAGGGAGCAGTTGATACTGTCCCGGAAACTTGCATTGCCAGAGGTTTTCAGTATAAAAGTTCATTTCAAATGGATTTGATCCTCAACCCTCTTTCGATTCACTATTTGCTCTGCTTATTCCCTGTTCTACAGACCCTCCCTGGCCCTACTTCAGCACTAAGAGGAACCTGGCACTTCGGCTTCTGTCGAGGTTTAACTGCAGCCAGCAGCTCGGCCCAGGCACCCACTTACTCAATCCCCACCAGCGGGACTGGAGAGAGAATCAGAAGGGTAAAAGCTGGAAAACTCCTGGATTGAGACAAAGACAGTGTAATAGGGAAAGCAAAAACTGCACATGCAAGCAAAGCAAATCAAAAAATTTATTCCCTGCTTCCCAAGGGCAGGCAGGTGTTCAGCCATCTCCAGGAGAGCAGGGCCCATCATGTGTCACTGTGTCTTGGGAAGACAAATGCCATAACTCCAAATGGCCCAGGCTTCTTCCTTCCTCGCCCCCCGGCCCCCTCCCTAGCGTGGCAGTACAAGGAATAAAGGCCTTGGCTCTGTGCAAGCACTGCTCAGCAATAATGAAAACATCTCTGTCATCATGCCTGTTTTCAGGACAAACCCAAAATACAGCCTCGTAGCAGCCACATGAATAAAACCCTACCCCAGCCAAAACCAGCACAGCTTCACAGCCCTGCCAGGACACTGCTGCAACCAGCACTGATCAGCAGCTCACTGCCAGTTGAGAGGAAAGAAAAGTGATGGCATTGCCACATAAATACTAGTGTTATTTGTGTATGCTATGTGTTTTATCCTGCATTATATGCTTAATGCTCTGTCCTAGATTTGTGTTAGTGTAGAGAGAGCAAAAGTTAGCGAGCTGAGGAAATGTGGCTGCCTGTGTTGGATGGCGTGTTGAGCAACCTGGTCTAATGGAAGGAGACTCTGCCCAGTGTAGGGGGCTGTGATAAATGAATATGATTCATGCTACTTAAATTGTAATTATATCAATATTTTAGAAAATATTTGTTATAAAGTAATAAAGGAAAGGTGTGTGAGAATTAGTGCCACAAAGTAGATGTTTGCAGATATTCATGATAAAGCAGGACACAGGATATGGTTTGAGATAAGTAAAATCCAAAAACGGAATAGGCCTTGGGATAATTTGGGATAATTAAAGGATCAGCCTTGAGATAGATGAAATTGGGATGATTCCAGGTATCTTTGAAATAATAAGGCTTATTTTTGGAATATAATGCTGGCTTCTATAACACAAGATTTGGTGCCCATGTGCAACCTGTGGGGTTGTTAAAAGGACAGTGACAATGACGAGGAGCCTTTGTCGGAAATGACCACCGAAAAGCCAAGAAGACCCCCTGGCAACAAGTGGAGCATGCGCTGTCCAGTTTAGTAATGTAAATTTCGGGAATCGGAAATAGGAGGAGATTTACTGTAAATAAGTATTGGCAGAAAGTGTGTAAGTTTAGCTTGGATTATTTTTGCTTTGTACGTGAGGCAGGGTGAAAAGCCCTCCACGTACCCCGATCGGTTTTGCTTATGCTTTATTACGAACCTTAATTATTATTAATCATCTCAATTGATATTTAATATTCAATTAAAATTATTACAAAATTTTAATTTTGTTGTTTATTGAATTAGATATCTAGAACTTCATTCATAACAGGGCGGAATGAGATGATCTTTAAGACCTTTCCAACTCAAACGACTCCGTGACTCTGCAATAATAACAAGGAAATCTCACAGTCCTTTCAATCACTTCTTGCATTTTTAATTTCCTGTGTGATTTTCAGGCAAGAAGGCCTCCAGGCTGGGCGGATCCCTGCCCCCAGCGCGGCCCGAGCCGCTGGCCCCGCCCGTGCCTTCGGTTTCGATTCCCGTCCAGCGCGGCTGAGAGGCGGCGACGAGTCCCCGCCCCGGTCCTGCTCCTGCTCCCGCTTCGCTCCTTCCGCACTCCCACTCGCGGTCCCGTCCGAGGCGGAGGGGCAGGATGAGTGACCCGGCCGTGTGCAGTTTCCTCACCCAGACGCTGTGCGCCCATGGGGGGCGGCTGGGGCTGCGGGAGCTGCAGGAGTACATCGGGCTCTCGGCGCCGCAGCTGCGGGACACGCTGTCGGCGGCGGGCCCCCGGCGGTTCCTGCTGGTGGGGGGCGGCACGGAGGTCCTGGCCCTGACGGACGTGAGGGTCTGTGTCCGCAAGGAGTGCGACGGCTGCGAGCGGCTGCACCTCTGCAAGCTGCACCTCATGGACAGGTGCCACCTGGGGCCCAGGTGAGCGCGGGGGCGCGGGCAGCCCCTGGGGACGGCAGGGGGTGTCTCCCAATCCCCTCAGCCCCAGACCCTATCACGTCCCCAAACTCACTCACCCCCAAATCCCCTNACCCAGTCCCCTCACAACTCTCCTAAAACTCCTCTCAGCCCCGCCCCGGCCCCGCCGGAGGTGCCGCTCTCGCCCCGGTGCCCCGGGCGGAGCGGGCAGTAAATCCCTCGGACACAGCCGCGGGGCATCTTTGCTCCGGAAGGACTCGTGTCCTACCCTCGCTGTGTCGGTAGACGCCGACGATTTGTTTTGTTCTGGTTTCTTTCTTTTTTTGTTTGTTTGTTTCTTTAAATCTATTATCTCCACACCCGTCCGCAAGGCCCCCTGGCATCTGGGTGAAATTACACCTATTTCTCAGAAGGAAAAAGCAGAGTGCTGACATGCCCTCTGGTTTCACTCCAGACAGTTACAGAAGTTGAGTTTTGCTGTAAGTCACTGCTTGGCTTATGGCCCTTTCTGTGAGAGGCACTGTTTGATTGCCCAGGTACATCAGTCCCGGTTTCTGGAATATGGAGGACTCGTGGGATGGACAGGCCTGGTAGCCTCTCTAGTCACAGGTGGCCAAAGGTGGTACCTAGTTTGAAAAACATAGAGGAAACCAAAAGCAAAGGCAGAAGAGCAACCCAGCTTTCCCACTACAATATCTCATGGAAGAACTTGGTAGTTTAAGCCCTCAAACCCCAGGGGGAACATGCATGGTCCCATTGGATCCTTCTTCTTCTGCCCCAACAGAATGGGTCTTTGTGAAGTTTGATCTGGATAGCATGGATGGGAAAAGCCATGTCTCTCTCTCATCACTAGGATGATAAGATTTTCTCTTTTTCTGTTAAATTACAGGCAATACAATAAGCTCCCAGGGGGCTCACTGTTGGAAATGCCTTCACATATGTGTACACACTCATGATGGATGACTTTGTGCGAATTAAAGTTTGCAATGAGCCGATTTCCTTCATAATGATAAACTATTCTGTCCTCTCAATAGCACTAAGTATTTAAAATCACTTCGGTATGCATTAAAAATTAATAAAGCAAAGAGTATACTCTTCATGGGAGGGAGCTTGATTAAAATGAAGGGGCAGAAATCGATACAGACACTGGACAGCAGAGATTGATACAGACACTATTTTTTAACTGATAAGGTAAAATCTAGCCTTGCTTCCAGGTCTTTCATCTTTTTTGTTGTAGAATCCCTGGAAACAAAAATATCTGGGCAAGTTACTCGAGTCTTGTGTTTAGTGGAATCATTATTTTAGTCCAGATAATCCTGTTTTTAAATAATGTCTGGCAAGTGGCTTTTCACTGTTTCTTTGTTTTTGCCTAAATGTGTTGCTAACTCAGCTGTGTAGTTATCATTGCATTTGTAGAATGTTTCAACCCTTGCCTTGGAAATACAGACTCAAGTGATGTAGATCACTGTGTGACTGTTGCTGGAGTCTCAAGTTGGCTGGAGGAGCACTGGTGATGGCTCCCACCTCAGATCCTCTGTAGCTTACCTACCATTCATAGCCAGTAACTGAGTGCCTACAGCATCTAATACCCTTGGAAGGCTGTTTCTCAGGACCAAAGATGGCACACTTCTGCCCTTCCTGTTTATTTGCTTATGAAAAATGTGTCCAACAGGTAGCAGAGGTCAGGGGAGAAATACCTACACAAGAGTCTGTATGGAAGGATTAGATCAGACATACCTTGAGGTGAAACTGTCAGGAGAGCTTCAGGAGTTAACTGGAGGCTGAAAGAGTAAAGAGATAGACTTGAATCTGGTAAATTAACAGGTGCTGTTACTGGTTGAGTATGTCTAATTATAAGGCTGTATCAGGTCATGTGTTGGAAGAGCAGGACATGAGGAAGTTGTATTTTACTGCATTGAATTAATGCACAGGTGGACTATGTGTCTCCTCTCTATTACAGATTTGCAATATCTTTTCAAATAGATGTAAATGATCTGCAATCTCCCTTTAATTCATACTCATCAGACTTTTCTTTTAAGGCTTTGTAAGTGGCACTATTGTCTTCATTATTGTAGTGTAAATGTTTCCTTAATCAAAACTCATAAGTTAAACTTTCTAACCTGTTTTTTGATTTTTTTTTAAGTAAAACTTCACAGTGACTGAAGATAACAAAATGTGTTGTTTTTAGCTTCACTGTTGCATTTGTTTTGTGCAGACTCTTGCATGTTTCTTTACTTGTCATCCCTAGGACAGCAACCTTTTATGTTCACAAAATCGAGGGCTTTGCAACTTCTGGCATTGTTGGTGTACTCCTTTGAAGTTAACTTTTCCCTCCAGCTGTTTACATCATGTTGGATCTTCCTGGAGGCAAAGAATGTGTGGGGTCTGGCTGCATTGAAGTTTAAAATGAAAGGAGGATAGGGTCACTGCATTTTACAGAGGAGTTCTGCTGTTTGGTCCTTCTCTAGCTAATTACAGACACCATCTAAATGTTCACAGAGACTCTTGCCAAGCCACCTTTTTGTAATGGCTTTTCCCAAGCTGCACATTATCTGAGGTTCTTCTTTAAATCAACTTGACTTAAGGAGTAAACGTTGATATTTTTGTGTATTTTCTTGCAGGTCTTGTAAGTACTCTCATGACATCATGAGTGCTGAGAACAAAAAAGTTCTAAAAAAACATGATTTGTCTGGCCTCAGTGAGGACGAGCTGCAAGTCCTGCTTCTCCAAAACGATGCATTCTTCCTCCCTGATGTAAGTTGTACTCATGTCTTAAGAGAAAGCTTTTGTCCATGAGGAATGGGAGAGGGCAAGAGAGAATGTGGAGTTCTGATCTTAGTGTCAAGCTGTTATGAAACAGAATTAGTCAGAATGGAGGACTGGGAATGGCAATGTGAAACAACATAAAGCCGGATCTGCGAACGGGCTGTGTACTTAAAATAATAAAAAAGCTACCCCACAGTTAAACTGTTTAATAAGTACCCAGAGACATGCATGTGGAGAACGCCCTGTCATCTGTGATGTGTCAGGAGCAGACCTGCCCTCTGATAGCAGGAGGTGGGCAGCAAGGCTACAGCCTATCTCCTGTCCCATTTCTGTTATCCCAACAGGATGGCCATAAAGCTGCTCAAAACAAGTAAATAAAAATGTCAGCAACTTCACCAGAGGTTTACAAAGGATGAGGTAAGCAGGAGAGAGTTGAAAGATCACAATAATTGTACATTGCTTACGGGGTGAAAGGTATGACCAAAACCCACTTCTCTGTGTTGCTTCTTCTCTATGAGATGATGAAGAAGAAGTGGGGGCCCCTTCCCTTTTCCATTCTATGTAGGCCTGCACATTTTGGTGCTTGAAAGGTATAAGAGATGAGAAGAATCTGTGAGAAAATGACCAAATGACTGCAGTCAGTTGTGTGTCAAATCTGGCTTCTCCGAAGTGCACTGAGTTTTTGTACACTGACTTTCTATGAAGTAACCTTTGTCCAGTTTGTATGCCACTCATTGATTTTGTTAAATTTGGTTGACTATTCAATTCTGGTTCAGGCTGTGTGTATAAGGGCAATACTGTCTTCAAGGTATGGCTGTTTAAAAGTCAGTAATACCCTGCTCTGGCTACAGTTGCTCCTGGTTAAGAAATTACCAAAGTACTGCCCTTGTCTTTTGGAGTTTATAATCTCCACAGATTTGTTGGCACAACAGTTCTATGTTGTTTCTTTGTTCCCTGCTGTGAAAGTGCTGGACTTTGACAAAATAGATTTTTTTTTTTTTTTATGTAGTGTTTTAAAGTATGTTTTACTGGCAGACTGAAGGAGCATGGTGGTGATAAGCAAGGAGAATTACTAATTGTTCCCAATAATGAACAAATAGTAGCAACTATCCTTGATTGGTGTTATCCTTAAGTGCTTACTAGAAATCTGTTCAGCCCTCACCCCTAGCAGGCGTCATTAATTATCTGGAATTGAGCACCTTAACTCCTATCATGCAGTAAAATAGCAAAACCAAGAGAAAACTGTGATCAGTGTAGGCCATTCATAAACCTGGGAGGTGGGATGTAAAAGTCTGCTCAGAAATTGCTCAACAAATTGGTTGTGTGGGTGAAGACATGGAATGTAGGAAGCTCTCAAGCTGCTTCGGTATTCTGTCACCTGAACTTGGGTTCAGGGTAAGAAAAACATGACAGCACCACATGAGGGCTTTTCACACTTTCTCTCACCTTCTCTCTGGCTCTCCTGTTCTGTTTGTTTGTAGTGTGTGGGGGGGTGGTTGTGTTTGTTTGTTTTGCTTGTTTTTTGGTTTTGTTTCTTGGCAAATGCAAGGGGACAGTGTGCTCTCTTGATGTATCTAAATAGTGGATTCCATATTGTCATGGTTTAAGCCCAGATAAGTACCATGCAGCCACTTGCTTTCTCCCAACCTGGTGGGATGGGGAGGAGAATTGGAAAAGAAGTAAAACTTGCGGGTTGAGGTAAGGATACTAAAATAATTGAAATAGAATAAAATATACTGTAATAAATGAAATAGCCCAATTAAAAGTAAAACAAATATAAAATTTATTTCACGTCCAAAATACCGGACACGCAAAGCCATGAACGAAAAAAGAGACGGAGTCAAGCCTGGGGTTGGAGCTGGGTGAACCTAGGTCTGACCTCTACTGCGTCAGACCCCCCTCTGTTAACAAAAGCAGCTTCCAGCAGCCGGGTTTTATACCGTTTTTTCGGCAGAGTCTGAAACCTGTGTATTATTTTAGTTGATCAACATATTCATGAAGTTTTCCATTCATTAAATCGGGGTAGACAAAGCGCATCCTGATGAATTGCTCATCACCGGTTCTGGGACGGGGATGTTAGCTGGTGGCTCGTGATGATCGATATCATATCGCGACTCCCGATCCGGTCGTTCTCACCCGAGCCTGGCGTTAATTTTTAAAGATAAGAATTATCTCTGCCGGCAAGGCAGTATTCAGATGTAGATGTCCCATTCCTGCCAGCAGGGAGCTCGATGTTTGTCTGATAAGTCCATCATTTTCTGCTTTGGCATGCAAATCTGTCCTCGCCCAGACGACATTCCTTTCTCTGGACAACATTCCTTTCCTGGGCAAGTTTTTAGTTTCTAACTTAAAACTGGTTACAATTTCAGCTTATTTCTTACACACATTTCTATATTACATATTTAAGCACGAATTACCCACTTTCATTTATAACATATACTAATAATAACCATAATGAAAAGGAGAGAGAGATATTAATAGAGACCCAAGAGAAACAGGTAATTCCTAGTACAGTTGTTCCCCACCCGCTGATTTATGCCCAGCTCATCATCCCTGAGCAGTGGTTGGTGGCTCCCAGGAAGAGGGATTTGGAGGGGACCTGTGAGAGTCCCAGTGTGATATTTGGGCTCTCTGCCAGACAGCTGTGCATCCTCCTCTAAGAAGCTTTCTTGTTACTGGCTGCCCTGGGAGCAAAACTGTTACCGGAGTGTTCAGTGGTCAATATGAAGGAGTTTTTGGTCTGTGATTTGTTCGCTGGTCTAATTCTCTGTGTACCTATTTTTTGGTGCATAGAGGAATAAAGAAGTGCATTGCTTTCCCCATATGTACTCTAATCTCAAAGCACTCTTCTTACCATTTTATAAGCTCAAATCTTCAATGCAGAATAAGCTTTACAAATAGGAAGTGCAAATTCAGTTTCAGATCCATGAAATAATAATTCATTTGACACAGCGTACATGTTTTTATGGAGATACTTGTTATTTGTTCTTTATGTTGTAGGGATTTTTAAAATAGAATAACTGTAAACCATTCTGGTTTTATGCAATCGTCTTGCATCCATTTTTGATACTCATAAGCTTGTTGGGTTGGCTTTTCTTGGGACAAAACATGCACGACTTCAAAACTGAAAATGCATGAGTCAGCTTAAAATACCTGCTCCTCTATGCAAGAAATCTGTCTAGATTAAAGAAGTTGCAATAAACACATGCCTTTTAATCACCATTTTTCTGCTGTTAAAGCTGCATGCCTGTAGGACAAAGAAAAATTCTAATGTACTTTTCCATTTCCTATTGTATCCTCTCCACTTTTAGAGCTGCCAGTTTTACAACAAAAAAGGTGGTCACTGTATGCAGCAAAACAACTGCAACAGGCTTCATGTTTGTCGACACTTTCTCAAGGGGAAATGTAAATTTCCTCGATGCATAATGTCCCATAACCTCTTGGATGACCATGCATTGAGAGTGTTGGAAATTGGAGGCATTGATGGGAAGACAGCTTCAAACTTCCAGGCTATATATGACTACAAGCATATGGAATTCAACAGGGAACAGAAGGACTATGGTAAGTTGCAAGTAACAGTGGTCTTAAACAGGGTTTTGAGCTCAATAGAGGTGGAAACTGTTCTTGCCTTACCTCTCAGCTAAACTGCATCATCCTTTCGGTGCTTTCAGGACACAACTACAGACCAGGAAATGATTTTAGGAAAAAACCAGCAGTTACAAAGATTAAAGAACTGAAGACAACTTTGCAAACAGCAGAAGCCACGCTACATGTGCCACCTTCACAAGGTAAATATGAAGATAATTGTACCAACTCTTTCCTTGTGGAATCAGCTTTTGTATTTCTCCTCTTGCAATATGTACATATTTTTTTCCTCTCTGCTATTATATGCTTGTAAGAATGGAGTAAGTCATGGCACAATCATGTGGGAGGGAGAGTTGCACATTTACCGCCTCAAATACTGTGTGCAAAACAGCAGTTGAGTGCCTGGCAATAACTGTGACTAGCTAGGGTTTGAAACTGTTATTGCACCTCTGTGGTATCAGCAGTGAAGTGCTGGCGGAAAATTACAAGTGTGATGGACATAATTGCCCACAGAGATTGGGATATTGCTAGCTAACTGAGCTTCTGGCCCAGCAGTGCTGTTCATTCAGTCTTCTCATGCAGGTCCCAGTAGCACCATTCCTGCTCAGAGCCAAGACCAGTTGCCAACAGGAGTGAGAGATAAAGATAAAGGTATGCATTGTTTCCAACCCTCCAGTCATGAGACCAGTGGTTTTCGTTGGGATTTGATTTCATACAGCCTGACAGCTCCCAGTGGTAGTTGAGTCCAGCTTATGTGCTTGCCTAACTGTGTGCTGAAATCCATGGTACCAGATGGCCAGCAGAGCAGTGTTGGAATTTCTGCCCAGGCATTGAGCAGCACTCTGTACTGTCCTGGACATATTTTTTCCTTCCTAGGAAGGTGACAGAATTGTATTTGTGCATGCAGTATTTTTCCTTGCCTTCCATCCCTTGTCAGTAGAGCTTTTGTCTTGATAGACCTTCTATGAGTTAATAGCAACTTGTAAAACTCTTGTTCTTCTGGACAGAAGGGCCTTGGCTTCAAAGCTTGTCAGAGGCCAGTACTCTCTGACCAGGTTCTTTTAGATATTCCACACATGGATGGTGTAATGTTTCATATCAAACTGCATGTGCGATGGACATTATTGCCCACAGAGATTGGGATCTTGCCAACTAGCTGAGCTTCTGGCCCATCAGTGCTGTTCATTCAGTCTTCTCATGCAGGTCCCAGTAGCACCATTCCTGCTCAGAGCCAAGACCAGTTGCCAACAGGAGTGAGAGATAAAGATAAAGGTATGCATTGTTTCCAACCCTCTAGTCTTGAGCTGAGCTTATCTAAAGAGTTGATGTTTCGCAGGTGTTGTGGACTAACCTCAGTGAGCACCAGAGAGCCACTTTCTCACTTCCCCCTGATCCCCGGTGGGAAGAGAAAAGAAAGAATAAAGGCAAAAAAACTTGAGTGTCAAGATGGGGGAGGGAAAAAAATAATAAGTGAAAGAGGAATAAACAAAAGAAGAGATACAAAGGCAGTCACTCACCACCTCCCACACACAGGCTGATGCCTACGCAGTTTCCTGGCAAAAGGTAGCTAACCCTCCTAAAACTCCCTCTTCTCTCTTGTGTTACTGAGCTTCATATTGTATGGTGTGGAATGTTTGGTGAGTTTGGGTCCTTTGCCCACTTGTGTCCCCTCCCAAGCTAGTGTGAACCTCTGATTCTATTCACTCTGAGGGCAGGATGAAAAACTGAGGCCTTGATGTAGATCACTGTTCAACAAAAGCTGGGGCATGAGTGTGTTAACAGGATTGGTTTGGTCAAAAATCTAAAACACAGCATCATATGGGTTGCTGTGAAGAAAATTCTATCTTTTTCTAGCCGTGTCCAGTACAGTGACATTTCTGATGAAATGACTTTAGCAAAGTGATGCAAAATCCACTGGAAACAAAATACAAACGTTGAGTTACAAAACATAGCAATTACAGTGCACAGTTCAATCACAATAATAATGGCATTCCCACTGCAGATCTGTATGATACTCTCACTGTCACGGTGTATACTCACTGGGTGTCCCCAGTCCCTGGGGAAGTTGAAGCCAGTTCAAGCCTGTTGCTGTCTTCAGAATTCTTTGGTTGGTTGTTTAGGTTTAGTACCTAGACCAGTGTGGGGCTGGGCCCTGTGTTCGCTCGCCCCGTGCAGGTTTGGCTGACTTGGAGAGAAACATTTCTACCTGCAGTCAGTCTGCTCAGCTGACATTGCTGTTTATGCACCCTCTGGTCCCCTTGGTGTGGAGACAAAATTAGTTTGTTCGCAAGGACCATGGTCAGTCACACCCTGTGTTGTTCTGAGCTTCCTGACACTGCCTTTGTCCTTTCTCGCTGAGTCTTCTTCCAGTGTCAGGATTTGTTGTTCAGTCACAAAGCCCTGACTTCTGTGTTGGCCTGTATGGGAGATAGTCAGATCCTGAAAGTGCTTGACTTTGCTACTGCAGTCAAATCCTTGTTATTTCTGGGATGAAGTGCCAAGTGCAGTGTCTTTCTCTTGGAGCAGATATGGACTGCTGTGTTCTTTGCTGTAGGTAAAAAGGACAATTCCTCTAATGAAGCTTCACAGGACAACCAAAAAGATAACAGTGATGAGATCTGTTTGTTCTATGTCTGGAAGTACTGCAAAAACAAGGGTAAGCTTTATGAAAAGTAATGTTGTTGGAGAAGAGTTGTCTGCTGAGGCACTCCTGCTCAATGGCTTGGGCTAGTGTGGTGGCACATGGAGTGTCAGTGGCAATTGTGCCTCCTCAATAGTGTTTTTTCTTTCCAAGTCACTAATAAACAGTCGGAATTGCAAACATAATTGGAGAAAAGCCAGGTGGTATACTTAAACCCTTTCTCCTCTGGATAATCCTGCCTATTTCAGCCCTTTTGATGGGAGCAGGCTTTGGGTACGTTCCTGTGGCAAAGCTCTTCAAGTGTGAAGTGTTAGCCTTTCTGTAGCTAGCAGATCAAGTTATGAGCTGACTTTATCCTGTCATTGACAGCTGT
This sequence comes from Erpornis zantholeuca, assembly GCA_013400515.1. Lineage (NCBI taxonomy): Eukaryota > Metazoa > Chordata > Aves > Passeriformes > Timaliidae > Erpornis > Erpornis zantholeuca. The sequence continues at coordinate 74,227 of VZTN01036605.1, read as the reverse complement.
TAAATATATACCACCCTTTATTCCTGCTGTATCCTATGTACATCAAACAATAGCTGTATTCTCCCTCTTTAAGTCCTTTAAAAAGTGATCTGAAGTGTTAAAATGTCTTAATAAACCACAGTCGTTGTACCAGCTAAGCTAAAGATAAATCTAGTCCATTGTCTTTTTGGTAGTGGCCAGAACAGAGGTCTGAGGGAATAATACAAGTAATTGTATTTGGGAGCTGTCCCTGAACAGTCATTTAAACCCCCAGGTTTGGCTCTTCCTTTGTTATGAGGAGGTACCATGACATTTTCTTTCCCTCAGCTTGTCCAATCAGTTTCTGAAGGACTTCTATTCCTCTGACCACTTGGTCTGGATAAAAGACAGTGTATAATGTGAATGGTGTACCTGGGTGAAACTGTGAAGGTCAGGCTCAAAGCAGCCATACTGTGACCACCAGATAACTAAACTCAAGTAACTGTTGGAAGTGTTATGACATGCACTTCCTATCTGTAGCACAGCTCTCCCAGCTGCCAGTGTTGTGTCTCAGCAAAGGGAAGGTTCTGGTGGCAGTATGTACATATATATATATACACACACACACACACACACACATACACATATATATATAATGTATGCATATACATATATATGTATGTTGCTTTTCTTGGTAAGACTGCAGAAACACATTCCTGTTCTGGTTTTAGCACTCTGTCTTCATTGGTTATAACAAAGCCCAGGAGAGAAAGCCTCAAGGTATAAAAGATGCTGATTCTGTTTTGGTTTTTTCTTGTCTTGCTCTCTGTGTTAATGATTGCAGAGTTCTTGACTATGTCTGATTTCTTTACAGATAAATGCAAATCTGTTCATTACCATTTGCCATATAAATGGGAGATACATGATGGGCTCATCTGGAAAGAACTTGCCATGATGGAGGAAATTGAAAAGGCCTATTGTGACCCAAAGAACAGCAGGTGTAGTAATGCTGGACTCCTTGCTTGGAGTATTGTGACTGAACATGTGTAGGAAAACTTGTGTTTTCTTCATAAAGGTGTCTGACTTCTCAGTTTCTGGTTCCTGAGCCTCTCAGAAGCTGGGAGGATGTAAAAATGAGAATTTTTCCATTTGAAAAAGCAAAGTAAGAGTGATTACATGAAAATCCCACCCCAGTTTTGTCTTCTAAAAATAACTATATTTTGCATTTAAAACTCTGTACAAGGTAAAAATCCAGTGGAATACAGTGCTTAAAATATTAGTATTTCAGATCATTAATCAGTTTATTTACAGAAATGAAGTTGGGCCTTTTGACAACATTTCAGAGCTGGTCCTTCTCCATGGCTATTTCTTTCCTACTACAGCAACTATCTGTAATAACAATAATAGGAATCTATTATGTGCCTAGAGACATTTTATTAAATACCCTCTGTGTAAGCAGCCCATATATTTTTCCCTTTTTTTCTATTTTAAGAGTATATTTTCCTTTTAACTCCTTTTTGAAAAGTCCGACTCAGTCTCCTATGATTCATAGGGGACCCCAAGTTTGGCTTCACAAAATGGTATTCTAGTTTTGGCCCATGCCTCTTAAGGCACCAGATGATTTTGATTTGCAGTTTTCTGGAGATCACAAGCAATATTCCCAAGAGGAGGCTGCTATCAGTCTTCCTGCCTGGGAGTTAACTTTTCAAGCCTCGCAGGCGTAAGAGCCCAGGTGGCTGCAGTGATGCATGCAGCTTGCAGAACTCACAGCTGTGATTGCTGTGATTGCATCCTTTTTAACCACAGAAAAAGAACAAAGTTGGTAAACTGCAGTTGTTTGCTGACAAATTCAGTCACACACTTTCCATGTTCTGCTGTTGTCCTGAGAAAGACTCTAAACCACACTTAGTTATCACAGAAGTTCCTTTTGCCACACTGTACTTGGATGGTGCCTGACACTGTAAAGCTGGCAGTGCCACATGTGATTGAGAGGGAATTTGTTGTCTCAAAGGCCAGAGTTCACTTCTGAGGCTTGGAAATGGTTTTCAGACCTGCCACGTGCTGTGGGAAATAAATACTTGCATTTGAGATCTAGTTAAGTTTGGTCACATTATATTAAAGAAAATGGCAACAGCTTAAACTGGGGGTTAGAAGATAAAATATCCCCTGTTAACTATAATAAACCTGAATTTGTCCTTACAGCATGGCAAGTAGAAACATTAATTTCCAGACAATGACCTGCTCTTCTTCTTTGGTTCGACGCCTCTCTACACCGTCATCAGTCACAAAACCCACATTCCTGCTGACCACACAGTGGATTTGGTACTGGAAGAATAACCAAGACAAGTGGATTGAATATGGAGAACAGGTGAGTTCACATCCTGTGCTTTCAGTCACTGCTGCAGGAATATGTGGAGTCTCTCTCCATCAGTCCCCTTTTCTCAGCACGATTAATTAAGTGACTCCTTGTGTTTGAATTTTACAGTGTTGGGTAAGGCAGTGAAGCTACAGCTGTTCATAACAGACATGATAAAATGCTGACAGGCTGGAGAGAAGAGACCTCCCTTGTGGAGTTGTCCATGGCTCCTAGAGAGATTTAACATATATACACTGTCCTTAAGATATATGGGAAATAGTTGCCTCTTTTCCAAGCATTGTCCTGCTTCCTTGGACATGCAAGGGTTGCTCTGCTCTCTCAGGTCAAATGCAGTCTTTTTCCTTGTATGTCCAAGTCCTCTAATGAGAAAGTACTATCTGAAAAATGCAGGAAAAGAAATAAATACAGAATCTCACCTTCCCCCAAGACAGATGAGTTTACCCCATATGGTTTACAGTATAGCAGCACAAATGGTTGAACACAAAGGTGATCCAGGGACTTGGAAAAGTACACAGGGAAAGGTGTTGGATAGAGCACGGTTTAAAAGACTCAGAGAGTAACCTCAAAGAGTACTCAGCCTCAAGGAGTCACCCTGAGAGGTGTCCCAGGTCCAGGAGAGATCACAGCTGTGCAGCTGCTCCTTAGCAGGGAGAGCTTGCACGGAGCTCACTCAGGCTTTCGTGTCTGTGGAATGAAGTGGTTGGCTCATAGCTAAATCACAGGTGAAGTAAAAGGTAAGAGTGAGACTCCTTACACCTGCAACGTTCTTTCTTCCTTGGCAAACTCGTCTTGGAAGAACCACTTGATATTCTTGAATTAATCGCATCATCAGTGTTTGTTTCCAAGCTCATATGCATCAATGCTCACCATGTCACCTTGTTTCTCTGTGGGCTTTCAGAGACCAGGCTGGAACTAGAAAAGTTCTTGGCCTAGGCCTTTGCTTGCTTTGGAGCCTGAACCAAACTAGCACTGGTTTGGTAAGGAGTCAAGTGTACCCATCACACCTGGTAGCATCTCAGCCCACCCCTTCCCCTGCCATGGGACTGGACAAAGAATGGGAATAGTAAAAGTGAGAAAACTTGTGGGATGTGATTAAAAGATAAAGCAAAAGTGTGTGCACAAGCAAAGCAAAACCATCCCCCACTTCCCTTGGACAGGCAGGTGCTCAACCATCCCAGGAAAACCAGGCTCTATCACAAGCCACAGTGACTTAGGAAGACAAACACCATCACTCCAAATATCCCCACCTTCCTCCTCCTCTTCTTCCTTGTATACTGGAATGATGCTATATGATCCGGGATGTCCCTGTGGCCAGTTGGGGTCAGCTGTCCTGGATGTGTGTCCTCCCAACTCCTTGTGCCCCCCAGTCCCTTCCTGGTGGGGTGGGAGAGGAGCAGAAAAGGCCTTGGCTCTGTGCATGCCCTGCTCAGCAATAACTAAAACATCCCTGTGTTATCAGCGTTGTTCCAGCACAAATCCAAAACACATCCCCTACCAGCTACTGAGAAGAAATTTAACTCTACCCCAGGCAAAACCAGCATAACTTGTTAGAGGAATTTAAATGGAATAGTTTTGTGTCCATCATTACTAGTTATTACTAGTTATGTATTTTAGTCTACGTTACAAATGTTCAGTACTCAGCCTCAGGCCACCATAGTTCTGGGTAGATTCCTCATCGTCCTGCTCTTTGCATCTTCTTTCCTTCTACCCTGCCTAGTTATCCAGGGTTTAGTCTTGATTGTGATACTTCACATTCTTTCTTTTTTTGTCTTCTCCCCACAAAGGAAGAAGGGAACAGCATGACCCCACCATCTTCTGCTATAATTGAGAATTTATATCAAGCAAATCCAGATGCCACTGTACCTTTCCAGGCTGGCCAGCATCAATATGAACTCAATTTTAAAGGTAGTCATTTTAAAGGTTCTCGTCTACAATGGTGCCTTGCTTTATAGAGTCTTGCAAAGTCTCCCAGGTTTTAGAAACTATTGACTTCCTTTCCTGACACCACCCGTTTCACTTACTGGAAGTGGAAGTGAGGTAGAGATGGCCCAGAGAAAATTCCTTACAAAAGTAACCTTTCCCCCTTGTTCCTTGACACTCTCCAGACTCATACCTGACCAGAAATAAAAAGATTCATGGTCTTAACATAAAGTCATAGTAAATCTTAAGTAAAGTAAGTTAACTCTGTGGATGGTACAAAATACAAGTTAAGCATCTTTGTGGTGCTGTAGCAATGTTTAAAGAGCATGAGTGGCTTGAGGGAGCAAGCAAGGTAGGCACTGGTTGAATCACAGAGTTACAGGAAAGACAGAAAGCTTATACAGCCTTTGTGCAACTATTCCTGAGCAGGTAGAATTGACAGTGAATATGCAGTTTTCATTAAAGAATGACTGTCCTTAGTTGATGACCCCATCTTTTAGACTTATTCATGACTTTTTTTTCCTGCTCTTTTTTCTCCTCAAGAAATGACCCAGACAAACACTGCCTTTAAAACTCAAAGACAGGTCTGCAGGCGACCAAAATTTGTGTCTTCTGAAGAGGTGCAGAAGATTAAAAAAGGGTGAGTGCTCTTTAGGTTGTTTTTTCATATTTTAGAAGTAATTATAAGGCAAAATGGCTGCCAGTCCTGCCAGTAGTTGTACAAAGAGCACAGGTGCTGCTGGAGAAAGCATTTCCTTGGGACTGAGCAACAGAAACTTATCACAAACTGCAGTCTTGGTGCATCGCCTGCTGCCTGGGGTACTCATTACTCCAGGTGTTACAGCCACTAAGTTGTTACTTGAAAAAGCAAGTGCAAGAGGCCTGTCATGGTTGAGTGGCAGCATACAGAGCCCAGCTTACAGACTGAGGCTCTTTCCCAGTTTCTTTGTGGTTTATTTTGTTAATTTTTAAATACAGGAATTGGCCAAAGTGGATGCTCCAAATCTGAATGTTTGGAACAGTGCTAGAATTACTAACACTTCATTTTCTGTCTGTTTGCAAGCAGCCAGAGGGATTCTTCTATTCCAAATCAAACCTGTCCTAGCCACTGGGATCCATCTGCACTGCCTGACTTGGGATACAAGGTATCTTTTTTTTTCCACCTTCCTGTAATTCTGATGCAAAGGCACAATTCAAAGCTTGACTGAATCAATTGTAACTGCATAGATGCTAAAAAGGGACAGGAGTCATTTCTTGGGTGGATGTGCTAAAGGTCTAGGTGATCTCCCAAGGGCTCCTGAAACAGCTGCCAGATTGCCTTGAACTTCAGCTGCCTTTTAGGTGTGTCTGTACATGCAAACCCCAAAACTCAATAAATTCAAGACAGGAAGAGTAAGTTTGGGTTGGAGATCCAGGAAAGGAAATCTTGATATCCTCCAGTACTGTCACATACATCAGAGATCTGAGCTTGGACCTTGGCCTCAACAAATGGTAGAAATAAAGATCCACAACCACAAAATAGGAAAACATTGCAGTGATGTCTTCCACAAAACAAACCAAACCCCTGTCAGCCCAAAGTCTGTGTTCTTATTTGATCTACCAAGACAAAAATGTGTGGGTTTTTGTAGATTACTAGGTCCTGCAGTCCTTCTGGAAGAGCAGCACGGTTTGTTGAACTACTACAGGGCACTAGCAAAAAAGGCTTTTTCATTTTTCACTTGCCCTTTCTGTAGTGGTTTTGACCCTGCTTGAGGAACAGGAGTGTAAGAGGTTTTCCTTGTTGACTGTGTCACAGAATCCTGTGTGATGCTGACAAGATTGTGTTGGCACAGATACCTTGAGGGCTCAGGAACACCCATATGTGGCTGTGTCATGGCTGGAGTTTACTCACAAGAGAGGAGTGCTGTGTTGATATAAAATTGCCATTTAACAAAGTTTGATAGTGAAGGTGACAGTGTTTTAACAAGATTTGATGACAAAGTACACTTGATTATTTACTGCATAGAGGACTGGGTCAAACAAAACTGTTAGAGAGACCCTCCTGTTGAGTCATGACTTTCAGAAAGAAAACATGAAATAAAAATGAGAGGGTGTGGGAATCTGGCAGGCAGCCCATTTGAATTGTGGTATTTGAAGCTCAGTGGAAGTAACAAAGGAATATGCTCTTCCCTTGGCTTATCAGAATCTTAACTAACAAGCATAAATTTTTCCAAAGAATGCCAGAAAGGTAGCTCTGTTCTTTTTAAGTCTCTTGAGCTGTATGTACTTAATTGCTTCCCATAGTTGTCTGAAAACTTGTGGTAACCCAAGAAAAGATTTCTGTAGGCATTTTGCCTGAGAGGTTTTTACAGCTCCAAGGTCAGTCAGAGATCCTGCAGACGATGTTCTCAGGCAGAGAAAAATGTAAATACAACAGGTGTTTTGAAATTGCTATTCTCCTTGGCCAATGAGATTTTTTATTTTGGATTTTGTTTCCATGATTGTGGACACTGTGCTGGTCAGCTGACACACACGGAGGACAATCTCTCTGGAAGCTGCTGACACACACGGAGGACAATCTCTCTGGAAGCTGCTGCTTACTACAGAGAGAGAAAAGCTTCTTGCTTTTTGCTTTGCTTTCTGCAGCTTTATTTAAGTGCATGAAATGAAATGTAAAAATAAAACAGCCTTCTGATTTTCTGAATTTTCAAATCTGCGACTGGAGTCTTTGTGGAGAAGGCCCTAGCCTTAGGGCCCTGTTGTTACCACAAAAACTTGTCTGAATTTTAATTGAGTCCATTTGTTGGGATGTTTCTGGAGTCACTGGGGTGAATGTGGGAGGCTTTGGAATGCACTGCACAATCCACGGTATCTTTTGGTTGTGTGTGTGGGGATGTGTGACTAGAAGGATCACCTTGTTCCCCAGAGCTCAGTTTGCTCACTGAGTTGGCACCTAAGAAAACATCTCTTAACTTGTGAGTGCCTTTCACAGGAAAGGCAATAAAAGTGAAAGCCTGGGCTAGATCAAATCTTTCTGTGGGACCCTAAGCTTGTTTTTTTGCAGTAGATAATCTTGGGAGTGGCTCAGATTTTCATGCTGGTGGTGACCATTGTAAGAGCTGACAGCTACAACTTGATGAACTGCCTTCTCTTCAGACATTGACAAATAATCCTGGCAAAATCTGCTGCGCTGGAAGTGATCCATTTTAAAAAGGAGCCTGTGAGATAGGCAGAAAGTCATCTTGGCTTATAAAGAGCAGCTGTGTTTTGATAACATTGCTTATTTTTCGAGCATTGTAGTGTCTTAATCTGTAAATCATTGAGAATAGCTCTGTAGAAAGAAGTGTATAAAATGCACAATGGAAATTGGTAACACTGATTGGAAAGTTGGGGTGAATTTCTCCTGTCTTTGTTTAACAAAGTGGAATTGGTAGTTGTTAAATATTTTAAAGGAAAAAAAACAACCAAAAACCAATTGATTATGTCCTGAAACTTCATGCTGGGTTTAAAATTGTTTCCTTAATGTACAACTGAGAAAAGTGTGCAGTGGATGTGTGGTTTCATATCAGAGGATGATTAGTCTTTGTGTGGCTGATGTGTTGCTGAGTCCTGGCCACACGCAGGGCAAGGACTGCTGCACTGTACCAGGCACAGGATGCAATGTGAAGAGTGTCTGTGTTTTATAGACATCAGTTCTGGTGGGGTCACTGTCACCAGGACCAACTCCTGTGCAGTCATACACTGGTGGGAATTGCTGTCAGAGGAGTGATTCCTTCTCTGCCTTGGGAATCTGTTCCTTGATAATGGGGTAGCAAATGCTCACACTCAGTGGGATTTTCCTTTTCAGGCCTGAAGGTGAAAAATGCTGAGTTATGCAGTATCAGCTTTCAACAGCAGTGTTGTGCTGTGACCCTTTATTAGCGCTGGAGGCATCCTTGTGGAAATAAGGATAACCCCACAAAGTTTTCATGGGAAGAACAGGCTTTGTTGTCTGGAGGCCATCATATGATGAAATAATGGAAGTACCTTTCTTACAGGGTTAGGCCTTGTGTCACATGGCTGACCCTGTTTAACCTAGAAGGGTTACAGTTCCTCAGGAAGAGATGATAGAATCATAGAATATGCTGAGTTGGAAGGGACCCATCAGGATCATCAAGTCCAACTCCTGGCCCTCCACAGGACACCCCAAGAATCACACCATGTGCCTGAAATATGCAGCATAGCAATAGCACATTTGTAGTTTAAGCAGGAATTGTTCATGTATAAATAAATTTGCAGATGACACCAAGCTAAACACTTGACACACCTGAAGGACAGGGCCATCCAAAGGGACTTGGAAAAGCCTCAGAAGTGGCCCATGGGAATGCCATGGGGTTTAACAAGACCAAGTGCTGGTGCTGCACCTGGGTCAGGACAACCCCTGGGGATCAATCCAGGCTGGGGATGAGGAGATGGAGCAGCCTTGAGAGAAGGACTTGGGGGTGCTGCTGATGAGAGCTGGACATTCCCTGACCCTGAACCCCCCTTGTGCTGAGCTTATTATTTACAAGGGTCTGGAGTGACAGAAAACAGGGAAATGGCTTCACGCTGACAGACAGGAGGTTTAGTTTGGATGTTTGGAAGAAATTCTTCCCCGTGAGGGTGGTGAGGCCCTGGCACAGGTTCCCCAGAGAAGCTGTGGCTGCCCCATCCCTGGAAGTGTCCAAGGCCAGGCTGGACGGGGCTTGGAGCAACCTGGGACAGTGGAAGGTGTCCCTGCCCAAGGGGAGGGATTGAGACAGGATGATTTTTAGGGTCCCTTCCAACCCAAACCATTCTGTGATTCTAAATAAAAGATGTAGTACTGAAATACAGAGACATAATTTTCATGCTGTAGGTGATGGTGAGCAGCTTGGGCTGTGGTGCCACAGACTGTGCAGACAATCAGTACTTGCACATCCAGATTGTTTTGTGTGTTGTGCTGTAAAGCTTTGGAAAATGCTCCTGTATTGAGATATGGAAAATTTCACTCAACATTTTAAAGGCTTTTAAATAAATTCAAAGAAATAGTTCTTTCTTGTGCAGCTGACTTTATTCTTAATCTTTAGAATACTTCCCTGTGACTGATCTCTTCATTAGCAAGTACTTAAATGTATCTGAGAAACACAAGTTTTATCCTATTTTATTTTCTCTCTAAGCCTTTTAAAATGGGGAGTTTTTGCCTGGTAGGGTAAGATGTTGGATTCATTTTAGGATGGCCACAGCTTTCTTGCTTAAAACACTTTGGAACTTGGGATGCTGGGGTCTCACTTTATCATCTTGAGTCCCCACGTGGCTTAAGTTGTGGTAAGATGGAAAGTATTACCAGGTGACATCAGCCTGCCAGCATCATGCTTTTGCAGTTTATGGAGATAAGTGTTGATTTTAGAAGATTAAAGATAAAGGTTACTTTAGAGAAAAAATGGAAAATTTACGCGTGACATAAGCAAGCAGAAGAGCTCAAGGAATGTTCTAATTATGTTTTGCATTAAATTCCTTGAGAAAAATGAGCATTTCTTGATGGATTTTTAAATACAAAATATATGGATAAATAAATAAAAGGATAATAGCTAAACAGACTTTGTTTCCTTTGGGAAAGGAGATGCATTGGTTTAAGGAGGTATTCAGTGTCACATTTGTTTAGAAATGTAGGGGTTTTTTCTGAAGTCTGTATTTCAAGTGAAGCTTTCTAAGTTCTAACTTTGAAAAGTTAAAGGCACTACAATGCCAGGAGGGTATTTGTGTTTCATTTGTTTAATCTTTAATAGCTGAATGGTTACAAATGATGTCCTTAAATGTCTGGTTACAAATGATGCTGTGGTCTAACATCTTTTGTTCTTAATCAGGTTTAGATATAAAACTGACACTATCTGGAATAACCTGTCAAGGCTTCTTCTTGCAGTTTCTGTTTCATTGAGATTTAAAGTTGCAAGTGTCAACTCTTAGAGATGATAAACCTCTAACTGATGCTTTCAGCATCCTCCCTGAAGAGAGATGAGGTATCCTTGCAAAGCAGGAGTGACATACTGATTTACTTACTATTTAACATCATCTAAAGCGTTAAATTACCATTCATAAGCATAGTTTGGGGCCCTTCTGAAAGTGTATCTGCTGGAAATTAGGTTTCTGCATGTTCTGAGCTCACTGCAGCCTCATACCTTCTTTTGCTTTGGTTTGTATTTTATAGGCAGTGGTGATCAGTAATGTGACCTCTGAATACAACGGAATAAAGCAGCAGTTTTGTCAGACTATGAAAAATTACAGCATCCTTCAGATACAGAGGATTCAGAATCCATCCCTCTGGAAGGTGTATCAGTGGTTAGTATTTTTTTCCCTATCCTTATGTGGAGGGAGTCTCCAAGAATAGGTTGTCCTGTATGTGCTTTCTAGGAAAGAAAGGAGGTTGCCATCTGTTCTTTAACATGACCGGTATTTCCTTATTAGCAGTTTCAGGAGTGAAATTGGTGTCTGAGGCCTTCCACAGAATGCCATGCTCCTTTGGGGGCATGGCTCCTTGGAAGAGGGGGAGAGGACCCTGGAGAGAAAAATATGCATGATGCAAAACTGGGATGAGGATACCCGCAGGAATGTGATTGTTTTGGGGATGGAGCAATAACTGCCTGCTGCGCGAATGTTCTGTCTGTTACAAATCTTTGTCCATTAGAGTATATGAAATGCTGAAAAGGGTAAAGGCTGCTTGGGCCTTTTTGTTCCAGTCAGATTTATTTAAGGTACTTTTGCTGAACAAAGTCAGTATTCACTGAGAAAGAATCCTCGTGCTTTAACATAATGTTCTGTGAGTTCCAGAGCTCCTTTCTGGTTTTCAGCATGTCTGTCAGTGATGCTGATTTCCAGGCACTTAGGTCAAGCTGGATACCAGCAGATTTGAGCTGGGGCTCAACCATGTTCAAGTTAGTTTGATGTAAGATTAAGCTGTTGCTTAGAACAGTTGTCTAGTTTAAAACAAGGGTAAGTATTCAAGGACTGTATGCAATGGTAATGGAATAGAAAAATACAGCTCAAATAAGTGCTTTGATGGAAGAAAATGGTGGAACACAGAAAGTTATCAGCTACTGATTACATAAAACCTTTTAATCTAGCAAAACATAAGAGACTTCAAAACATGTAGTAATGCATATTTTTTATCCTCTTCCAAGGAGATAATTAAGCTAAGCAGGCAGAGTTTAACATTGCCAAGTCCAGAGGATGAGTAGTTTGGGTTGGAAGGGACCTTAAAGCTCATCCAATCTGTCATGGGCAGGGACATCTTCCACTATCCCAGGTTGTTCCAAAGGTTCCAGGTCTGCCCAAACTGGCCTAGAACACTTTCAGGGATGGGACAGCCACAGCTTTTTTGGGTACCTTGTGCCAGGGCCTCCCCCACCCTCACAGAATGTTTTCAATGAACAAATTTCAGTCTGTTGCTCTTAACTTTTCCTTTACTAATTTTCAAGTTGGAAGGATTCTTCCCTCCCCTGGCTCTGCTTAATTTGTAGCTGATGACTTTCTGAAGAATATTACTGTCTTGTCCACTTCAGCAGCTTCTGAAAACCTGAGAGTGGAATAATGATGGGAAATACAAGTTGAGCCTTTTATTGTGATTTCCCTTTTGACCCAGTTCCATCTGACTCTGACCTCAACCAGTGAGACGTGCAGTGGAGAAAGCAGTCTGGGTTTGTGTCCTGGCCCCCTCTCCTCAGCAACACTGACCTCTCTCAGGGGCAGGAGCTGGGGCTGTGGCACAGAGCACAAGCTGCCTCCAGCTTTGCGCCACTGTGGAAGCACAGAGCCTCTGTGGTTCGAGCTGCCTCCACTCCACTGAGAGCTGGGGTGGGAAGAGACAAGAGACCTTAAAGCACATCCAGTAGGACCTTACTGAGGAGCAGAAGGTTGGTACAGTGGCGACTGGAAGAGTGTTACATTCCCTGAGTAAAGCCAGAATTATCCAGAATTGCTGAGCAGTGGTATCAGTACAGTGTTCATCTCATTCATCATGCTGCTAGTGCGTCTCATCTTCGGAGAGAGCAGGCTGGAAACCTCATCCAGCTGACATTTACATGGATGTTACATAGTTGTTTGATTTGTTTAAAAAAACTTTTTCCCTTTTCTTCTATGGCTCACATTCTCCTCCGCTTGATTTTTGTCAGGCAAAAGGAGAAGATGAAAAAGGAAAATGGAGGAAAGGAAGTCCAGGAAAAACTCCTCTTCCACGGAACCGATGTGATGTCCATGAAAACGATCTGCACTCAGAACTTTGACTGGAGAATTTGTGGAAGCAATGGAACTAACTATGGGAAGGGTATGTAGAAAGTGAGACAGCTGCTCAAACTCCCCTGAGAGTGGAGCAATCAAAGTTCTGAAGTCTTTAAGTATAGATGGTTAAAAAAAAATCAGAATTGGTATTATGATCTTCTGAAGAGGGTCAGGGTTTGCTTTAGGTTGGGGATAAGTCTTTTCACAAGGTGTCAAGAGCATTAGTGCAGGTTTGCTGTAAGGTGGCATTTTCTGATGTCTGAGGTCATAATTTGAACTTCCAGGAGAAAGTAGTTTGTATGGCAGGGAGCAGAGGGGTGTGCATGCCCTCAGTGTTGTCATGGAAGGTCCTCCTGTTTTTTTGTCTGTCCCTCTCATCATAACACACACAGGGTGCTTTTTGGTATAGCTTTTAAAAAATTAATCCTAAAATAGGAAATTCTGATTGGAAATTACACAGTGCAGTCCCCTCTCTTGCAAAATTTCGGTGATATTCTGTAAACTGAATGAGGGAATTGCTGCAAGTTGGGTCAGATACCTCCTGAAAACCCAGGGGATGCTCAGATTATGCTGTCACTGTATAGATTGTCATCACAACCACATTTTCATCTTGTTTTCTAGGAAGTTACTTTGCTAGAGATGCATCCTATTCCCACTGCTACTCTCAGGCTACACAGCAGGGATACTTGATGTTCGTGGCTCGAGTTCTGGTTGGAGACTACGTTAAAGGCAACCCCACTTACGTCCGCCCCCCACGGAAGTGTGCTGACAGGCTCTGGTTTTATGACAGCTGTGTGGATGATGAGTTAAATCCTTCTGTTTTTGTTGTCTTTGAAAAACACCAGATTTACCCAGAGTACATAATAGAGTATAAGCCAGAGAGAATACGAACATATACAGAGGAGCCAATTAGAGTGTATCCAGCGGTGGGAACAAGAATATATAAAGACGAGGGAACAGCAGTGTATAAAGAGGAGGGAAGAAAATGTGTTATATCTTAGATGAACATGGCAGTTTGTGTCCCTCATCTTGTTTTCCGTAGTGCAGGTGTTCTCCTCCTACTTGGTGACTTTCTTTTTAATACAGTTCTTCAGAATGTTAATCAAAACAATTTTTGCATTCAGGAGGGCTGGCAAAGCAGATGTTACATTTGTTATGAATGCTTTACCTTCTTCTCTTCTCTCTTAAATGAAGCATAGACGTTTCAATAACCACAGCAGGAAAATGGTGAGATGGGAAATTGAATGTTATGATTGCTGTGGGCTAATAACTGTAAGTGCATCGTCTAAAAAAAAGCAGAGAGGATTTCTCTTCGCAAACAGTTGAAAGAAAAACTAACAGTACAGTAGTTTTTAAGGAAGCTTTCAGGTTTTTAGTAGCCAGTGATTCTTTGCAGTGCAGAATTCATCTGTTCATGATCCTCTCATCTATCACTATTATAAACAGTTCACTGTAGGTAATAATGACTTGAGTTTGTTTTCAGAGCACTGCTTGTTAATGCTGGTACAAGTTTCAAGTTAAAATGGTAAAAATAGAAAAAGCAATTTTAAATCCATGTTGTTAATTCTTGAGAATTTTCATCTGTACAATGGCAGATGGATCAGAAAGCTATTGGATCAGATTATTTGTGGAAAGTTGCCGTAATTTGCTGTAACCTATACAAAAGCAGAGCTTAACTGAAATTGTGGAAGCCACCGTATGTGAATAAGCAGCTAGCAAAATTTGGTAGTTTGGCTGCAACTAATGGCTGTAAAGGCACAAAGGCTGTGTCCCAACAAGCCAGGCTTTCCAGTGGATGTGGCCACGTAGCACCACAGGACAGGAGAAACTTCTTAAGGACCATAGAGACGTTCTGTCCTGTTTGTGTGCATTAATTTTCGTTTTTCCAGACGTAGAACGGGACTGAAAGAGACCACTTAGGTTCTCTTGAGGCCAGTGGTAGAACTGCTGTCCTAAGGCACCGCATGTTCTGCTGCCCACATGCGTGGGGCGGTGTGCTTGACAAGTGAGGATCCTCTTGTGTTTTGTGGGTGATGCTGGGTCAGAAACCAGTGCAGTTTCCACTGGCTGTTAGCAGGGAGTCTGTACTTGGATCAAACTGAAGGCCCTCTGTACAAAATGCCATATTCAGGCAGCTTAGCTGTTTAGAGGGAAACTGGTGGTGAGGACAGAGGAGCAGTAATTTTTACCTTCAGATAAGCTCACAGAAACACCAATAGCCTCTAAGGTTTTTGCATCTGTGATAAAAATCTGTCAACCGCTCAAAGATTTCAAGTTCTTCCCAAGAGGAAGGGAAGAGATAATTCCAGAAAATGTTATTAAAATGACTTAGAACTAAATGAAAACATGCGGGTAAGATTTTAACACTTTTTAAGATCTCTTGTTCTCTTGTTTGCCTGTAGAGTTCCTCAGTTACTGAGCTTGCTGTATTTGCAAATAAAACCTGTTTTCAGGCACTTTTCAGTGTGCAGTTTGTCTTTACATAAACATGGCAAGATGAAACAGACTGAGTGAACCAGCCCCTGCCTGTGCTCCTGGTCTTCCTTTGGTGTTTGTAAACCAGGGAACTGCTCAGATATGGCCTGCCATTGTAGGGTAGGTGCTCAGCTAAGTACTTACAAGAGAATTACATTATTTAGGAAGAATATTTCTGTAAATTAACTTCCTAACTAGGATATGTTCTGTATTGAAGTAGTGGGGTAGTTTGGTTAGATTTCATGTAATTAAATAGCTGCTCTGAGCAGTTACTGAAGTCCTAAGAAAAGGTGTAAGAATTAAGTGAAGTAGTGGCAGAACTGCTGGTTTAATATCTCGGAAGTAGTGAGATGCTGAGACATTCTAAGGATGTACTTCTTATGCAGATGAGTAACTTTTAAAGAATCTGAATCAGGCACCTGTAGAACCCCCACTCCTGCAAGACACAAAGCAGGCCAGTATGGGGAGGGGTCCAGTGACATGCTGACAGGTTAGCATCAGTCCAAATCACCACACAGAGGTTAAGGACACGGCCATACTGGAACTGCAGAGCCGTTCCGTGGTCCAACCTGGCCCATGATGGGGATGCAGCTCTGTGGTGCACAGGGCTTTCCATTGGAGGGGTGGACTGGTGGTGAGAGCTGCAGTCTGGAGAGCTGAGCTGAAGGGGGAGGAAAGCTGGGAAATGCACACTCTGAAAGCAGGAGGATGGAAGAGAAAGAGTGCTTGTCCCACCTCGTGGTACCTCAGCCTCTTCCTAACTGGCACCAAGGAACATCCCTGGGAAGCCGTGCCATGCTTTGGCTGTGACCCCTGCCCCACATGAACAGATACTGCTGCTCTCTGCTGCTGGATGCTTCTGGCCACAGTGATGGAAACAAAGTGGGTGCACACTCGTAAAGGTCTGTGAAATTAGGCTGAATAACACATTTAAAAGCTTCATCACACATGCAAAGAAGTCAGATACTTGCTTGCTCAACAAAGATCATCTTTGAATTTATTAAGGCAAAGCAGACAACGCAAATTCTCAATCATGTTCTATCAAAAGTAGAGCTGTCATTGATTATGTAAACTACACCTTGCATAGCCAGCCAGAGCTTTCTCAGGCTTTTGTTCCCTTATAAAGTTTGTTACATTCCTTGAGTAAAAAGTTACCTGTCTAAAGTCATTGCTTGAACTGCACTTATTAAAAATAATAGTAAAAATCCAGTGTAACTTGTCCCAAGTGAGTCACCCCCCACCATGGCTGAACAGACAAGCAACAATGAAGATGAAGAACAGCATGCTCATAAATCAGAAGACTCGAAGGCAAGGAATGCAATCCCTTACCTAGTATCATTATTATTTGCTTTAAAAACAAGTTACTTCTGCCTCAGTGGAGGCCTAGTTAAAGCAAAATGACAGCAAAGCACTTCCACTTCTTGTTCCACAATGTAGGAACTCCAGGGGCAGCACAAGGGCAGCTATGAATGTGTTAGGTCAAAAGGAAACTGTAGGACAAGGCTGCTGTGGGACAAGGGGAAGAGCCTGAGCTGGACAGGAAGAAGGGGCAGGCCTGTGTGATGCCTTAGACTCTAAATAAGCATTTAGTGTTTTCCATGCCCATCTCTGTTTCTAGGTAGCCATTTAAGGCATCGTGTGGGGCCAGAAGAGCTTGCAGATGTGGAAACAAAGCCAGAGCTTCAACAGTTGCAGAGTGTGGCATTTTTCTTCCAGAAGAAGAGGAAGCATGAGTTCAGTTTTGGTCTGAAATTTGATCTTTCCCATCATTAAGGATTTCTGGAATACCATTGCAAGACAATGTGTTAGCTCTGGGGTGCTGAAGGAATCCAGAGGCACCAGAGCTCCCTCGAGGCCCCTGGCTCTTGCAGCACCAAAGTTTATCTCATCATGTGTGCTGGGACAGAGCTGTCTCCATCCCCCTGAGCCCTCTTTCCGTGGCAGAAGCTCCCCACCTGTCTTCACTCTCTCAAGTGTGTGCTTTAACACTGGTTCATGCCCCACTTCATGCAGAGATACTCTGGAGTGAGATGTTAGTAAGGCCTGACTATCCAAAAGCTCAGGGAAGCACAAAGACCCAGTCCAACATACCCTTCAGAGATGGTACTGCTTTACTGAAATCCAGGCTTTTCCTTTTTTTCTGGAAGATTTAGAAGTGCTGCGAGAGTACCCACATTAAAATAGTCATTATTCTTGTCTGGTTTCATTCACCCAGTAATTCCAGAAAGCTCTGCTGTGCTATATTGAAAGGGAAAATATAACATTTTATGAGAGGGAGTTTAAAATTTACACCTGGCAAGAGATCCTGAATGCAGACAAATCTGTGACTCCTGCCTGAATTCAGTTCATGCCTGTATTGGCTCTAGCCCCACACCTTTCTATAAGCTTTACTTAAAAGCTCCCTTTGAATTATCTGAGCAGTTTACATCACACGTAGGCCAAGTAACAAGTTGGGCCTAAGAAGGACTGAAATCCAGGCACTGTCACTGCACTATGTATAATCAGGGTCAGAGGGAAAACATACCAGAGCAGCAGCGCCTTTGGGATGCTTCAGAAAGCTGTGCATTATCAGCAGGTTTTCTTCTTTCCTTGTGGAATCGTCTAAGATACAACCTCCTGAAATGCAACAGCTCTGTCTTTTTTTAAGGAAATTATTCTCAGTTCTTTTAACCCTGAGTACCTCCCTGAATTCCTTCACAGCACCCCTGCACTGCCTGCACCCAGACTTTGTGGAAAGCTCCTGGCTCTTCCAGCTGGAGGAAAGCCCTATGCCATGGAATGCACAGCTGCTGCCTTCCTGATCAGTCGCTCAGTCATTGGTGACTTTGGTCTCATCACATCACGTTCATTCAGGAGACACCTGAGAAAGAAGAAGCAGGAGGGTGAGGAGTGGGTGATAAACACGGACTGTTTTTGTAGAAGCAGTGGCCTGCGGCAGCCATTCTGGCCCTGACAACAGCCCTGTGTAGAAGAGCAACTTGTTACATTTATCTTAACTTTGATAAAGGCCTTCTGTTCTCTTGGTAAGATGCAAACCAGGGAAATGACTGCAGCCACGAACACTGTGTGTGAATGTTTTTCTTTTACCTCCCGGAATGCTGGGAGGTGGATTGTTTGAGTGAATGGCTGATAAGGGGCAGAGAATTCCACCCTGCCAAGTGTTTGGTGGTGTAGCTGTTTTGTCTTTCTTTTTGCACATTCCCAAAACTTTCTTAAAACTTCCCCATAGTAGAAACATATAAATACTGGAGTGCCTGTGATAAAGACGGATCCTGCTAGAAGAAGCAGTCTCTGGTTTTCTCCAAGCTGCTGCAGTTTCTGCCAAACAGGCTGGGCTGAGGCAAGCCCACGTGCCAGAACACACCTCTGACTTCCCAAACAAAGCAGATGTCAGCAGTGGCATTGACTGGAGTTGCAGCAGTTCACAGAACGTTAGCAGTCCATAACACACATGGGTCAACAGGTCCGTATTTAAGATGGAACCATTTGAAAATCAACTACCCTTGAACATATACAGATCATCCATTCAGGCTGCAAGAGTGTACTTTTGGAATTGGAAACTGTTGTACTTTTTATCCTGGTTAAATGATGGTACATTTAACACAAATGCTTGCATATAATTTTAGCCTTAACTTTATTAGTTTGAATATACTCATTACTTCTTACTTTTAACAACAGTGCTATTTCCACAAATATTTATCAGAGGAAATACTCACCTTGCAAGGTTTCGTTTGGCCTTTGATTTAGAATTTAAAGCAGCATGAATCAACAGCAGGCTGAAAACATCTCTCTGAAAAAAGAAAGTCAGCAAAATACAAACTAATAAGCAATTTATAATGTATTGCTGGTTACAATGTCTTGATTACCAAACTATTAAATTCACAGGAAGGAAACATATCAACATTAAAAATAAACAGCTAACCCTGCTTGTGTTTGCAAACAGGGCTCAGTCACAAGCACAGTTCAACCTTTCACTGTCTAAGAGTGAACTGCTGTTGATGAGGTAAGTGCTTAATGGTGGCTAGTGCAAGAGGATTAAGTTACATCAAAAAGTCTTTTCTGGATCTCCTTTACCTGAGCATCACTGCCTCCCACTTGGACTAGTTCATAACGGATTGGGTACAGCAGGTCTACAGCTTTGTCACAATTCCCATTTTCAAACTCTACAAAAGCCTGGCACAGTGGCAGCCCCAAACGAGGAGCCAGGCAAAGCTGGTGGTCT
The DNA here is from genome assembly GCA_013400515.1 of Erpornis zantholeuca. Taxonomy (NCBI): domain Eukaryota; kingdom Metazoa; phylum Chordata; class Aves; order Passeriformes; family Timaliidae; genus Erpornis; species Erpornis zantholeuca. Next base: position 55,025 of record VZTN01036605.1, on the reverse strand, counting down.
TCCTGAGGTGCTCTGCAGAATGAAAAAGTGGTTAACTTCCATAAGCCAAAGCATAAATAGCCATATTTCAATGCCACTGCCTGCAGAGAGGTTTGTTTTTTTTTAATGTACAAAGCCTGATATTTCAGGCACTTGACTTAGGTCACATATTTTGGTGTGGTTATGCTACTTTCACCTTTTTGTTACTCATTCAGCAATCAGTTTTCATTCTCCTGAACATACCCACAAAAGGCACAAGCCCAGCCCCTCCTACCTCTGCACTAACCGGTTTGGGCTTGAACAGTAAGAAAACTGCAGTTTCTCTTCTGCTGACCCCACCAGAACATCCTACTGCTAGTCCTTTGTCTGGCCACACGTGGCTATCAGTCTTGCACACAGCTCAGTCATGACCTCGCAAGTCAGCTCCTTCTCGAGTCAGTGTTACAGAACTTCCTGCTTCTCTCACTGGGCCAACATTCATTTTCCAGTAGGCAACACTGTCCTATGTGTTTATCATTCCTTAAACAAACTGTGGCATCTTAGAAAGATAAAAGTGCACAACAAATATGCATTTTAAGCAGCTTGAGACATCCAGTGATGAAAATGATGGAACAATTCCTCATTTTCACGTTTTGTCCAGCATTCCCATGAAAAGGAACCTGTGACAGCAACCACCAGAGAGCGCCATGGGCCACCTGACAAATTCCCATCAACTTTCCATGGAAAAGGCCAGGGAAAAACACTGGAGCAAAGCCAGATGGGACTGATGTTTGTGCCCAGTTGTATCACTGCTTTCTTAACACATGCAAAACGCCTCTGGGGTATGTATCATTTAGATATTACAGATTTTTGATATAAGTAAATTAATCAATCATTACTATAACCCCTACAGCTCACAGCCTGCTTTCTCAAATAATGAAATTAGGCTTCATAATACTTCAAACTACAGCTAAAAATGTACACATGTATTATTACGGCTGAAAGTAGGTGAAAGGAAGCACTGGATGAAAGAATAAGTAGCATATATGAACACATGTTCATTAAAGCTTCTGTGGTGTGCAGATTTCTATACTTTATATATACTGACATACTTGTATAAATAATAGAATAAATAATCAAATATGTTTGCCATTTTCTACTTTAGTTAAATCACACATACTTAGACATGCTTTGAATGTTATTTGTTTTGATAAGTATTCTTAATAATTACAGTATTCCTAGGAACTACATATAATCAGGAACAAATAGTGACAATTTCAGGTTCTCCTTCCTTCTTTTTAAAGGCAAAGGCAGCAACAGATGCTTAAACAGAGGGAAAAAAAGGGTGAGGTGGGGGGAAGAAATTGCATTTAAAGCATCTATATATCAACCCTTTCAAAAAAATCAAGGAAATTAATTTCATATCTAAGGGAACACAAAACCATCATTGTTTGGCTGTAGTACTTAAATATTCAACTTTTTCAAATAACTTAATTTGAAAGTAAAATATTCTAGATTATTACTTTAGTAGTACTGGAAATTTAATTTCCTGCAGATGGACTTAACAACACATCAGAGTAGATATTAGAATATCGCTACCAACTAATGTTCTGTTATTAAAGAACCTTTTAAACCAGACAGATAAGATCCACCACAGACAGCTGACATATCTTGTAGAATGTTCTTATTAATATACTTTACCCCTTGTTTGTAACATAGCTTAGTATGACCCCACTAAAAGGAAACAGACAGCAACTGCTCAAGTGGTGTCCATGACCTCAAACATGAAAGATTTCTGCTCAACAAGATGAGAAACCCTTTGAGACATTAATTCAAAAATTAAATAATGATATGGATCTAACTGGACGTTGCCCTGCTTAAACCAGATGTGTCCCAGTGACATGCTACGCAGGGAGGAGCGTGTTGGACCTTCAGCAAGCCAGAGACATCATCACCCTGAAGTTCAGAGGGCTATTTACTGAACCCAATGCCTTTGCTTACCTGGCAAGTTCCTGCAGAGTTGTTAAAAGCTCCTCAGTAGTTTTGTGGTCTTTGGCTCCAAGGGAAGACATCAAGAAGTGCACATCATTGAACAGAAGAATGTGATCCTTGGTGTGCTTCTTCGTTACTCCAAGAAGATCCTTCCACCTGTCCCCAAGCTTTACACCTAAGAGTAAAAAAGTGCTTGTCTCAATAACATTGCCACATGCAAAAGTATGACTTTGCAATGTACTTTCAGTCACTTAGCATAAAAAACATTCCTACTGAACTCAATAGAACATTTCCTGATGTGGCAATAATGCTCAGTTGCAGCCTGCCTTATCTGGGCCAAGAGCTTCTTGACTGTCAGGAGTTTAAAGGCAATATTTTAGTCTGCACTGTGTGAGCTTCTGGCTTTATTATAAGTTTGCTCATAATGTCTTGGAGGTGCTGCTCACCACGAGCCATCTGTGGCAATCGCAAGACAGAGTGAGAAGATGAATTTAATAAAAAACCCCAATGCATCATTAGTGTTTTAATAGAACAGTGTGAAAATACCATCTGTCCATGGTGTCCCATGCCATTAACCCCAGTGTATAAACACTGACTTGGAAGGCGGAAATGACACTGAGTTTCCTGAGTACAAAAAGCCAGAAGCTAATATGCCCATACTAACTATTTCAATCAGGATCAAAACAGAAAGGAAAGGATCTAACTGGACATTTACATCCAGAAAGTGCTATGGCTTTTTAGAGACTTGGGTGCTTGACTGCTCAGCCTCAGACCTCCAGGGACAATAGAATTGAATTTGTCAAATAAGAAGTATGTGACCTATGCTAGCTGGAGCTGACTGCTATGCCACACTGGCACTGAAAACAGAAGCTCTTGGGAAGAATAAAGCTTATGCACATTATTAGGAACTCAAGTTTCTTCTGAAACACTGATCGAGCTTGCTGTGTAATTACAATGAAATACTTCCCCAACATGAATAGCAGGGGAAGGGAAAAAGAAAATTACAGTTATAAAATAGAATGACCAGATGATATCCTACCTTCCAGATGAAGCCTGTACAGCATCGAACTGTTATCAACTATATCCAGAATACTTCCACTTGCCAGGCACGAGGGAGCAATCTGTAATCACAAGTACTCACAGGTTGGCTGAGTGATGTGCTAGTGGAAACTTCCTCAGATTATCAAACTTATTTTCACAGTACTAAATTATTTTATCCTTCTATTAATTCAAAATTACCTGTTCTGTAATAGTCCTAATTGCATCTTTCTTGAATACAGGAATTTGCAATGACAGAACCTTATATGGCTTTACATGTATTGTTTTTCTCAGTAAATATGGAGAGTCACTATAGTATTTTATTTTTCCGAAAATGTGCCATGAATATTACTTCACTTGGTCAAGGTTAGTAGACAGAAATCTGCCCAGCAGCTTTCTTAATGCTTGCAGTATTTTTACAATCCTTACAAAGATGTGCTATGTTATCTAATTTGATACTGCTTATTTACAAAGGTTGTTTTGAAATCCCAGCAGTTGACTTTGTACCTAACAAGCAAAACCAGTTATTTGTAAAGGTGACTTTAGAGGCAAACTAATTTACATCCTTTTAAAAGGCATGAATAAGAAACATGGACAGAATGGAAATGAGTACCACTGTAGCTCTTTCGAGCACTCAAACTACGTAACACTCAAGTCCTTGGAGCCTTTTCCCCAGAACTGCTGAGAAGTTGTTTCCCTAAAAGACTGTAATAACAGAGGTAAACAATATTTATACATAGACCACACACCGTGATAGGTTTCAATCTCACACAGAAGGAAGAAAGCACACATCGTGATCTTGCATGATCTCAGTAAAGAAAAAAACGCTCCTACTCACATGCTTGTCATAAATTGTCAAAGCAGCTTCATATTCCCCCTGGAAAAGCAGAAGAGGACTGTGTGGTTAACATACAGACACAGCAACCAGCAGTGACTGGCAGCAACCAGAGACAAAAACATTAACAGATGTCATAACAGCTCTTCAGGACTGCCTCATCAAAACAAACCAAGTCAAAGAAACCTCAAGGTATTCAAAGCAGAAAAACCTGGATTTAACAGACAAAATGATCAGTATGTTGAGGTTTTATCTAATAATAAGTACCAATACTGGCATAAGTTAAGCAAAAAGGAGAAGCATGAGGTATTGCTTCTCATTCTAATGTTCCTTTCAGGGATTTTTGCAAAAATTGCATCTCATGGCACATGAAAAGAGATGGGGAAAAAAACATTTTTAAGTAGCTTTCAAAAAAGTTATGTAGATAGGAAGTGTCAAAATAAATAAACTATTGGACTCCTGTTGAGAATTATGTTCCTTCTATGTTACTCTGCTTTCTGGCCAAAGGATGCTGCCTTCTCAAAAATGTCACATTTATCTCCCTTTTAAGCTGAACCCCATGAGTGCTAAGCATTAAATCCAAGGGAATTCTGACAGGCTGGGTAAAACTTCAACCATTTTTAAAGGCTTTCAATAGTAAGAATTAGTAACAATAATTAATAACATTGGCAACCCAATTTAGAGTTTATGGCCTCTTTTTTTATAGTCAGCCAATTTTTGGGCCAGAAAATTTGTACTGAATTTTGTGAGAATTTTGTTAACTTTTGTCTCAAAATTAGAGATCTAAGTTCATCTTGCTATCAAATAACGGTGCTAAATGTAATCAGTGAGACTACTGGATCTTTGAACATGCAATAATCTCACAGCAATATTTCAGCATTCTAATAAAGATACTGAAACTTTTGACCAATGTAATTAAAATTCTCAAAATCACTGTAATAAAGGACTATGCCACTTTGTAAATGTAGCATCATGCTATTTTATAAAAACATCCCTTTAAATAGCTGACACCCTTCCCCTAGTAAATGTTAGGTCTGCCTTTTAAAGAGCTTTAGATGACCTATCTGGACCATAAAGCACATGTACGAAAATATCTCATACCTTTTCAATGTAGTATAAAGCCCAGTGCCAGTAATTATGGCAAGCAAGCATATCGCTGTTCTGGAGAGAAAAAAAAAAATTTACAAAATAACTTTCCTTTTCAAGTTATCTAGTCAGATTTCTGCTTCCTTCTTCAGCAAAACTGAGTACTTCAGGAGACACAAAAGAGACAAATTTAAATCAGCTGCCAGGATACCTTCTCATTTGGTACATTTGTCCTTGCAGCTATTCAGGGAGGCACCTCGAACCCAAGGTTTCCTCCACATCATTTTCCCGAGATGAGTTTCACTTGGATGCCTCAGAATCCACCTTTCTGCAGCAGCTTTTTAAAAAACCTTTTTTTTAATCCACATTTACAACGAGGTTAAGATTTGTCACATCTAAGATTTAGGCATCTTGTCTGAAGTAACCTGGCCAGAGAGTGGAGAGAAGAGGATATGGAGGCCTTATGAGGGCCATTCATCCCAGCCATCTAGAGCCTACCTCAGGAGAAGAGGAATCACATTTTAAACAAGTTTTACTACAGGCTCCAGAAGCTGCACTAGATGCCAAACACACTGGCAGCTCATCAGGTGAGATGAAGTTTTGCTGGACTGCACCAACTTCGCACTGTCATTTCCAGCTGGCACCAGAACTTCAAAACCTCTTCCCTAGCCTGCAGTTCAAGGCAACTGCAGTTCATTTTTGTGAACACATTAAAAATAGACAAACAAAAATATAGTTCCATAATCCTTTGGTGAAAAAATACCAGAAAGGTTCACCCCTTTCCTTCCATTCTCTCCCAGTTTTGTAGTTAATGTTCTCATAAGTGGAAAAATCTTTTTTATTGTCATAATGACAACTCTAACACCCACTTTCAAGAAGCACAAAGGTAAAGGTTCCAAATAAGTGTCAGGGCCTCACAGTGCTAAGATAAACATTCTGGTAATCTTTGCTTGTTTAATATTAAATCACAAACCAAACCTGAGCAACAGAAGCAGTTAAGTGTTTGGCATAAACACTGATAATAGCAAGTTGATAACAGCATACTGCCATTCCAAATGTCATATTAACAAGATCATGGAATTACCTGACTAAATAAAGCAAAATCTTTTCACTGCTGCTAAATTTGAGCTCTGAAAAAGATTAAACTGCTAGAGAGAAGTGGGCTTGCACTTGATTTTATTTGGATAAAGAGTATGAATCACAGAGACATGCAACTATCTTAAGAAGCAAGAGTTAAAGAAAAAATTGATCCAAAAGTCACTGACTGGGGTTTTTAAGGTATCACCCAAACTATCAGTACTCTCCATCACAGTTTTATTAAAGCTAACATATTAAAAGACAAAAAGCTTTCTGGGAAGCGACAGGTGTGAACTTTAAGCAAGAGTTTTCTGTCTGCATTTCCAAGCCCAGTATCTGAATGCTTAACTTAAAAAATAAAACAAGCACAAAAACAGCCTTTCTAGTCTCACTATCCAGTCCTGTTCTTTGGGTGAAGTGGACAAGTCAGCTCAAATGACTCTAAAATAGACTCTTGTGGGTTTTAGCAAATGCAAACCTCACAGCCCTATGCTTGGAATATAACAGACTTAATCACTGGGAAAATGCTGTCAATCACAAAATGAAGCTTCATTTACAGCAAAGGACATGTGACAGACTAATGAACCTGTTGAATACTCTAAAGATGGTGTCAGACATTTTGCATATATATGGTAACTGATACACTAGAAAGTGATTAGTACACTAGAAAAGAGATAAGAGCGTCATTTCTATTTTCTTTACATTTATTCTTAAAATTCCCTCCCCATCCAGAAGCAAACAAGTATCTTAGTGTTTGAAACATTTGATTTGACTGTGTCATTTTCCACCTCATCTTAGGTCCCATAAGGAGATTTAGCCAGGTGCTTCAACTGACTGTCAGTGCTCACCTCTGCCTAAGTAAAAAGCTTGTGAGAGAATCAATGGTCACTTTACTTTTATAACCATACAATAAATCACAAAGAGGGATAGTCATGTCCCTCATAACATGCCCCTTCTTCCTGCCCTTTGCTTAAAAAGCTGCATGGAGAGCAGCAGCACCTCAAGGGAAGATTTCCTCTAATATGCAAACTTTGCATTGCTTTGAACAGGTCTGCAGATATGAAGGAATTGCAGGCAGAGAAGTCAAGAACTTGGCTGCAGGAATTAAAGACAACCTAAAAGGGACTTTTTCAGAGCTGCCACAAAAATATTTACCTTCCAGTTATTTTCCGTTTCCTTCATGAATTGTAAGCCTTTCTCCACCTCTGCTTTCATTTCATTTACATGAGCTATAGTATGGACAGACCATGCATCTGTCTGATTTATAGCCAAAGCCTATGAGTGAAAAACAGGAAAACACAATGAGCCTTATGAACTTGCAAATACAGACATTTATCACTGCTTATCTAGAAACAAGAGACTACTTTTTACTTGCTGCATGTTCAGTATATCCTTGTACCACTCCAACTAACCATAGCCCAGAAGTCTGATTTGAACAGAAAAGGAAGAGAATGATTCCTGGCTGACTCCACTTCCCAGCTTCTGCTGCAGGGAGATGAACACCTGCAAAACACTTTAAACTGCAGGCTTTGATGATGACTGTGAAATGACACCTATTTCACAGACATGCATCAATGAAAGAGCTGCATACACAGGCACAATATATTCCATGATATAGTGCCTTGCAGATAACTATTTCTTTTCCAAAAAATGGCCAGCTCTGAGTATTCAGCCAGTTCCTCTTCCTTGGCCCAACAACTCCCATTAGGCTTTTGGCATTTTGCAAAGTTAGTCATAAACCTAGTAAGGTTTAGTTTTAAGGTTTAGTCTCTATTGTCACTTTCAGCAATTTGATGTAACAGAAGTTTTGTCAAGAACACCCATTAGAGATTGTGTCTGAGACTCCTGGAGGACAGGGATCATCCTGAGGACTGGGGAAAGTCAAGTATAATTACTATCTTCATAGAAAGGAAACAGGCTGGCTAATATTGCTCCCCAGGAACATTGTACATTTAATTGTTCAATAATCCAGGAACAAACATCTAGGGGAAAAAAGGAAGCAGGAAGCCAAACAGGATGGATTGTCAAGAGCAGACTACATCAAAACAATCCAACATTCTTTAATAGGAGTAAACAGCCAATTATACATGTGAGAAGCAGCAGATAGGCTGATATATAGATTTTACAGGGATGTCCTGACCCCATCTGACAGGGCATGATGGTAAGCAAGCGAGAGAAATACAGTCCAGGTGAAATTGCCTTGGTGAGGCAGCAATGTGAGAATAGTCATCAACAAGTCTCACAAAGCTCTGTGAGCATTTCCCTGTTGAGCTCTAACTCTTTGCTACTTTAACTAACTGGCAGAAACCACCACCCTGAGCATTCTCAAGCCTTTTGGCACCAACAGTAGGCAGTTTACCTCACGAGCAACCTTCTCAGCACGGTCAAAAAGGTTTGTTTCCACTAGTCCAAAAGAGTAGTAGCCCTTCACGTAGCTAACAAAAGGGGAGAAAACAGCACACAATCCATTTACAACTAGGTTTAATCCAGGACTGAAAAAACACACTAGAAATTGCATTTAACTCAAAAAAGTCCCTGCAGAGCAATTTACAAGAAGGGTTCAAGCTTGCAGGATACAGAACCACTAAGCTAATTCTCAGAGGAAATGAGTGACCCAGAGATACCACCATGGGAAACAGCGACAAGATACACATCAGAATGAATACTTCCATCTCTTGGTAAGATGGAATCACCAGCTACACAGAACCACCTGCTGATCTCAGATCAAGATGCAGAATTAAAAGGCTGGAAGTGAGACACTGCTGTCACCAAAGTTACCTGAGCATCTCAAAGGCAACTTCTACATTTTCCCCAGTGCCCACAAAACCGCAGGAAGGTAATTTTACATTAAATGGCCCTTTAAAACTGGTTGCAAATCATCCCCATTAAGCCACAAAGGCCCAACATAAAGGAAAATTAGGGATGTTATGTGCATCTGACTTATTTAATGGATCAAGATGAATAGCGTTTTTTTGGAAGAAACGAAGAAATTTTGCCACTGGCCAGGGTGAGGATGTGATTTTATCCTGGGTGTTACACATCATGTGCTGTATTTGACAGCAGTGAGACACAGCTCACTTAAGAAAAATCTCTCAACAACAGTGTCAAGAGGGATACTGGAGACATGCTCTACCTATGGTCAAGTTTGATTAACTTCTAGACTCTTGATTTTTGTCTACATGTCTGTTTCCAAGAGACCCTGAACTTTTAAGTCTGAACTTAAAAACCATGCAGTACATGCACAGCAGGTAAAGAGCAATTTCCAAATGAAGCATGACCCACCTGCTCAGTGGAACATCACATGTCCAAAAAGGATAAACACGGGCCACAGAATCTCGCATCTGACGTTGATATCCCAGGTAGAAATAAGTGTCATGGGAAAATTTGAGGGCTAGCAGGTCAGTTGGGTGGCTCTGCAGAATCTGCTCCCATAGATCACAAGCTTTTGGAAGTTGGCTAGAAATAAAAAATTATTTCCATCGCTGAAAGAAGGCCTGCCCCTACTGTTAGTCCTGAACTCAAATTATACTGAAAAATAGAAAATTCAGCATCATATTATTTATTTTTTTCCCTTGAAGGAATTTTTTAGTCTTTTCTAAGCTAATAATGGCATTATCTTCATTTTGCACCTTCTGATAAATCTTTCAAAATAAGTGGTCTTGGGTTACACCAAATCACTGTAACGCACAAGGAAAATGAAACAAGCTTAAACCATAAATCTAAAAATGTTCCTACAGGGCTGAACAGGTCCTACAGGGACCCACCATAATTAATGAAACTTTGTATGTGCAAAGATGCCTTCCCCCTCCTTCTGTGGGAATCAAACCCAGTGGCAGGGTTTCAGTAGCTTACTCATTTCCTTTGCTGAGATGTGAGGCAAATCCATGCTCATCCATTTGTTTGATAATGAATGACAAATAATGAAAGTGAATCATTAGCCCATATATTCTGCAGTTCATATAGATTTATTATATGGAAGGAAGCAGTGATCCTTTACAGCACTTGTGACACTCTCATCTCCGTGTTTTACAGGAGAAATAGGTTTTGACATGGGGAGACAAGAGAAAGAAGTCTCTAACTTTCCTTCTGTGCATCTTAGTCTGGACCCTACTGTAGCCAAATACTTCATTTCCTAGTTCTAAACCACACTGATGGATCCCTGGCAGATTTAAAACATGGAGTGCTTAACGCTAGGAAGTGGTGGCAATAGAGCACTTTACCTCCTGCTCACCAGCTAGACATGGCACTTAGAGTGGAGAGAGAAATTCAGGGACAATCCATAACATGTCACCCCGATCCTTTGCTAGATGTCAGCTAACATCACAAACCACTACTTCCAACCTTCACTTCTGCCTGCAGTAGACAAAGGGAACTCTTCACAGTCCCTCGAGCAGGGTGACATAGGACACACCCCTTGGCAAACACGTCCAACGCTGACACATGAAGCCTCTCCCGCTCTGTCAATGGCTGTGACTTGGAAAGTGCCACCATGGCTCTCACGGCGTGGTCCAGTTCCTTGTCGAGTCTCACGGTCCTTCCAGTGCCAATCAGCTCCAAGCCATTGGCAATGACATGTCCCATTGCTGCAGGAAACAGCACAGCACCAGCTGAGCTCACAGCAGCGCCTTCAGCTCCACAAAACACCAGAGGAACTGAGTAGTTTCAACAAAACTGACTTGTGGACACAGGGGTCCAGGAAGTCTCTCAAGCCTAAAGTCCTCAGGAGGTTTTCACAACAGCTACTTAAATACTGTGTGAAATAAAAGAAAGAAAACAACACGCAAATGCATTCTGCCTGCTCTAGATTTTGAGGAAGTTTTACAAATTCTATAAATTATCACCTTGCCCTTACATAAACCAAATTAGTTAAAAACAAAAACAGGCATTAGCCCAGCACTTTCCATGCTCAGAATCAAAGATTATACTCACTGAAGTTTGGATCTGCTGCTTTTAGCTTGGAGAGACATCCCTCAATACCTCCAAGGCTCTCATTATTGGTCCAAGTTGCATACTGTAAGAGAGACAGAGTGAGAGAGGGTCGAGAAATTCTCTATGATACTGGACTTATTTTTGTTCTCACAGACATCTAAAATTCAAAAGCAAGGCTAATGACTAAGACGGGTTGCATTTGGGAAGCTTTAGTGTAGTAGAACAACGGAAAAACTGGGGTTTAATGTAGTTCAGCCACCAGTAGAACCAATTTCCCTGGATTTCTATGTGGTTTACGTCAACTGGCTGATCTGATGGTGTCAAGTGGAATGAGCACACCACTGGCTGAGGTTTTCACCACAGCTGCAGCATCTGGCACAGCCCTCTGCTAAAAGGGTTTCCTGCTGCCAGCTAAAGGCTGAGCTCCTGTGGCGGCCTGATTTTGAGGCTCTCCCAGCTGATAAGAAATTTAAATATCAACTACAGTAAAGAGGGTCTTCTCACACACAAGTCCCTTCAAATCACATTTTCTTATGCTTTTCAGTCATACCTGCGTCAGCACAGCATCAAAGAGCTTACAGGCTTCATTGCTAGTCGTGGACAGGACAAGTCCAGCATCCTGCCAGGCCTGCACAACAAACAAACACAAATGTGCTCCTTTTACAAATCATCTTCCAGGCTACAATGACAGATGTTCAAATTGATGCTGTTCTGATATTTTCATCATTTTTGAAAAGACAAGTTGGAAGGACAGCATGAGGCAGAAACAAACCTTTTGTTCAATTGTAGTTACATCTAAGACTCAATTAGCTGGAGCTAGTAGTGAGATTAAAGAAGTCAACAATTACCCAGTGAAACAGAAGATCTCGATGGGTTGCCCATCTCTTAATGATGGCGTGTGGTAGGTTTAAAACTTGGTTGATAGGTAAGTTGCTAACCCAATGAGAGGGCTGGTAACACCTCTGCGATCGCATATTTAAAGAAAGGCAAAGGCAGGAAGTTTCTCTTTAGTTCCGGCCAAAAAGGATGGCTACAGGCGGAGAGCCCCGGGCCAGGCCTCCACTCGACCCCTCGGCGCGGCGGCGGTGCGGGGCCAGCCCTACCCCCAGGGGAGAGCTGTCCCGGCTCTGCATGCAGTGTGTAACCGAGACCGCGTGGCTCAGATGATCTGAAGTCGCCGGGACCCCGCGCGGGGCCGGCGAAACATCCTTGCATCCAGCACAGCCTGCGCTGAACTGAAGGAACTCCACATGCTGCAGTCGACAAAGACATCTTTTCTTTCAAGTCGGCGAAGAAAAAAGAGACACATAGGTAAAGTCACATAGGACGAAACTGAACATGGCTACTCCAAAGTCAGAAACAGAAGAGAAGAGTGAGACCACGTGAGATGGAAGGTAACTGACGGCAAGAAAAGAAGGCGGTCGCACTCCTGGCACAGAGCTTAAAAGTCCCTCTTGCAAGGGACTTGCAAGCTGTAAGAAAAACTTTAATCCATTTGGAAAAAAAACCAACCAAACAAACAACTTTGGGAGATGGGAAATTTTTGTGCAGCCTGTGATTTTAAATAGAGGCCTATGCCAGGCCATATAGAAGCTGTGGGAAGCTGTTACAGAGAGACCCACGCCAAGCCACATAGAAGTTGTGAGAAATTGTTAGAGATTCGAAGCAGAAAACCTTTGTTTTCATGCTGAAAGTAACTCATTCTTAAAAGACAAAAACCCCCATCTTTTTTTTCTTTTTTGTAGCCCATGACTTAACAGTGTGAGAAAACTGCGAAGTTTCATGAGAAAGGTACTTTTTTCACTTCAACAGATTGTTTTTCCAGGCAGACCGTTAGTTTGTGAAAATTCTGTAACACAACAGAAAAACCTCTTTTCCTTAAGCATGAAAAGACTTTTAAAAGATGCAACTCTGATCAAAATCCCATGTTTTGTTTTGTTTTTGCTTATAAGTGGTAAAGAAAGAGGCCCTGGGAAAAAAAAGGTGTTTAAAAGTTTGCTTTGATTTCTTACCAGTTCTCACTTTTAATTCTGCTAATAATAAACTTTTCTTTATATCATAACTGTTTTAACTGTTGACCTGTTTTACCCCGAAATTCCTTTCTGTTTTCCTCAATCCATATTCCCCTTATGCATATAATGAGATTTTGTGTGCTTAAGCATTTAAACCAGCATCAAACGATGACACAGTGCCATTCCGAGTTCATTACAGCTGTTGGCAAGTTCCTCTGCTACAGGAACACCTCGTGTGAAGTACAGACAGGGTAAAATAAAACCTTGTTCTCCTATAATCTTCTATAGAAAACAATAATGTTCTTCGGAATCAACTTGCAGACGAAACATCCTGGTAGAGCAAATCCACTAAGTCTCTGGAGTTAACTAACTGAAAATTTAGATCACAGATTTATACACAAGCCTGACAAAAGTAAGAACGTGGGCAATGGATAAAGCGAAAAGCAAAACAGAATTGGGCTGCCATAGTTCCTAGTAACATGACATGACTGAGGCACAACATGTCTCGGCTGGCTGCTGGAAAATGAGCAGAGTTCATTTGAGAAGCTGCCCCAATCAGTTCAGCATTACTTTAATGCAGTACATTGAACACAGAGGATAGACATATATTATAAAAACAGACCTGAGGCAAGCTAATTCAGACTTCTCCTAATGGGGGCTTAGTCCTTCCTGATGCTGCAAGAATTCAGCTCCTCTCATTTTACATTTCAATGCATTTCCTAGCTATAATAATCTGTCAAAATTTTTAAGTAACCAGGCAAAGACAACGTTAATATATCCTAAAGCTTTCCCACTGTGATTGGATTAAAGGCTCATATTCCAACAGCTAAAGCAATTGAGTCTTCAAATTACATGCCTGAAAGACTAGAACTGAATATAAAATTACAGATTTTCTTTACAATTCATACTATATCCATGATACTGAAATTGGCTGGAATAAACTTCCTAACACAGTTTGAAGCATTAGAAAGCAGGCATTCTTTCACTGCACAGGACACACTCCTCGTTTTGTGGGTGTGGTGAGACTTTGCAACAAGGTCTTTATCCGTCACAATCATACACATTCATTAAAACGTGTTTCTTATCTAATACCCACAACTAATTCCTAGAACGAATTTGCATGCATCTGCCTCCTACTGGAAATTCTTTTATGATCCCGGAGAGTAATAAAAAGGGGTCTCTGATGGTTGTATTCACTGAATGCTTTGATATTAAAGGTGACCTTTCCTAGAACTTTTTCTTTGGGCATGTGCTGTTGTTTCTGTGTTACATAACTTGCCGAAAAAACACTGTATTCCTTCTGTTTCTCTACTGGTTCCAGCCATGTTTATTATCATCCTGGGTGCATACCTTTAAATCCCTTTATCTTTTTTTGCTAGTTAGTCTTTAAGCTCTATTCCACAACCTTGGGGGAGCTGAAAATATTTATTCTCTGTCATTTATCATCCAGAAAAATAATGAAGAGAAAAGTCAAGCAGGTAGCAAAGTCAGACTTGCTACTTACAAGCTATCCTCCATGGTGCCCTGCAAAGTAGGCCAGGAGCCACCCGCAGCATCAGTCATCAAAAACAAGCTTCATTTGGAGCAGGGCTCCGCATCACTGCCCGTTTTACTGTTTTACACAACAGCTTGAGGTGCTTGCCAAGCAGAAAATGATGTCCCATTCTGAGGGGACCTGATGCTGATTAACAAGAATGGAAAAGTGTGTATGAGCACCAGAACAAACCAGCAGAACAAGGGTTAGAGGAAAATGAGCCTGCATCCATGACTGAGGACACTGCTGATCTAGCTGAGGCATGTGCTATTTCCAGCCACTCTGGAAAGCCTCTGTCCTGCTATGGCTACAGCCCACCTGACTCACTGCTCATTGGAAAACTCCCACTCTGACAACGAGAATGGCAGCAAGGCTGTGTCACATCAGGGATGCCACTATTCTGGCACTACTCTCTGCTACTACCAGCACATCAGGACAGGGAAGAACCACCCCACAGCAGCTGCTGGCTCCTAAGAGACATAAAAGATATGCCCCAAACCTCATCTGTCATTGCCAACTGAGAACTAAAGAACCACTGGGACCACAGAAAATGAAGCACCCCTTGTCCTCTAGAACGTACATAAGGGGTTCTGCCCAGACTACGTGGGACACTCAGGTCCTGGGGCTTCTCTCTAGTCAGGTGTTAGACTGTGACTGAAGAAATTCAGGAGACAGTGTGAGCGGGCAAAAATCAGCCTCAAAAGTCTGTAAGGAAATTATCAATTTCCCTTCCCACAGAGGCTGCCTTTGGGTTCTCTTACACTGATCTCCCACAACCCTCTCTCTAACTCCAAGAGAGTCTTCTCTGTGATGCATCTTGTATTAGAGAGTCATGGCCTTTGCTCTTCTCACTGCTTCCTGGTGAGACCAAAGCCTTGCCCTTTCCCCTGCTCTAAGATTAGAGTTCAGTCATGAGATCTGGTGATTGTTTATTTGTATTTCTTTCTCTGCTAGAATCTTAGCTGGCTCTGAAAACTGTGCTCTCTGTGGGCTGTCTCTCAGTTTGCACCTCTTATATTCCTTGTGTGACAGATTCCCAGAGCTCTGTTAATCATGCACCTGTCACATACAATCTTCAAGACTTTGTTTTAACCTGCCGCCGCCTAATTAACCAAAACACAACTACAAAAGGGGTTTATCAGAAGGAGAGCATGCAAATGACTAATCAGTAAGCAGCTCCTGTAGGTCTCACCCTTTGACCCGAGGCTGATTTAGAGTTAACAGAAGGCCTGACCCACTTCTGAGACCCACGGAAAGACGTGGGACCCCTGTGCTGGAAACAAGACCCAGAGATGCTCAGGCATGGGTCTGCTTCCCCAGAAGAAGGGCTGGGTGCAGCGACTCTTCCCCATTTCCAGATCCCAACAGTATTCCAGATTCCCCTCCTCCGAAACCCACCCGAGTGTATGAGGGTGAGCTCTAGCCACAGCGAGCCCGGCTCAGCTCCCCGCCCGCCACAGCCCAAAGCCCGCCGGCAGCCCCCGGAACCTCCACGGAGGCCACCCGCCGGCCCT
>VZTN01036605.1:3068-38999 GCA_013400515.1 Erpornis zantholeuca | reverse complement strand
GGTGCGTGCCGGGTGCGCCGGGTGCGCGTGGAGCCCTCGCGCCGCCGCTGAGGGACGGCCGCGGGAGTTTGGTGGCGATTATTGGTCCCCAAATCTTTGCTCCTTCTTCCGGACCCACCTCCGGCCCGCGGTGTCCGAGGTTAAATAGTGTTCTCACCGGCTGCCTGCCGGAGGAGGCTCCGGTGCTCTAGGGTTGCTGTCCCGGCCGTTGGGTCACCCCAACGAGCAGCGCCCGGGAGGCCGCGCGTCCTCCGCCTCGTTCCCTCTGGCCGCGATGGCCGCGCTCCTCCTTCTCCTACAGCTGCTCGCCTGCTGCCGCCGGAGCTCGGCGGCGTCCCCTGTCCGTCTCCAGCCGTCACCCCTGCGGGTCAGCTGCCCGGGCCCTCACGGCCAAGTCTTCCAGCGGCAGGACAACGAGCACAGGGTGTCGTGCCTGTGGAACAGCACCGTGACCCTGCACTACCAGCCCGCTCCAGGAGCAGGGCCGGAGGTAGAGGGGGAGGAGGGGGAGCCACCATCCCCACCTTGCTGCCTCTGGTACCTGAACTCGGCCTCTCTGAGGAACATCTCACGCTGGTCAGGCCAGGTGGTGCTGCAGACAGCAAAAGTTCCCTCACCCGGGGCCTCCAGCCTTCTTACAGTGCAATGCTCGTCTGCCTCCTGCGCTGCACCCGAGTGCTTTCACCTTAACGTGAGCGTCGAGATCTCGGAGCAGGATATGCGGCTGTTCGTCCTTTGGCCGCAGACACGCCTTATCCACGTGTGGCAGCCGGTGGAGCTGGGCTGGTGTGCACGCCTCAAGAGTGCTGGCTGGCAGTACCGCTTCAGCAGCCAGGGAGGCGTCCCCTCGACCCTTCTCCTTCCCAGCAGTGAGCACCAGGACACACCATCGCCTGCTGTCTACCCAACAGTTGAGCTGCAGCAGACCTGTGCCACCTACTACAGCTACCGCTTGACTGTGCGCTACAGGCACCCCGGGATCCACATTGCTTTGGTCAGTATTGACCAGATGCCTCACATAAGCCTCAACCTCTCCCTCAAGGTGGAGCCTGACTTGCTGCATGTCCTCAGTATCAGCTCCAAGCTCCTTAGTGTTTCTCAGCAGCCCCTCAGCTTATCCTGGTGGCTTCAGCCCCTTACCCTGAATACACTTGCCTACAGACTGGTGGACACACAAGCTATAGGAGGTTGGCTCCGCTCATACAGTTCATTTACAATGCCAAGCAACTTCTGTGCCACTTCTACACCTCAGAGCCTGGATGAGATAGTGGTGGCCAGCATTTACTTCCATGTCGATGGAAAGAAGTTTGAGGAATTGACGGGGGAACTGCACCTGCTCAATGGTACCCTGAGCTTAACTGCCGGCAAAGAAACTCCCATCCATGTCAACCTTTGTCCAGGGAAGACCAATAGCAGCACTTACATTTTCAGGTACAATCGGAGAACATTTTACACATCTAAAGACAACAACAGCACTATTTCCACAGATCCCCCTAACACGCACACTGTGTTCTACCAACACAAAGAGCTCTCCTACTTATTCACCATAGAGTTTGTGGCCTTACAGTGGTACAAGTTCAAAATGTACCTTTATATGAATCAGAAGAGGGCTTTGATTAGGTCTCTAGTAGAAAGAGACCTCGACGTCCATGTTTTCAGCAGTGGCCACCGTCCTTTTCTGCAGAACTTTAGTTATTTAGTGTGGTTTATCCCTGTACAACATCCGATGCTACAGTGTGAGCGGGCCTTCTATCTGCAGCTTTTTGGCAGAAAAAAAGACCATATTGTCCAGAGGAGCACATACACATACAATGACCGTGTAAAAAATGCCACGCGTTTTGTCCGTCGTTCTGCTTTACCCTTTGATGCAGAGAAATACACGGGGTTTGTGGCAAAAGTGAACTGCACCAGCAGTGCACCTACACCCGCTCTTTTAAGCATCAGGGTCAGCAACCGTACTGCAAAAACCATAGAAGCACCAGTGGTTTGTGAGAAAAAAGATTGTAAGATAACCACGTGTTGGATTCAGAGACCTGATCCCAGATCCATTATCTTGTACAAGAAAAGGGCATTATCTTTTTTCCTCTTTGTCAGGTTGATCGTAGACTGCTACACTGGCGTATCTATCAAACCCCTTTGGTACGTCTATCCTGCTAAGGACATAAAAACTGAGCCAGACTGGTCACGTCCAGTAAACACTTCTGCAATGTATGGCATAGATATGATACATTTAACTGTTCCCAGTAATACTTTAGATTATGGGTTGTATCTGTTTTATTTCACTGCTGAGGTAGTCCCAATTAGGACCACAATGGTCCTCAAGGCCCGTGATATGATTTTTGTTCAGATTGAGAGAGCTGATCTAGTGGCAAATATTTCAGGAGGCTCGGTCCGCACAGTGGGTTTTTCTGAGAGCTGGACTCTTGATGGCTCTGAATCCTCTGATCCTGATTCACAGGAAGGACCGCTCATATTTACTTGGTACTGCACTAAAGACTCGGCAGACTATAAAACCATGAAATTTAGCCTGAAAAACAGATGCCATCCATTGCAGAACGATTTGAGATGGATAACACCCTCAGGTCCCGTTCAAAAAGTACCACCAGAATCCCTCCCAGGAAGCACCTTATACTACTTTCGCCTCGTGATTCAAAAGGGCAGAAGGAAGGCTCATGCTGATCAAGTTGTAGAGGTGGATCCTGGCCCCCCACTCGTTCTGGACGTGAAATGCCTTGAAAACTGTGGTAGCTCTTTAATTCCAACAGAAAGATTTGCCATGTCTGGAAAATGCTCAAACTGTAAACCAGAAAACAAGCCAATATACTACTGGTCCCTTTTTTCAGACACATCTAAAGAAATTCGTTTTGATTGGGATTCCAAAACGTCAACAGGGAGGTCTGGAGCTTACATGTCTATAAATGCTCTGACTTTCATAAAGCTTGCATATCACTCCTACGTACTTCACGTAAGAGTAACTACTTGGGATGGTAGGACCTCATCCGACAGAAAAACCTTTGCGATAAATACTCCACCTCGGGCTGGCAGGTGTAACATCAGCCCACGCCAAGGTATAGCCTTTCTAACAAAATTTGTTATTAAGTGTAAAGGATTTTCTGACACCCATTTACCTCTGACATATAAAGTGATTGTCGCTTCCAACGTACCCGAAACTACCAGAGTAAGTTCTGTGGCGGAAAACACATTTGGCACAATTCTGTACTTTGGTTCTGAGCCTAAAACTCCTCCATCTTTTCTCCCAATTGGAGTGCCCTCTCGCAGGCACATTTTGCCACTTTACGTTCAAGTCCGTGATTCCTTTGGGGCGTTTACCCAGGCGAATTTACGTGCCTATGTAAAGAAGCCGCTTAAAACTCAATCCCTTCCAGCTGTGTTTCGTCATCTGCTGGCCTCAGCAAGCCGTTTAAGTGCATCAACATCTGCTCATCAGACTGGGGATCGTCTTAGAGCTGGTTATTTGGCTTATCTTGCAGCCTCACTCTTAAACTATGTTAAAGACATACCAACTGTCCAGCTCCCTCAGGCTCGGCATCGGGAAAACGTGGTTGAAACAGTCTTGAATATTTCAGTAAATAGCATCATGGAAGTCAACCAAGTAGTGGCTGTTCTTTCTGAAGTCACTGAGGCAGTTGAGAAAATGAATGTTAGGTCACTAGACCTTGCCGTTGGAAAACTGACAGAAGTAACAGGAATTCTGAAGAGACAGAGGACTCAAACCCATTGGTCTGAGGAAACAGAAATTCAGACCAGTGGAATACTAAGATGCTTGTCCAACATCCTGAGAGCTGATCTTCTGCGTCTCAAGAATTCCAGTGCAAATGGAATTCAACATGTTTTCTCCATCATGGATGGTGTAACAGATATATTTTTCTGGGGAAAAGTCCCTGGAGAAATAGAAACTCTAATAGAAACAGGACACTGGAATATCACTCTGACAAAAAATGAAGCCTGGAACATTACAGGTACTTTGCCTGCCACATACACCTGCCAGAACTGCTTTTATCCAACACTGAGAAAAGGAGATGGTTCAGGAGTGACCCACGATACCGTGTTTTCAACTGCCACTTTTGAGTTTGATAAGAACCCCTTCCCTTGGTTAGGTTACACATCAGATATCATATCAATGGTCTTGGGGTTTAAAATGGCAGAGACTAAGGCTGATGGGGATCTACATCCAGTCACACCTGAAAGAGCAGACTTTTTTCTTGCCAGGAAAGGTGGACTTACAACTTTTAATTTAGTAATGGGACCTGATAAAACAGAATCTCACACAACTGGAGGATTTAGTTTTGAGGTCAATAAAACTACCACGGGCATATACTTCCAGATCATGACAAAATTAAAAGTTACTTTCAAGGTCCTAGTATTTACAGGTACCAATCTCACTCACGCTCAGCCCGTGGCCTCATTTGCTGCTTTTCACAACATGCCAACAGTTGCAAGAGGAAATGAGACAGGCATTTCTGACTGTAGGATTACAGGTCCCTATATTGTCTGTCTCCCACAGTCCCTGCTGAGAGCCATAGTGCAGGATAGCATAAACACTCAGAACATCTCCATTGTCTTGGAGACACGCTACATCTTAAGGTACCCAAACCGGAAACTGGTGGGCATATACATTTTTAATGACCACTGCCTATTTCTGGATGGGATTAGAGGTCAGTGGAGCAAAGACACATGCAGGGTTGGTTCCTTGACCAACTGGCAGAAGGTACATTGTGCCTGTGACTCCAAGCGGAATCGCAGGAGTCTGGCAGTCCTTCCTGCATCCAACATCAAGTTCCTGGCAGCCAAAGTAGTAGTTCTTCCCAACACAGTAGATCTAGGGAGAAACCTGATAGCAGACATACCTAAAAACCCACTGACCCTCATAACAGTGCTCTCTATTTTTGCTGTCTACTTACTTCTATGCTGCTGGGCCATAAGAAGAGACAGGGTTGAGAAGGAGATCAAGTACATTATCATTCTGCCAGACAATGAGGCCTCTGATGCAGGGAGCTTTTTGGTCACTTTGTACACAGGCAGTCGCTGGAATGCTGGGACCAAAGTGGAGGTCTTTCTGCAGCTCATCGGCCAGCACGGCAAGAGTAAATTCCGTTGTTTATGGCACCAACCTTCTCCAGCTTTCCAACGGGGAAGCATTGATTGCTTTCTAATAACTACTACGAAAGACTTGGGAGATATTCGTTCCTTCAGGGTCAGGCTCAATAACGAGGGCACAGCTCCAACCTGGTTCTTAAGCAGAGCTGAAGTTGAGAACATGTCCACCAGGAAGGCCTGGTTCTTTATGTGCAGAAAATGGGTTTTCCTTGACAAGAACCAACCCTCGAAAGACTGGAAATTTTCTCCCACAGACCCTCAGACACCTCTACCCAAATATGACTATTTTCTTATTAATTTTAACAGGAGACTGACAGAATACCACCTATGGCTCTCAATTTTTGCTCCCGTTATTGCTGGGGCTTTCACCAGGTTCCAAAGGTTGTCTACGCTTTTAGCTGTACTATTCTTCACCTTGCTTGTTAACATTATGTTCTTTAATGCTGAAAAGGATCAAGAAACTCCAATATACCTGAGGTATTTGAGATCAATAACAGTAGGAATTGAATGCGCTTTGCTTACCCTCCCCATGGAAATGTTAATAATTGCCTTATTTAAGTATTCCCAGAAGGACCCTCCTCCTGTTGTGACTAAGATGTACCCAAAGGTAGATTCTAAGTATTGGAATAATTGCATAATATCTGAAAAAGATGCAAATGTAATTGACACAGAGGAGGAGACGATAACTGTGAATTCCCCTCAGGTGGGTGAAAAGTCCCAGAAGTCAGTTTTCAATTTCGCAGAATGGGGCATCTTTTCAAAAGGAAGGAGACTAAGCACTACCATCAGGCAGCTTCGCAAGATCCCAGACACTGAGCCCTTGCTGTGCTGGTGGTGCTTCTGTGTGGCCTGGGGACTAGTTGCGATCATAACTGTGCTCTCATCCTTCTTCATTGTGCTCTATGGTTTGTCCTATGGCTACCAGACTTCCCGAGAGTGGCTCATAGCATCTGCAACCTCCATTTTTGAGAACGTGTTTTTCCATTCAATTCTGAAATCCTTACTTTTCTCAGCTATGAGCACAATTCGTCCAAAATACTGTGAAGACATCAGATGGGTAACTCAGGAAAAGCATGTGGAGATTAACTTGGCTGAAGAAAGTAAACCAACCTGAAACTTGACAGATGTCAGGGGTACCAAGCAATATAAGCCCTTGGAAGCTGATGAAAGCAAACCTTCTGAGAAGGGCAAAAATTAAAAGAAATTAACTTATTTTAATGAAAGGTTTCATCAATCACCTTGTCTTTTTATCGCTGCTATTAAATTTTGCATATTCTAGTGAGAATGCCAACAGTTTCTACTACAACCTGTCCCTGAGTAGAAGCTGCTTTCAAAAAGTTTCCCCCACCCAAG
This sequence comes from Erpornis zantholeuca, assembly GCA_013400515.1. NCBI lineage: Eukaryota > Metazoa > Chordata > Aves > Passeriformes > Timaliidae > Erpornis > Erpornis zantholeuca. The sequence goes on along the minus strand of VZTN01036605.1, from coordinate 32,528 downwards.
TTTTGTGGCTAAGATGACCTTGCATCTCATGGCAGTATCAACTCCTCTGCCCAGTTCATAGAGGTGATGCCCAAGGAGCCACCTCCGTGCTGAGCATGGCTCTCACCTCTGACTGAGCTCCTGGTGATTTAAGAGCGAAAAATAGCCTGAGGGCTGGTAATACCGGCGTGTCCATCCCGAGGGCCTAGAATGCCGACATGTTCATCCCGAGGGCTGGGGACACGCTGAGAATGCTTGGGTGTCCATCCCGAGGGGCGAGGACACGCAGGGGACAACGCGTGTCCATCAAAGCCGGCGCAGGGAATGAGGGGAGGCAGGCCGCGTTAACGGGCGCACAGCGCCCCCTGCCGGCCGCCCGACGCCGCTGCCCCTTTAAGGGTCGCCCCGGAGCCGCGGCGTCCGCGCGCCATCCCGGAAATGGCTCGGTGGGCACCCGTGTGGGGGAACGGGAACGGGAACAGGGGCACGGCCGGAAACTGGGTGAAAAGTGAGCCCTGGGGGCGGGGGGGAAACGGGAACGGCGAGGCAAACGGGAGCTCGGGACGGAACCGGAATTGGGGATGTGGGGGAAGGTGGAGAGACACGCAGGAACCGGGAATCGGGGAGCAAAGGGGAGCTGGGAAGGGGACCGAGGAACGGGAGACGGGGGGCGAAAGGCACTGGGAGCTCCGCGGGGGCATGTGGAAACGGAGACCTAGGGAGAGCCTGGGGGAAGCCGGGAACCGGGCCGACGGCGACGGGAATTGTGAGGCAAACGGGAGCCGGGCAGAGAACGGGGAACCGGGCGGGGAACATGAACCAGGGGAGGAGGAATCGGAATCCGGACGGGGCAACCGTGAGTGGGGGAGGACAGCGGAGCCGGGAACGGGGGAAGCAGCTGCTGACCGGGCACTGCCGACCGGGAGACACTGTTCCCGAGGTAGAAGCCACTGTCTTCCAACTCTAGGCACCTGTGAGCCAAAGCATTGGATCTGTGCACTAGTAGTTAGTAGGGATATGTAACTGTATTCTTACAATTGAAATGGCATCTTTTATATAAACAAAATGTAAGAGTTTTATGCTTCTGGATCCCATACAAAAAGTATTTTCCTCGTGCTTTAACTTCCCATGTAAATTACGGGCAAAGAAGCTGTTACAATGAAAGCATTAGTGATACCTTGTCTCACATTGTGTCTTGCCTCAGTCAGTCTGTGATCTCTACAAATATGACAAGGTTGTGTCAAGAGCCTGATGAATGCTCCCCTGAAAGTTCTATTCTGCCCAGATGGAGTAGTATGAGGTTGTTCCAACCAGAGTTGTAGGAAAATACTTGGATTCTGTTGTTACACTGATGTATAAGGGAGATGTGTTCCCCAGGCTGGTTGAGTTGCCAAGCTCTCTAGCCTGTGCATCACTTTTGCGCTGATCTGTTAGTAAAAATCAGTGGTTTTACTGGCACAAAAATCACTACATCAAAAAAGCTCTTTAAAAGCCCCCAAATTCCCAATAGATAGGCACAAACCTGAGATTTGGATTAAGAAAGAAATTAGTTACCCATGTGGTTGCAATGGTTAAGTCTTCTTTGTTCATTAGTCCAGGCCAGGAAAAAGCAAGAGAGGATTGGCAAGTGTATTTTTCTCCTTTTCTCAGTGCATTTTCACCTGCTTTTTCTGTTTTCCTTTTTGCTGCCCATCTAACACCTGAACCATGCCACCTCCTTTGAAGTCTGCTTTTAACTACAGGCCATAATAACTTTGCACTATGCCTCTTCCCCAGCTGTTTATTTTGTCATCATTTTCCTAACATGAGTGAAGCTATTACTCATTAACTGCCCTTGGAGCCACGTGTATGTGCAGAAAGGAAGCACACATTTAAATCTGGCATGACACATCACAGTGTTTTTAAGCCTTATCTACCTAGACCTATAGCCAGCACTTAGAAAAACATGGGCAACATACAATTTCTGTCAAGGCCCCATCAGCTCTGCTGCTTAATTAGCTCTACTCTTGAGCCCACATTTTCCTTTTGGACCTCAGTGAAAGCTTAGTCAGACCTATCTGTGTTTGCTGGGCAGATGGAGATCTAAAGCCACAGAAAAGTTTATTAAACATCTGTGACATATTGAGGAAGCTGCCAATTTTTAGTGGATTTTGAGCTGCTTGAGTAAAAAGTCAGAACTGAAGACTTTATGTGTCTCCCCTCCAAGCATGTGACCTAGGAGGAGCAGTCCACTCTGGTTATAGTGAATTCTAGGATCTACACATCTCCATCCATGATCAAATTTGTTATATGAGAAAAAGCCACTTTTCTTCTGTTTTACCAGTAATGAACAGAGAAGTAAATTTGTCCAAAAGAACTTCTGGAAGGGAAGAGCTTAGGTATAGACCTTCTGGAGAACAGACTGTGCAGAGTACAGAGCATGCACAAAAGGAATGGCCTGGCACTCAGTGATAAAATAAGTCATCAACTGTCTAAGAACAAATACTTCTCTGTGTCCTACAGAGTATTATGGAAGTGGTTCTTGTATACGTGCCTGGATACCTGTTTGATGCATCAGGTGTTGAAAGAAGTGCAGCCTCAGTACCTGTGTATTTTTTAGGCAAAGTAATCCAAGTGCTGCTTGGGAAGCCAAGTCTTTCTGATGGGGGCAAACAGAATAACCTGAAAACATTGCTAAAAATTCAGGAAGTTTTGTGCCTGCCTTGTTCCATCTTGCGACATGGCTAGAAGAGAGAAATTTGACATAGGTGTATGTCAGGAAGTTTGGAAACTGCTAACCCCTGACTAAAAGACTTAATTTCCATTGTAAACTGTAACCAATGAAGTGACTTTGGTGTGAAGTTGTGAAACAAGGAACCCTTTTGCAAATTTTTGTGCCAGAACTCCCAGCAAGTGCCCTGGAAAAGAAAACTTTCTAAGGGTTGGATGACTGTGGGCTTTGCTCTATCAGATGTGCTGCTAGTAGATCTGTTTGGTGCATTTCTGTGCTTGCTGCTCAGACCAGATGGGATAACGAACCTTGAGGAATATGTCCCAGAGGAAATGAGCATGGCTGCAGAAGGTGTGGTGGGCTGTGTGCATGCAGAAGTTGTAGGTACAGTAGGGGCAGGCCCGTCTTTATTCCCAGGATTTCTTGAAGCTGGCACTCTTCATCCCCTACTCCTCACCCTTCCAGTATTTTTTTTTTTCTTTTCCTTCTGGGTCGTTTTGCTTTATTTCATTCGGCAGTCCCCAGCTTGAGCTCAGTCCTAACAAACCAAGAGCTGCAGTTGCACTTTATTGGAAAGAATTCCCTTCCCCAGGTATGTTAATACTGAACATCTTCCTGGTCACAGGAGAAAGTGGGTGCTGCCTCCACAGCAGGGACATTGTCACATGCAACCCCATGTAATGGGGCTGAGTCTTTCCTTAGAATCCCCACTTCGCTTTCTCTAGGGAGATTAATCACTGGAGCTGTATTTCTTCCTTTCAGGATTATGTCAAGTGGCAGTGTCTTATTTCCAAAAAGACTGTGTTAGCCTCTCCTCCTGTATTTCCACAAACTCTTGGTGTTCCTATTTTTAGACTCTGTTGGAAAGTATTGCACTAAGTTTAGATTGTGCTTAACCAAGCTGATACTTTCAGGGATACATGTGTAGCCCTGCACTTAACTTTTTTTTAAGGACAACTTGAAAAGTAATGGTCATCACTTATATATTAATAGAGCAACTTGCTCTTCCCCACTATGGCTATTAATGTAACAAATTTCTAATAGGGAGCTGCAGTTTGGAAGGGAGACAAAATGAGTTCAGGACAGAGGGTTACTATGGCTGTAGGTTGATTTTTTTTTTATTATGGCCATACCAGAGGGAGATTTAATGAAATCTGACCTCAGGTCTGGTTTTTCCATTTCGGCAAAGAATAACTGTGAGCCAGAACTGATGATCACTTTAGCAACACTTCAGTGTTTGGATTTCTTGTGTTATGGGTAGATGATGCCTTGTGCAGCCTTCCTGTGTGAAGCTTTAATTTCTCACCTAATCTGAGGTTCTTACTAAATGCTGCCTAATTTAGAGCAGGCTTTGTGCCATCTCTGAGTAAGAGGCTCTTGGGCTAGGTTTTTGTTGAGTGTTGTTTTCTCAGCTTTGTTAAATCGTGGATCTTGGGTATAGATGCCTTTTTGAGATTAATCTTGTGTTCAGAAAGCCTTTTTACCTAAGGAAAGGGTTTGATTTGCTTGTCTGTGTTACTCCTCTTTCCCTACAACTGTCCAGAAAACTAGTTTTCATACCTGTGACGACCTAGACTGTTCATCCTCCTGCTGCCATGGGGAATCCATGGAAGCTGTAGTTCAGGAGCGGGACTTGGTGTCTGCTCTGTGACCTGTGGCTACAGGGAAGCCTGCAGGGATCTCTGTTCCTTCCAAGCAGAGAAAGCATAGCAATGCCAGCACAACCCCCCGGCCTGGGTGGGAAAGGTGATGCAACAAGTCAAGGTTTAATTCAATCAAGTGACTTTGGGAGAGTGAGTAAGGATGAAAGCTCTGAATGGCCACACTTGGTGAAATTACAGTCCTGGGCTAATTCATGCTGAACCCAAGGTAAGTCACCTCGAAGTTAGAGCAGGGAGGCAGCCACAGCTGACTTAAACATGCCTTCAGGGCTGTAGCATAAGGAACAGGAGGAACGGAGTTGTTCACCTGGGGATTAACTAGCAAGTAAGAGGGTTCTGCTGTTTTATCTACTACCTGATCAATTAGGCAGCAGATTGTTTTTCTGAAGAAGGCAGGTGCATTGCTGGTGCTGAAGTGTATTTCAATATCTGTCGCATCAAACACTGGCACATGCCAGCATATGAACCCCTGCCCTTCTACTAGAGAGCACTCCTTCCTGTAGAAAATCAAGCTGTGAATATTTTAATAGGTTATTGTCCCCAGCAGTAGATACTGCAGGAAAATCCTGGCAGGTAAAAGAAACGGGTTTTCTAGGAGAGGATTAAGGGTGTGTCAATGTTGGTTTTATCTGACAGCCTTTCAAATCAAAGTCTGCATCTGTTTTATAGGCACTTTTTTCTTGTATGGTTTCTCTAGTTTATCAGTGACTCAGAAATACAGGAGTCTGCTGTGGAGTATTAAGAGGGGCTTAACCTATGCATTGTAAAGACTTGTGCTAATGAGGTTTGAAGAAAAGAAAATCAGATTACTTATCTGTGCTACTACTTTGCCACTGACCCTGACAATTTAAGGGTGATTTATGATTTCTGGCATGCTTTCCAGGTCTCTTAGCAGAGTGCTCCGAGCAGAATTGCCCTGAAGTCTTTAGGAGTCTCCAGAGAACTGGACTGAGAGCCATTTCCCCATGTCTATATCAGGTATCAGTTGCAGACAGCATGGAGAAACACTCTTACAGCACTACCAACCCGTGCCTTTCTTTTACTGCAGTTACTTAGTTACTATGGCACTGAAATCTGTGTGCTTCACCTTTTGCCAGGACATGTGAGCCAACCTCACACACGTTCTGCAGCACTCTAGGCTTGACCTGGCAGGTTTCTGTGGAGCGTGTTAGTTCAGTGGTTACCCAAGCATGTGAGTAACTGTGTTCTTTCCAGAAGAGCTGGGCATGTGCGTCAGGTAAGGATGCGTTCAAGTACCTTGTGGCTTCCAGTCAGAGTGCCAAATGCTTGGGCAGAATTCAGTTCTAGACAAGCTGTTGTCAAAGACCTGTTCAGCATGTGTCAGCTAGACAGACTTGTGACATGTTACTGGGACATGGTGCTGCTTCAGAACTTTGCAAGGAGAAAAAAAAATAATGGTAGCAGCTGGTGATGATTTGTGTTGCTCATGGTCACAAATTTGCCTGTCATTAAGAAGGGATTAGTGCCCTAGACTTTCTCCTCAAGAGATCCTCTATCCTGCTGCTGGTTTGCTAGAGAGGAATGAGTTCTCCCTCTCCTTCATGTGTCTGGGGGGCAGACAGATACCTCGTCACACTGTCACATTGGGCATCCCACTAAGATGGTGTGTAGGGCTAAAGCGATGAGCTGACATTGTGATAAACTAATGTCTGGCTCTGCTGGGTTTATAGCACAAAGGCACAGTTATTCAAAGCAAATGAACTTTTTGGAAGCAACTCTTTGTGAGAAAGTGCAACTTGTCTTCTCAGTGGTTTAGATTAAAGTGTGAAGCACATGCATAAACTTGCCATTAAATATTTTTCGTCAGAAGGAAATGGCTTTACTTGGTTGTGTAGCAGACTTCTGAATGGGAGCACTCACTCTGAGATCTGTGTGTTCACTGACCTCACACCTTTAGCTAGTGACTTTTACTTTCCCATGTGCTGATGTGTAGGCAAGCTCTCAGGACAAATGATGTTCCCAGTGAAATAAAACTTGGTACAGCTGCCACCAGTGACTTGTAAGCTGGGAGTAACATGGAAAGCCTCATAAATTCATCTGTGCCTTGAAGGCAGGATCATATGCTTTTCAACTGGCATAGCCAAAAATGTGTTTGTACATAGATATCATTCCTTCCCAGTGGTAGGCATTGAACAGATTCTGTTCTACATGCCAATGGTCTGTGAGAGAGCAGGTGCTTCTATATCTAACATACTTCATCTCTGAACCCAGGGCTGTTATTTTAACTTGGGATCAGGACATATTCATTCCAATGTTTATGACCTCCACTGCCATAAATACTTCTTTTCTGTTGTTGTGGTTCTTGGTGTTGTGAATTATTTTAAACAAAAGGTCACCATTATAGTCTTCTCTATTTGATTCAAGTGACTTTCCATACTTCACTTCTTTAGGGTTAATGATTTCTCCTTTTTAAGAAAGATGATTACAAAAAATTGCATACAAGCATTGATCTGAATCTCATTCCGTCAAGTGGGTGTGTTGGTACTGCTGCTGGGTACCTGCATAAAAGGTAAAGTTAGGTATGCCAGGGGGACCTAGCTGGTAATATCAAAGGCAGGGTTCAAAAAGTAGACTTCTTAGCTGAATTAGTGCATAGCTTGAAGAATCCAAATTTTAATATACAGGGAGAAATGGGTAGCATGTACATGGCTTACAACTAACTGACAAATCTGAAAACATCTGAGTTGATTAAATTCTGTCAAGCATCCCTGTGAGGTAGGAAAAACACATGATATCCAAGGATCATATAATTTGTGAAAAAAATTATAAACCTGTGTCCAGCCCTGTTTGTGTTACATTTGAAGAACTCTGTGCTACTGAAATGCCAGGACTGGCACTGGAAAGGTTGGTGGAAAGGAGTGATGAGGTAAGGGAGATTATTTCCAAAATTAAGTTTCAGGGTTTAAAAGGCTAGGACTTTCTGAACTGGGTGTCTGCCATGAAGCCTCTGTAGCCTCTGAGGACCTCCCTTTTCTTCTGGAACATTAGATGACAAGTAGTCCCAGCTCTGCTTCACCTTGCCCCTAGTTCACCTTGTCAGCAGATGTCTCTGAGGATTCAGTTTCACCCTGTTGGGCAAGCAGAAATAGCAGCTTACTGTTACCAAAAGCAGGATGTGCAGGTCCCTCATCTCAGCCCTGCTTTTCTGCTGGTGCTGCAGTTCTGCCTCTTACCTTGTGCTACTGTTAGCAGCTATTGGATTCCCCTGCAAGCCAATTTAGTTCCTTAAAGCAATAAGAAAAAAAATATTGGAAGAAGAAAATGAAAAAGGTTTTTTTTTGTTACTGCATTAGTAACTAGCGTGATGTAATAAGACTGAAACCATGGACCAAGGTGTTGGATGTTGGATACCAGCTGCCCGTTCTCTGTGTTTTGGGATGTTTTAAATCTCCTCTGGTCCCAGCCTGTAGGCTGCATGGTCACCAGCTGGGCATTCAGCTTGGAGTGTGTTAGGTGTGCTTCTGGAGCACATCTTTTGGTTTATTTTTTCTGAAACACTCTGGTTTGTGTGCTGTAAGGCTGCTCTGCGGTGCAAACCTGTGTGGTAAGGAGGGACAGTCAGGCAATTTGTTCCCAAAGAAAACCCCTGAGGTGAAGCATAGAGACGTGGGCTTAGTGAACTGAATCTGCAGGGAAGGGGTCTGGCTGCAGAGCTGGAAGGGTGGGAACGCCCTACTGTCCTTTGGCAGGCTGTGTATGTGCTCAGCTGGGAGCACACACAACCTACCTGCTGAGATACCACCCAAACCCCGGTTCTTGGTGCTCACCTTCATAGCCTGATGCCAGTTCTGCTTCTCTTCCAAAAGCTGACTGGTTTGCAGCAGAACACTGTACCATGAAAAGTGTGAGAGTTTTTAGCTAAAAGCTGTAGTTTTCTTGATAACTGTGATGTGAATCATCTGTACAAGAAAATGGTGCAGGTTAGAGAAGATACCCGGTTTGCAGACAAACAACTGCATTTCTTTCATGGATTGGTGCAATTTTTGGGCATGCACATGGTTAGCTGTGCTTTGAAGGATTGTTGATACAGACTCAAATCAATCCTAAAAGCCTACTTGCCACACCATATTTTTTGGAAAAAGCTCACGGTGAAACTCTGAACAAATATTAGTGGTATTAGTGAAGGGTAAGCTCCCAAAATGTAAATCAGTGGCCAGGATTTAAACAAGTAATCTGTTAGCACCAAAGTTGATGGAGCATGACTTCCTTTGTGTTATATCTTGGGACTGATAGCCACACCTTTGTAGTGAGGCCTGAAGTCTGTCAAAAGGATGGACAATAACTTTCATATGTGCATATTCTCTTATTTACAGAAATACACGGGTATTCTCCAGGAGGATAAAGCAGAGTCTTCCCCTCCTGCCTATTTTCATAAAAGTTATAGGACCTAAACTTTTTTTTTAAAAAAGTGTCTGCTCCTTTTTCCCATGTGGCTGGAATGGGCCAACACTTCATCAATGTGATTCCATTGGTATCATTTCCATAGAAAGCCAGATGGGAACAGGGAGTCAGGGGTAAGCTTCCAAAACTTCCAAGTGAGCTAGAAGCACAGAAAAAGACACAGTCTTTTCATTGCAACACTTACCTTCCTGGTGCCTGCCTTCTGAGCGGGGTCCCAAACCCTTTCATGGCTCCAGTTTGAGGGAGGAGATGGGCATTGCACAACTGGATTGGAATTCTGCACAGCAGCAGATAGGGAACAGGGTCCTGGGAAGCACTTAGGGAGTATAGACCTCAGCTGAGCAGAGGATTTTTGAGATCGCAGCCATATACTTTGTCACCTGAGCTCTTTTGGGGATGTTCCAAATTAATAGGTGAACTTTATAGTTAAGCTCTCAGTCTGCAATTTATACACCTGTCTAAAGAATTTGAAAATTTAACTGGGACATGGGAAACCAACTTGATTTGGGAGAAAATGTTTACTAATCAAGGTTTGCAATTGTCAGTTTTCTGTTGGGTTTTAATTTGCAAAGCCAGATGTCTCAGGTCACTTTAATCTTCTTGCAGATATGTTCCTAGCATTGCATTTTGAAGCTAAAAGATTTTTTGGTGTGTGTGTTTCTTGCAGGTGGCTTAAAAATGGATGCTCCCAAAGAAGTTCAGACAGCTGGAGAGTTCAAGTGTGAGCTGTGTGAGTTATCAGCCCTGTACACATACTATGGGCAGATGCCACCAAACTCAGGCTCTCGCAAAGTGCCCTCTGAGATCACACACTTCATTTCTCCTATGAGCATTAGAATGCTTGTACTCTGCACTGGATGAGCTCAATAATGTGCTGTATTGACCCTGAAGATGAGGCTTGGTACTTAAAGTGATTTCCTTTTTCCCAAGGAAAGCAAGGTTAAAAATTGTCAGTGTTGGTAGGAAAGACAACCATCAGTTTTTGTGCCCTGCTTCAATACCATGCAAAAATTTGTATTTAATCTATTTCCTAGCCCCACTGACAACTCTACTATACCAACATTTTCTTGCTAGAATACTGCTGACTGCCAGCCTGGTATTTCTGGGAATAGCTCTCCCCTCACTGTAGCCTCCCTCAGATAAGCAATACATACACACAACATGAATGAAATATATATGGCAAAAACATTTCTTAAGAGCTATTTGGCATGCTGTGGAGTTTTGAACAGCAGTGCTTTTCTGCCTGGTTTGGACAATCCCTTGTCAGACTGTGTGACATCAAGGTGTGCAGATGTTCATTATGAATTCATATTTTCAGGGACCAAAGCCTTTTCTCTCTTTGCTAAGGAGGGATAATTTGATCAGAAATGATGTGGTTATAGGTTTGTCTGCAGACATTAAACTCCCCATAAAAATAAAGCACTTTCCTTTAAATGTATGAGTAGCTTGGGTGGAGGCCATCATGGTCAACAAATCCATCAGGCAAATATGGTCAGGAACTTTTTGGACCTGGAAGTCAGGCATGTACTCAGCATTTCACCCTAATAAGACTGCTCAGTTTCTTAAAGCATGGAAGCAGCTGTTCAGCACCAGCTGCTGGGGCTGTTATCCTTGGGCAGCTGTCTTTTTATCATTCCAAACCCCACAGTGCTACTGGTTTTCCCTCTTCCACTCAGCAGAAGTGGCTCACCTTTGATCAGGTCCATTCCTGGATGTGAATCTTAATTTAGGTTATTCAAGCTTAGTATTAACATCCCAGCTTTATTTCGATTGCTCAGGTGCCAAAAGCAAAAGAATAATGCTGAAGCATCACACTTCTATAGATGCTTTTAAGAAATAGCTTCACACCCCATCTTTCTTGGCTTGCTCACATGTCCCAAATGCCATGCTGCAGGAAATGTGCTGGACAGGAGGTCTTGTCCAATGGCTCTGGAGGGGCTGGGAATCCTGCAAGGGGAGCTTTGCAAACACAATCCTGTGTTTCTACCCCAGGGACTTGTTGACAGGGTGATCTGCCATGGTAAGATGCCTGATCTTTCCTAACAGTGGAAGGCTCTGGCTGTATAATTTTCTGTTTGAGTGGACAGGAAAAGGAGAGAGGAACACAGTGCTGGACACACTCCTGCACACACTTGTGTGTGTATGGAGGCAAGGAGAAGGCAGTATGAGTTGACGGAATTCCTTTTATCCATATTATTACCAGAATCCAAGTTTGGCTTAAGCCCAGGAGTAAGCCTTTGCTGGGTGCCCTGTGCAGACAGACACTCAACTGACTTCTGTATTATTTTGCCTAGAGCTCCCAGAAAAAAATAAAGCTTTAGCTTTTCCCAAGCAGGTTGCCAAATTATTAATAAATGCACTCCCTCAACATCCTGGAGCAAGCAGTACAGTCTGTGACATAAAGTAAGCACTCTGGGGGTGACTGCAAGGCTCTCTGCCAGGAGCTCCTTCTTTCAGGAGGTGGGGATCTCAGCTTTACAGCAGTGACATAACCAAGAGCAGTAAAACCTTTGTATTTTATAGTCACATGCATCCAGCTTTGGAAGAGAACTTAAATTAAAAGCTGTGCAATTGAAATGGTGACTTGACAAGGTACCAAAGTTGGCCTGTCAAAAAATGCAAGATAATTACTTTAAGGTAGAGCATTGAGAAAAACTTAGTAAGATGACATTGATAGGCTCACCAATTGCTCTACTTTTGGATGAGAGATAGAAAGAGCAATATAGAACTGAAGGCACCTGCAGATTTGAAGGTTTTGAAGAGAAAAGGAGCTACAGAGCTGCTGCCTTGCCTCATGTACAACAGCAGGATGAGCAAATCAAGCACAAAGGACTGATAGCTCTTCAGCCTCCACTGTTTCACCCTCTCAACCATCCCCTACTGTGAAGTGTACACTTAAAAGCCTGAAATTATTATTTTACAGGCTTTTAGAAGAAGCCTATGTCATGAAGGATCCTTTCACCCCTGACAAGGACAAGTTCCTTATTGTTGGGTCTCACTGCAGTTTGTGTAGCAGAGCAGTGTGAGTTGGTAGAGTCAGCACCAAGCAAAACAAGCTTCAATAATTTCTTTTCATTCGGTCCTTGTGACCTGTCCGAGAAAGATCAAGCAGCAAAACCCCAAACAGTCCATTTTTAAGACAAACCATCCCCCCTTGTCCTACCACTGCATGTATGTTAATTGTACATAATTGCATGTTCTTGTGGATTCCGCCAGACAAAACTCTCACTATTAAATTAATGTGATCAGCAACAGTGAGTGTTCTATTTACGGATGAGCACAGTCCAGCCTCTCAAGCACAAGGAGTCCTCTTTTCTACTTTCTTAGCACCAGGAAATGCAAGGGCAATGTAGATCACACTATACCAGCAGCAGGTTGGGGTTTTTGTCCATAAAGGGAATATGAATGTCCATGGATTGTTAGGTTTGCATTCACAGCACGGGGCTGTCATCCTATTTGCAAAAGTTAATGTTTAAAGTGAGCAGGGAAGAGAGTTGTACCATTCCAAGCTTGCTCCCTGAAGAAGAATAAATTTAAATAGCAGCTGGAAAGCAACCTTAAACTGTGAAATCTGAGTGCAGTCCAGAAAGGTGGTGTAAAATTACAGTTGTCTTAATCCCTTCTTCTCTGTGCAGAACTGGCGCCTTTGTTTGCTGTGAGTCTCAAATTTTGGGTGTCAGGCAGATACAGCCAGAAGGATATTGGCACACTTGGCCCAGTTTAGTTGCTGTTCTGACTTGTGGGTGGTCAGCACCAAGGATGGGCTGAGAGGAGCATGCAATAGCACCTTTCTTCTGATTGGGTTTGTTTCCTTGTTAAAGAAATTTCTTACCTATATTTCCCACAGCAGAATGTCAGGCATCCAATTTCAGGAAAAAAGGTTTGATAATTGAATGGTGCAGAAGCAGGAACAGCTCAGGCTGCTTCCTCCAGGAGGGGCCCTGAACAAAGAAACCCCTGGGCTTTTATACCCTTACAGTCTGTGCACCCGTTCCCATGGGGAATTTTGGGTCTGGAGTCTTCCTGCTGTTCACTGACTCTGGTCCCTGAGACCTGCAGAGTCTCAGGGCGATCAGTCCTCTCCCAGAGTGTGATGCAGGGCCCTGAGCCCTTCGTTAGGAAACGGATCCATGCCCATTCCCAGCTTGTGGCTGGGGGCTCCAGTTGTTTCCTGCCATCCAGGGCACAACATGCAGCTGGCACTGGGAGCTTGCACACCCAGCTACCTGCACTGGGAGTACTTCTCACATCCTATCTCTGAAGTCTCTTCTGACATTTAAATGACTGAAAATCACCAAAAGTGATTGCAGCTCAGAGGACTTGAGGTTTTTTTTTTCCTATTCTGATGCTACAGGAGGGAGCTGTAGGCTCTGGCTGGGTGAAGTGCCAGCACTCTCTGGCTGTGGCTGTGGTGGCTGGGCTCAAGTTTCTGGAGCCAGGTTGCTCAGGGCAGTTGTGTGGAGGCAAAGCTCACATGAGCAGGATCTTCCCAGTGGCACTGTCCCTGCTGTGGCCGTGGGGGACTCCCTCCCACACACAGCCCAATGAGGAGCCAAGTGCAGCTACTCAGACAGTTTGGGCTTAGGGGCTTGATTCCTGCCCTGACACGCCAGGTTCATCCTTCCTTTTTAACAGCAGAGGATTGGCAACACAGACACATTTGGGACAAACTTGAGCATATTTAACTATTTTCATTCCCAAATGAAGTGTCTTGAATTTAGGAAGGATTCAGAAGGTATTTCCAAGTGTGGCAGTTCGAGCTGTCAGAGATGGAGCATTTCAGCTTCTCAGGGTCTTTGCACACACTGTGCTTTTCTGAATGAAGGTGGGGCTTTTTCTTTGAAAAGCTGTTTCAGTTAATGTAGGCCTCAGCAATGCATAGAAGATACTTCTTGGAGTTAATGGAAACCTCTTCTAATCTTTTTGAAAATCCTGCTTGTTTTGCCTATTGTGGAAATTTGTCAGTCATTTACTGCTTGTTATCTGAGTTTTCAAGATTCCCCTGATGGTATCACTCAAAGTAAAACATTGATTCTAAGTAATTGAGAATAAATTTCTTACCAAACTGGCCAGGCCAGATAGTGAATCACACATATGACTATGGTTTCAAAATGTATTTAGCAACACTGCTTGGGTAACATTGAAAGAGATCAGCAGAAATGATAATTAGTGCTTCAAACACCCACACTACACAGTAAGTAAACACATACTATTCCCTTCATGTAGGGAAAATTAAAAGTCCAGAGAAGTAAAAACTTACCCAGGGCAATAGAGACAAAGTTAGTATACTATCTCTGTATTGGTTGTGGTTCCTGCCTGTGCTTGACCCAAGTATATCAACTCACCCCTGGGCTGAGTTAAATGTTAAAACATTGGAATTGAAGCTGAAGAAAATCATACTTTCTTGGGCCTCTTTGGCAAAGAAGCTGGACCAATTGGAAAGGTTTTAGTGACAGGTTGCTTTTAATATTATGGTAATTCAGAATAGTATTAGGCTAACATGTGGCGAAATTAAGACTTTTCTGACCTTGGATTTGGCAAAGGGATTTTAGCTAGCTTTTGTACCTAAGGAGGCTTAGAGACAGATCAGATTTTAGGCTTTTCGTGAGACAACCCATGCTAGCTGAAGTATATTTCCTTACAGTTGCTGTGCCAATACAAGTCATGACTTAGCAGCTGTTCTGTATAGTGCTCATAAACTTAAGTATCTTCAAATATCCTCTGAAGTTTCACTCAATTAATTTACTTCAATCATTTTGTAGCCTGTATCACCCTGCTCAAGTCTTTTATCACAGTGCCCTGGTAAGTGCCATTAGTTCTGATCTAACTGGGAATAATTCTAATGATTATCTGTAATGTCTTAAAACATGTCAAAACCCCATGAAAAGCAAGATAATAAAAATGCTTTTAAAAGTCCTTGGGCAGGTTGAGTGCCCTTCTTCATATTACACTTTCTGAAAAGGAGAGAGGAAATTATATAATCTGAACATGTTAGCAATTTAAAACAGTTACTTCTGTTTTACTGCAACACTTTCTAAACACAGGGGAAAAAAGGTAGGTTTTGCAGAAGAGGAAAGGGAGCAACTTTCATCCCTTATTGCTTACCTCAGGAGAAGGTGACTGAGCACTGACCTTGGACATGACTGTAGGTATTAAGTGATAAATGTAATACTACAGCTGCTTCCCACTCAACTTCCAGTCATGCGGGGTCAGTCCTGGACATGGATGGGCAGAGCAGTTCCTTTACGTATTGTGGTTAAGATACCATCCCTGTATATATTACTTTCAGACCTGATTCATGTCAAAACAGAAATAAACTCTGGCAGCATGCTTTGGCAGCTCAGTTTTGCCTGGATTATTAAATTTGAGATTTGAATGGCCCCCTCCTGCCTTGGTCATGGAAGGGAGAAAACACATTAAAGAATTAACACAGATTAAATACAGAACATTGAAGATTAAACACAGAACTGTACCAGGGTAAGGGTTTAAAAGAAAGGCTCGACTCTACATATTAAATTTAATTCATAGGGCATTGAAAGAAGAGTTAGGCTGAAAATCCCAGGGCTGAGAGAGCAGGACTAAGGGTATATGTACCCTGTGCTCAGAGGTGTAGTGGTTCATAGTCAGGATTTGCCCACTTCCTTTTGGCCAAAATCTGCACCAGTTGGCAACTCATATCAGCCAAAAGAATGCAAATTGAGCACCTGTGTTACCTGTGAGAAGCTGTCTCGACATCGAGGATCCCACCTACAGAAACAGCCTTTCCCCTCCTTAGCCATGGCCCAGTGGCCACCACTTGGAGCCCTGAGCTGTGGAGCTGGGGAGCTGTGGGCCATTTGGCAATGCAAGCAACAATAGCTGGGCCAACTTAAACTCTAATCTCCCCTTTTAAACTGGCAGCTTAACGTATTAGGGATACCAAGAGACAAAAAACAATAGGCTCTGGAGGTTGTGCAACTGAAATCCACTTTCAGGGCTTTTCAAAGACTAAGGCCTCACGCTCATTCCTGAGTATGAAGGGGCCTGGCAGTCAGTGCAGAAAAGGACAATAGATGAAGAGAAGTTGTTCCTCAAGCTTCCAAGTCACATGGAAGCAGGCTGATTGTGAGTTTGATATAATTATCAGCTGAATCTGCTGCTAAAGCCCAGATAGTGACATAAGAAACAAAAGCAAGGACAGGAACACAGGAATAGCCAAGCCAAGCTCCCAGAGAAAGGCCAGCTGCAAATGACTATGGCAAGGGGAAAAACTTGGCTATTTAGGTAAGACCCAGGGAATCCCTTTCTCCCAAAAAGATGTCCAGATCTATCTAAACTGATGTCTTTATTCATGCTTAAATCCCCAAGAATAATCCATCAGCAACAACAGTTCCAGCTTACCCATGAAATCCTATTTGGAATTTGGTGATCAGCACGTCAAGAGAACCAGGGACATCAGTCTTGCCACAGAGCAAAGGAATAATACATTAATTAGTTTCTCTTCCAGTTGTTCAAACTCTACATTGCAAACGCATTAAAATGTTTGCTTCTTTCTATTCAATTACTAACATCTGGTTGCAGCTCCTGGGGAAGAAATAAATATTGGGTCTGTACAAGCTGTGAATGGAACAGGGATAGCAAAAACACCTTCTTTGTGCACAACAGTTTTTATACTTTGCCATCAAGAGTTCAGAGAAGAGCCATTAGCTCAAGCTTTACTACCAGGTGTGTTTTTAGGTTTTAACCAGTGAGTACATTTATTGAGGGTAAGGGATGAAATCTCAATTGAATTGTCTCAGCTGAACAAAGTTCATTTAGCAACTCCAGTTATTGGGCACTCTGTGATACTGATATAATAGTGATCATTTTCAGTAGTCTCCTAGGACAATACATGTGCATGGATTAATGGAAGTAAGAGTAGTTTTTTTGGGAGTTATGGAAAAGATGGTCTGTTGTGAGAGCCCCCAGGACTTAGTACTTGTGTTGGCCTTTAGGCCATTTTTGTGGAGACTTGTGAGGAAGAGTGTGCTGAGGCTCCAAGTTTCACAAATCATTGCAGGAATCTGGAAGATCTTCCCAAGAGGTAGAAATCTTCATCAGCCAAGATTTAGAGGAAAACTTTGCTATTTCAGTAAAACCCTTGGAATCTCTTACACCTTTATTCACTCTCTGAGAATAATCCATCAGCAATACCAGCTGCAGCTTACCCATGAAATCCTATCTGGAATTCAGTGAGCAGGCCAGGAAACCCATGCATGGTGCTGGAAGGAGAAGGCAGCTGAAGGAGGGGTGTTGCTATTCCCTGGAGCAGGGAGCTGGTGAAGGTCACTTTAATAGGAGCAGTGGGACAGTTGGTTTGGGGGTTTTATTTTTCACCCAGTTGGCTCTAACCAGATGTTAGAATTATTGAATAAGAAAAAGTTAAAATTGATGGAATATTTCAGCCTAGAAGAAGAATTCATTTCAGAAGAATTCTAAGTATAAATGTAGCTTAATGAGACTGGAACGTAAGCATTTCCATTTTGTGTATCCTGCTAGTAATGTTATTTTCTTTACAGGACTGTAGTTTGTTCTACTCCAAAAGGTTCTGCCGCCCCTGTGTGAAGGAAAACCTAAAGGCCTTTCCTTTGGAAATACAAGGAAGCCCCAGCAGAAATCCTGCAAAAAAACGGATACAAAGCATAAATCTTGAAGGACCAAGAGTGACAGTTCTTTGGCTGGGGTTTCTCCTCTGCTTGGAGACTATCATGTTGCTCCTTTTAAAGAAGTGACCTTCATCAGCTCACTACTACTGGAGAGAGCAACACATTTCCTTGCCCTTGGCTTGGGTTCAGACATCCTCGTGCAGCGCCTGCCACGCCAGGGAGCAGCTCTGAGGTGCTGAGGAGCCAGAAGGGAAGGCAGAGGAGCCTGCTGTCACCATGAGAAATGCTTGCAGTAGGAAACCAAACAGCACAGAGCATAGGAACCATGTCCAGATCTTCACATTTCCTATTTCAGCGCTTTGTGTTATTCTTGACACTCTTACAGTGCTATAAAATTCCAGAACAGATTGATCTGGCTTAATTCAGTATATACCCAAAAAAGTCAGTGTACACCAATTGTTAAACTGGCAGTACTGTCCCGGTAAGATTATATTTGGCAGGGAATTTAGAGCTTTATTTTTAAGTCTAAAATAAAAGTGCTGTGAGAAAATGTCATAAATATAATACCTGAATTTTTCAGTATGGTAATCTTAATACTATCACAGCACTGAGACTTCAGACTCTCAAGGTTGGTGCTTCTGCAATCAATAAAAATATTTACAAGTCCCTTGCACTTGCAGTCACTTTTCACTTTACCTTCCAGTCCATGTCAGCACAGCAAGTAGAGAGGACCCTGAATACATTTGGCTTATGCTTTACAATAAAGTTGACTTCCTTTTCACTTTCAAAGCAGTTAATCTGGAAATAGAAGAGTTCTGTTAATACACTCAATTCTTTTCTGAACCGGACAAATAAACTGCAGCTATAATAGGGATGTCAGAAACACAGTTTCAGGCAAAAGAAATAAGAAGTTTTTATGGAAACAGCAATTTGTTTAGCTCAGAAATTAGCTTCTTCAGTTATCTGTTTTGACTGTCTTAAGATTTAGGTGGCTTTTATGTAAAACCAGAGTCACACACCTTAAGGGTATCTCTAGAATGCTCCCTAATCACAAAATCACATTTTTTTCTCAAGTTATTGTTGGTCATTGCTTCAGAACCTGTTAGTGCCTTGGTTAACATCTTTTTTAACTCTTGCATCCATGTAATTTGTAATAGGACAACATCTAAAATTGATCGTTTTTGTAGAATGCACATGTATCTGTTAAAAGAAATCAACATTATTTCAATGAGTTATTTAGGACATTTAAGGATTCCAAAATCTTTATATTTTCTGAACTTAGTATATTGGTGTCCACCGTTCAGGACTGAAATTTCTTGCAGTGACTGGAAGAGCAATAATGGACTTATTAGTAGCCTTTTCAAGCCCTGAGTGCTTTAATAAATAAAATACATCTACGTCTCTAATTGTGGAAGAAAAGATCCATGTTAGGAGGCAACATTTCAGATTCCTTTTTGCAGTAACAAAAGACTGCACTTTCAGGGAAAGTGATACTAAACTTATGTCAGATGGGTGGTGTTATATTTCAGTTTCATGTCAGGAACACTGAGTTTAAAGCTGTGGTGTGTCTGTATCTGCTCTGTTGAAACACCAGAGGCATGTCCTGTGCTAAACCCACAACTGAAGAGAGCACTTTCCCACCTTGGAATTGTAGTCTTATAATCAAGCTGCCAAAGCAACATGGTTATGTGAGATCACAGGATATGTTTATACCAGCAAACACACCTTGAAATATTTTATTTCCTGGATTTCCCCTTGTTCATGACAGGTTGTACTCTTAAACACAGGTTTTAAAAGTCTGACTAGTGCAGTTCCCATGTCAGTGAGAATGTGATCTCATCTCTCTGACCTGTTTTCCCTCCTGTTCAGCTTCCTCTGTGCGCTTTTAAGACAACTGGAGTTATCTGATTTATTAATAACTATTATCTTTGCCTTCATGATATGACTGAGGAGTCATTTAAAGCCCTCAGAAATTGCCATGCCTTTAAGTACTTATGTTGAACTGGAGGGGGAAAAGACTCAGTATTAAAAGGGAGCAGAACCCCAGAGCAGAACTACAGAATTTTTAATTTGGCTCAGTATGGCTTAGTTATTTATCATATAACAGGGAAAACCAAGTCAGGGATGCTTCTGCTTCACAGTTACCTTCAACTGGTAGATGAAGAAAAGGCAGCAAGTACCACAGTGGGACAGCAGATGTGTTCTGGTATCTCTGGTTTATGCTTTAGGGAAAGGAGACTGCCCTATGTACCACTTGGTATTTCCTGGAATGACAATGGATTATTATCTGTGCCCAGCTGTTAAAACTTATGTATTTCACATTCTTGTATTCCCACTGAACACAAGCTTTATGGTCTCAGTATCATCATATTTTGGTATGTATGTGATTTCACAGCCTGAATGCTACCATGCCCAACCTTTCCTGCTCTTCATGGATGCACAGCCTTTACAAGTTGTTTTCATTGGGGTCTCCAAGTACTTTCTGCTGCTCAGCATCAGGTCTTCCATGCTCCTGAGCACAGCTGATGAAGAAACCTGAGTCTTTTTCCTCTGCTGTAATTTTCACTTCAGCAGTCTTTTACCAGCTTAAAATATCTCCAGATTCTGGAAGGAAAACAGCTACCTGTGACATATTTCCCCAACTGATTTAATTGAAGATGTGCTCATTGAATCAGTCAGTGCTGCACTTCACACAGAAGTGTGCTCGTTACTTGTTCCATGGATGTCTCAAACCAGCCATACAGCCCATGAGGATATGAAAGATCACAGCTGGATGGTGGGTCAGCACCAAACTTAGATAATATATATAGATAAATGTATATGCAACATCTCTGAGTACGTTACACACCCACTCCTGCTCCAAAAGGTGTCTAACAGTACATGGGGAAGCATCAGCACTTCAAGATGCTTCAAATATGCTGCCTTTTGAATGTCACATTGCAGTAAGTTCCTTTCCTGGAGATGAAAGATCAGCACGAGTCATTAAATTAACTTTTAAAAATACTTTATTTTTTTAAAACCATTAAGGCAAAACCGTGTTTCAGATTAAGTTGGTTTACATTCAGTCTGAAAGGATTAAAGCACGTAGGTTCCTACCAGTCTCTATACAAACACTGTGAATTCAACCTCTTATTTTTATAGAAGGCGGAAAAAAATCAGAATGTAAAAAAGAAAAAAAATGTTCAGTTCAAGTTTTTTCATCCTAAATCAGTAGGCTGGTAACGTTTGAGAATGCATCATTGTAAGTAGCTAGATGTGACTTTTACATTCACAAGTGCAAGATACATTGTCTTTCCTAAAAATCCCTGCGAGAACAGGGCTTCCAATCGTCCTTGGAAGTGTCATTTGCATTGTTCTAACAGAAAGAAACTTGGGAACTTGGCTTGAATTAGTGGTTTTTACTGGGAAACAAGCATTCCATGAGAATTAGGTTTGACTGTTCCTTCCAAGAAATGTCTGCTTGTTCTACATTCTGTATTTACTGTAGTCAAATGTACCCAAAACCTCCTAAAAACAGATTACTGGAAACAATAAGCTTTCTCTTTAATATTGATATCTTGAATTAATGAAACACTTGTTACCTCTATTGATTAGGCTTTGGCAACATTAACAACACTGCTTTTTTTGTGTCCTACCAGGTAACAGAGCATTTAAGATGTGAGGGAGGTCTTCAACATCCCAGTGCACTTAAGCTGTAGTGCTGCATTCCTAGAGAAAACTCCGAGCAACTGTTTGTAAGAGCAATGGAACAGCAGGAGACGCACAGGAGGCAGCTCCCCAAGAAGCTGCTAAACCAGACTTTGTCAAACCACTCTGAGAGGGGGTTCTGGAGCACATCCACAGCATTGAAATGTTGGTTAGAGTCGTTATTACTGAAGAAGTAACTAAAGCATGCATGTTCCCGCTCTGCCGAAGGGCCAAGGCACTGTGATTCCATGGAGGGAGATGCTGAGTGTGTGGGGAGGAGCCATGTGAGCCCCTGGATGGGCCAGGGTGGGCAGAGGTGGCTGTTGGTGTGCGAGTCACCCGCAGCAGGGGTGGTGACCTGCTCCCAGCTCTGCAGTACATCCCACACAGGCTGCCTGGAGACACTGTGCTCCTACACACCCAGAGTACAACACAGGAGCGCTGTGCTGCTGGGATTTCAGTGGCTCAGGATTTTCCCATCCTGCCAATCTGTTGTTTTGGTTTTTTTTTTTTTGAGTGTAAAGAATGCCATGAAACTCCTGGCATTGAGCATAAGGCTGGTGTCTTCACCATGACAGGGATTATGGTACTTGCATATCCAACCTGAGAAAATACACCAAAATACTGTGAAACTACTTCAAGTACCTCATGCTTGATCTTGCAGTCCTTATTTAAGGTCCAGCCTGTAATCAGATCAGTCTCTTGTGCATGCTGCCTATCCCCTGGCAGAGGCAGCTCATCTGAAATCGAGGTCCTTGCAACAGGAATTCTGTTTCGAAACATCCACAGCAATGGAATCTGACAAGATCGACTGATGCAATAAAGGAGCTCAAGAAAAAAACCACCCCAGCTTAAAAACCTGTGAGCACAACAGCGAAAAGAAAGGAGAAACAGCCTTCCTTAGGGTGGGCTCAGTTACACACTGGGTTTGTGTCGTGTGAAGTGACAGTGTAAAGGAAGTGGCTGCAGGTTAGCACAGGGAAGTCCAGCAGAGCTTTTACAAACATGACATAAATGCCTTAGGAGCCATCATACCTGTGTGGTGACACTGATGAAGCGAAAATGCCAAGTTGCAGCAATTTGGGGAAATAAAATGTTATCTGCTACAAATAAAAAGCAGTAAGTACAAATGATTGCTAGAACATTTGTAATGGATTGTGCTTGTGATAGGTGCTGTGTTTGGTGATTCACACAGCAAAATAAAAGGTAGATACCTTTGAAAGGTACCTTTGTCCCTATATCAGATTTTCTTAGCAGGATGCTGTGGGCACAGGCTGTCACACCAGACACAGAATCCCTATGAGCAGACTCTGAATTCAGCTCTATTTAAAATCCCACAGGAACCCTCCTGTAGGGAAGCCAATAATGCCATTTCAACATTTTGTTTTGCACTGCCAAATCATGTTTGAAATACATCTATAAAAGCAGCAGCTCGCCCTCAGGGCAGGTGGCAGGGAATAATCCTGCGTACATGTTGTTATTCCCAGTGAGCCACAAGTCAGTTCCTCAGAAATCACTAGCACTGGTGCACGAACTGAATGCAGCTTCTTTTCAGCTCTTTTCAAAGGAAATCGAGCTACCACACTGCAAAACAAAGATGAACTCAGTTCTACGCACTATCTTTCATATTGGTGAACTTGAGTTAAAAACTTGATTTTGGCATTGCAGCTATTCCTCAACTAGACTTGCTTTTATTAAAATTAAATAAAAGGAAGTCTATGTTCTATGTGAAAATATATTTTAAATTTTTGTTACAATTGTCAACACCAAACACTGATAACTTTGAAGAATTTGTGATAGTTCTTCACAAACGATACAGCAATAAAGACCAGACAGGAATAAATAGCAATTTGTCTTTGACATCACTCCCTTCATCCTTAGCCCATAAAAGTAAATACTTCCTCACTGTACAAAGGGTTCACAAGATAAAGTATATAACAAATATTTAAATTAAATAATTTACACATTTTTCTTTAAGCACCTCTGTAATTAATTTAGTGAAAGTTTATACCTTGC
The DNA here is from genome assembly GCA_013400515.1 of Erpornis zantholeuca. Lineage (NCBI taxonomy): Eukaryota > Metazoa > Chordata > Aves > Passeriformes > Timaliidae > Erpornis > Erpornis zantholeuca. Next base: position 9,429 of record VZTN01036605.1, on the reverse strand, counting down.
AATTATATTCTTGTATTCTAGAAATTGAAACATGAAGAAATGGTATTACATTAAATTAAAAAAATCCCACAACACATAACAATACCAATAATCTTAGATTAAACCCACATATAATTTAAATCTCCAGTAAAGCTGATTAAACCTAGATACAAAAATTATATGCAACTGATTATTGGGAAAGCACTTGGGACATAAGCAAGCACCAGATACCACAGTCCACCTTACATCCCAACACTTCCTAAAGGACGAGGGGTTTCTGAGAGGGACCATTATTTGTAAGACCTTATGCTTAAACAGTACCACAACAGCTGCAACTGCATTTGTCAAATGCAGTTGCAGATTTTCAACTAAGTCACAGGCAGCTTTTCAGGACAGACTGAAACTGTTCCTCTGCAGCCACAGCAGGATCTTCCCCAGCTGCTCTGCCTCAGATGGGACCTAAGTTTTTCCAGGCTTTCCACCAGAAGTAAGAAGGAAATTCAAACTCAATTGTATGTGACCCAGCTCTCGTGATGAATAAATCTCCCCAAGTTTCAGCAGTTTGAATAAACAAACAAATGTTTAGATGCTTATTATAAGCTCTTTGATGTGCAGCCTTGTGCCAGCTCTCTCATGAGAACAGGCTTAGTGTAACTGCTGGTATTTCCGAGATCTGCACGGGGCAGGAATAATGCACAACTCTGCTCTCTGGCAGCACTTCGGCTCTGCAGCAGCTGCTGGAACCAGCGCACAAAGGCACATGGAAATGGCAATTAATACAAAATATGGTTTCTTTAAATGCCACCAAAGATGCAGTTTCTGTAAGTGGAAACTTTCCTACCAGGTATCAGTTTGTTTTTAAAGCAAAAGTGGGATCTAAAATTTAAAAAGGTACAAAGTAACTTTTTTATTTTAAACCGCAGCTTTAAAGGAAATATTTAAGGAGAAGAATGAACACTGGATTTCCCTAATACTTAGCACAAAACCTTCCTCTTTTTTCCCCCTCTTCCCCTTTGACAAAAAGTACCTAGGGCACCACTATAAATAAATAAATAAATAATTTCCCCCCAAATAATGCTCAAAAATGAGTAATCTGTAGGTTTGCTGAAAACTTAAGTAAATCATACCATCATTTCCCAGGATATTTCTCTATCCATCTGCTGTCTCTTGCCTTAAGCTGTTTGTGGTGCCTAGTTGCTAACCAGAGTTCTTCCATGCCATGACAGTAAATTGAGTTCAAAAATCAGATCCAAATTGTACCTGACGAGCCAGTAAATCTTTAACATCCTTTTAATCCCAAAATCTGATCACTTTACTTCCCTCCATAGATGGGGTATTTTAAAGTATTAGTTTATCTGCACAGAGGGGAGATGCTGAAGTAATAGATCAAAAATAGATCTGAGATTAGTTTGGATTCCAAATTTTAAAGAAATGGACACAAACGGAGTAATTTTAAAAATCTCCTTGGCCAAAGCCTGCTGAAGTCACCTCCTGAAGGAGCAAATGCAATTCCTTAAAAGTGTAATGTAGAAATGAGAAGTTCTTTAGCCCATTAATTCTCGGGAAGGGAACTGTCTGCCCTGTGCCATGCTTTTAAGTGACTGTGGGAATGTGCATGGGGCAGCAGTGTGGGCAGTGGAATCCATCCAGAATTTTAGGCTGTGTTAGCATCTTGTTCATATTTATGTAATTCAGAGATGTGTTGTCTTTTTTTTTTTTTCCTCATTAAGGGTCTGCTATTTAATTTAAAACAGAAATCAAACTTTTAATGTCCAAGGAAGTAGTCAAAAATTGCTTGCTAGTTTTCAAATAAAATTATGTGCTTTTCTCATGCTAATAACAGGACCTTGTTACAAGCAGCTGCTAAAACAGCTAAATGTTATGTCTTTCACTGAGTTACTCTATTTGCAATTCTTTATAGCTTTGCTGAGAATTTAAGTATTTATTATGATTTTTCGATGTTTTTATGTGTTACTAAAGTGTTTTAGCCACTTTTGAGAGTGAGAGCACGAAAAATAATTGTGCACACTGACTGTGTCTGATTTTCCTGAGAACCTACAGTATACCTAGACTATGGAACACAACTTTGAAATTTGCCCTTTGCAAAAATCTGAGCTTTCGGGGGGAAAAAATCAAGTTATCCTTTTTTTTTGTAGAAGATAAACTAACAGTTGGCTCCTACAGTTTCAGAACCCATCCCAGAATGGCTGATATTTTGATAACTTTTTGTGTCAGCAATATTGCAGATCAATTATTTCCATGGTCTAAACCCCACAGCTCCTCAGTGAAACTGGGTTGGCTGGGAGAATATAGCAGCAGCATTCCTAAAATCCTGTCTTTGTTTCTGAGGGCACACTGTGTGCTGCTCTGGGACACAAAAGGCAGCCCATTTCTGATCTGAGGGTTCCTGGCAAAACCAACATTCCTTCTGAGTGTTTGAGGCCTGTTCTTCCTGCTGGCAACAGGGAAGGGGAGGAAGTTTTGTGCACATGCAGTTACTGTTTCTATCCTGCCCTAGATGCTCACCAAATTTGAGGCCAGTGCTTCAGTATTTTACACTAAATATATCTATATTTATCTATAAATTCTGCCACAATCATTCCCCAGATAAACTCCAAATTGCCTTTAAACCTGTAATTTTGCCAGTGTCCAGCTGTGCCTGCAAGCCTGGACAGAAATAAACATTGCCACTGACAGCATGATGTTCTCACTTCATCACTCAATCCTTGCAGTGAAGATTCTGGTGTCTTCAAATGCGCTACAATAAAACAAGTACAAAGTGTCCTCCTGTGCCACTGAAAGCTTAACTGCAGTGAAAATGCTGGGATTGACTCCTGAGACATCAGTGTTGTGAAACAGAAAATAAAATTAGGAGGTAATAATGTGAAGTTACCATATCAAAGAAGCAACAAGAAAGAGAAACAGCAGAGTGCCTTGCATGCAGCTGGCACTTCTGGGCAGCTCTCTGAGAAAAGAGTCCATGAAGTGGCAAAGTGAGGAAGCCATTTCCTTAAGGCTTATTTTGCATCAGGAGTAGAGCAAGTGCTGTTGTAAAAATCAGTTTACTCCTAGGAACACAATAAACTTACTCTCAACTGTGCTGCCTTTCATACTATAACACAGTCTGACACCTACAAACACTGTTCTTGGTATTGTTGTCACGTTATCCACATGGACAAAATCCGGTGAAAACAAGTACCTAGTACTTCTATCAATAAGGCCTAAGAAGGAAAAGAAAGAAATATATCCAAGTGGGTAAAAAATGAGGCAGTGTATTCATCAGAAAAGTAAACAGGTCCAAACAACTATACTGCCAAGACACTTAAAGGAAGCAGGTGCCTTTCCTACCCAGTCACACTGCAGTAGAGTGCAGTATCACTGCTGGGAAGTTAAAATTCTTTTTTTTTCCTGGGGTAGGGTCAGATTTTTCAGTCTCTCCAAAGCTCTTGGTAACTCAAATTAGTATTTTTATGTCAAAACTGCATCCTGAGCTATTACAAGTTCTACAAAAATACAGGGGATATATTTTTCATCAGTGATATGTTCAAATTTCCTTAAAAGACTTTTGAAACAAAAGGGTTCCATCAGTTTATCATGTTTACTTTTCCAGAAACACCTGTTGGAGCATCTCTGCTGTATTTTAGATAACTCTTTGGATTTTATTTAATTTCATAAGAGAACCATCTTTTAAACACGCTAACCCATAAAAGTATGCCAGCATAACACTATATGAAGCTGTACATCATTTCATGGAATTAAAGCAGCAATGGATCAAAGATCTTTCCAATTTTTAGTATGGACAGTAATATCCAGCCATTTGCTACGCCTAGACTGTGTGCTGTAAGAAAAAGTATTAGCTGGTTCACATTACCATAAATTACCATTAGGCAAAAGTGCATCATCTTTCTGATTTGTGCAGATACCTGGAAGGAAGGTGCTGAATTTGTTATTAATACTAAAATGACTAAGCCAAGAGGAAATACAATTTTGTTCATTTCTGTTACTTAACATTCTGATTTATTATACAAATATGTATTCCTTACCAATCTTCAAATTCGCAAGTAAAAGAACCATTGTAAGACACATTGAGCACTCTGACCAGTATTTTTCTGCAGCACTTTTTCAAAAGAAGACAAAAGATCCCAAACCAAAAGAAGTGTAACACTCCAGTTCCCCAGTTTTCCTGCTCTGGGCTGAGTGAACAGCACGTAACTGTGCAAGTAGTTTTGCTCCCATCTGTATTTCTCTGTCTTTAAATATCGTGGAAAAAAAATACTAAAAATCCTTAATACATATCCCTGTAGATTTCCTGTAGTAAAGGGTGTAAATGTGCATCAGATTCAGTCTTCTTGATTATCTGAACAAGCTGAGCATGCTCTGTGACAAGCTGTCGGAGGTCAGCCATTTTTTGGAGAAGTTTTGGGAAGAGGAAGGTGTCATCAGGATGGTTGGTTTGCAAGTGAAGTTTCAGTACATGCACAATGCTCTCCTGCATTTTTTCAATGTGTCCTACATTTACAAGACCAGGACGATCTGTTCTCAAAACAAGCAAAAGAATACATGTCATAATTTTATAATGATTCCTCAAAGTGTAGTTAGTGGTAGAACTGAATCTTCCAGAGGATAGAAGCTTTTCCATTAAAATTATTAATTCATGAGAGGAAAATGTTAAAATTTACTACCTTAGAGAACAAATAGGTAATGCTTACCTCCACAGCAAATAATGGCAGCAACAAAAAGGGATATATCGCTATCATCCAAATCCAGTGCATTGAATTTCATTGCAAAATCAAATTTTGGCTCCATTATATCACAGAATGGCTTTCTCAGGCTTTTCAGGAACTCTCGGGTTATAAATCCATTCCCATAGGCCACCAGCATCCCGTCCTTGTTCATTACAGAGGCCAACATGGCAAATATGGCTTCATACACCCCATATTTCAATAGTGTCACCTGATCGTTCAAGTCAAGGTTGGAGAAGCCTGGGATGGATTTGGCAAATTCCGTGAGTTCTGTGACAGTCTCCACAGACGTACACTGGCAGCAGTGGAAGATTCGAACTTCTGCTTCCTTGTTCTGAATCCCGTTGGCTACCAGTTTTGCCACCAGGGTCTTCTCTGCCATACATAAGGTATCCATATCATGTATAACAAATGGCTACAGAGAAAAAAAAACAACACTAGATCAGTCACAAAATAATGGTTATTAATTGTTTTCTACCTAAAGGATAAGAATTTTGAATAACTTCCATGCTAATCAGTCCTCAATGATCAGTAAACTCTGAGATCTTTTACATTTCTCATCAAGACAAACACTGTATGACAGAACTACAAACTGCAATACCTAACTAGTCTGCTCTGCAAACAGCAATGCAAATAGTCAAATGAAAGATGTATGGCACATCTTTAATTTAGTTTTATTTAACAGTTACAGCAAAGCTCCTGTGCTTGGTGTGCACATATCTATTTCAGAGCTGGTCCCTGAGGGTTCACAAAAGACTTGTATTACCTTCTTCAGAAGTCCAGGTTATTCTGCCTACACTCCTATCCATTCCTAAACTAACTACACTTGATGCACATCATGATTCTTTCCTGAAGTACCCTGGGGGGAACACAGACTAATTTCACTACAGGGCAGCATATATGCACAAGAATGTGAACCCTGCTCTACTCGTGTTTTATTATCAGATTTTCATAGACAATGTCCCAATTGTCCCAACTTTCTAGCTGCTGTTGGTGCTGAGCCATCTCTACAGAGAATCCCACTAGAACATCAAACATAAAATTTGGTCTTTTCCATAATCCCCTTTGTTTCGAAAGGTACATGCTTTACAAACAGATGAGCCACTCTCTTAAAACATCATATCAAAAGCAGCGTTCAGACTTTCTTACAAACAATCAGAACTCAAAAATATTTTGATACATATCCACAGAGCAACAACCAAAACAAAATACAATCCACTAAAGAAAAACAACAAACCCCAGTGCTTGCCAGCCTAGGAAAGTCACAGCAACTGACCTTGAACAGAAATTTAGTTCCATATGCACCAAGCACCTTCCCTGTGTTGTTTTGCTCATCTCAGATTAAATACCATGGGGAACACAGAGTGTTCTGTCAGGAACTCATGGGATTCAGTTGTTTCATTCAGAAAACTGTCCAATGCGTCAGTTGTCAATTTTTAAATGCTATAAAATGTCATTTTTTAAATTTTTAAATGCTACTGGACACTCCATCTCACTCCAGCACAGTTACACAGAGCAAAACCTTCCATGGGAAGGTGGATATGAGTGGAAAGTGGCAAAGCAAGAAACACAACACATCTCTAAACCTTTAAAAGATGTATACTCACTTATACACTTATTTTTTAAATTTAACATCATTT